>OY744475.1:2862556-3209411 GCA_963556175.1 Tipula confusa
TCTATTTAATATATTTTATTTATTTGTATATAGAGTAGAAAAATGTTTGCAAACTACATTTTCCTAATTTATTTGTTGCACTGCCCAATTCTACAAATCGAATTTTATTAAAATAATTAATCAACTGAATTCGATCGAATCCACCGTTTTTTAGCAATTACATAATGTACTTGCATTAAAACCTTAATTAAAAGCTCTGGTCATGAGTAAAAATACTGCATCAAAATATGTGTACATTTCAACAAATAATTTTTATGCCAAAAAATCAGGAAAGGGGTTAGCCTTTGCATATGTTAAGATATGGTAATTAAGTATACGTAATAAAATACTTAAATTAGAGTTTATTTGTAAGGTCCCAGTAAATATTAACAAAAACCTTTTAATTTGCATAAATGGATCTGCTAACATGCTACACTCGACCAAAATATTTTTTAATAATTTAAAAAGGCTTTGACTTTTACCTCTGTTTTAGAACTTTATACTAAATCAAGCACATAGGTTTAAAGTTAAAATTTATTTGGGAATTATTGATCATTTACTAAGTAATTGTTTAAAGTCGGAGAAAAACCTTACTTGTTATAATATAAAGTCTGGTATAAGTGGATTTAAATTATTTGATTATAAGGGGGTAATTACAATGCCAAACATACACATAGGGATCAAGGCTAACAACTCTAACAACACCGAAAGGTAAACAAATTTTGGATTGATGCTGCCTCTTTAGCAGCTTTGAGAATGCTTTCTGTATATTTTCTTCGATCATATCTTGCCATACTATTTACTTGACGCGCTGTTTCCTCGTATCTACGTTTCACCTTTTCCGTGTTATGTTGGCCCATTTGCAACTTAAATTGACGGCGTTCCTCAAGTTTCTGCCATGTATCATCACTGATCTAAGGTTCCCGATTGTATTCTCTATAGCCGAGTTCGTCCGTGGCAGTCTTGATGTAGGCTTCTTCTGCTTGGTTCCATCTTTCTTCTATACGGTTGGTTTCAGACTGGAGATTGAGTTGGACCGTTTCATTGAAAGTGTTTCTGGTTTCAGTGTCTCTCAATCTATTTGTGTTAAATTTCCTCCTATTGGTCTTCGAATGTTTCACGACTGTTGCCTTGATCTTGAATTGTGCTATTACCAGTTGATGATCGCTGTGTACATCTGCGCCCGTCATTGTTCTTACATCTTGTAGTGATGCGAAGAATTTCTTATTGATCATTACGTGATCTATCTAATTTTTACTTCTGCCATCGGGTGAAGTCCATGTGTATTTATGTATATTTTTGTATGAAAACTTACTGCCGCTTATGTATCGTATGCTGCATGCCACTGTCAGTGAAAATATACATGCAATAAAAAACAACCTTAAATTTTCGCATGAAAAGTATTCGCATGAAAATTACTCGACACAAAAACACCGAAATTATTATAAGCAAAATTTTATTAAATTCGCTTACAATTTGTTTACAGTTGATGACTGTTATTTAGAAAGAATCACAAAAAAAAACTCTTGGAACTACCTGGAATTCCAGTTTGGACGTTTTTTATTTTTATATTTTACCATCTAAAATAATGCGAGAACTTACAAAATGTCGTATTTTGGCAGAAGTTGTTAAATTGTTCAATTCACTAGGACAATTTGCAACAAGCAAAACAGTTGATGAAGAATCTATGGGTACGGTTGGTGTAGAATGGAAGGGAAATAAGAAAGGAACTATGGATTCAATTTATAACAAGTTTAAGTGAGATCGGCAACATTCCCATATATATCCATGCATCAGAAGACATTTGAAGCAGTCGTATATAATACAAAACAACAAACACTCATGACACACCACCTGCGCTTCAATACCTGATATGGATGCCAACGTAATTATTGTATACAGACAATATAAGGGAGTGTACTAGTAAGACTTGGACAACACATTTCTCAAATCCAACTACTGTAAAGCCACTTAATAAAGAAGTTCGATATGTGAAAACACAAGCGTCTTAGCAGCATTATACGAACTCTTCCTAAAACAATTCTTCTTAAGCGATTATGGTCGTTCCGGTGCGTATTGTACGAACCATACAAATCCTTCGCCACCACAAAGTTGCTACATGAATGCACATCGTATTGTTGATGTTGGTGTTGACGGTTCGTTAAAATATTATATTCTAGGACAAAATATTGTGGCTTGATATTTTCATAATTTAATTTCCACAGAAATATAAAGCGTAAATACTGCTCTTCAGTATAAATATGAAAATAAAATGAAAAAATTCAAAGTGGATACACTTAACCTATATTTAACATAAATTAAAAAGGACACGACCATAATTATGCAGATGTATTACAGAATCGTGAGCACATACACACATACACACACACACCAACAACAAAATAATTATAAAGTTTGCTATCAGTGCTATTATCACCGCGTTATCAATAGACTTAAATACTTAAAAAGCAAATAAAAAAAAAAAAGAAAAATTATTTAATTAATTTTCGCTGAGTCTAGAAGAATGAAAATTGTGAAAAATAATTTTTTATTGTTTTTGTGTTTAGTACCATCAACAACGGTAAAGTTCCAACCTCATATCTATATGTAGAGTAAATTATAATATTTTACACTGTGTATGTGTATATGTGTACAGATGAAAAACTATTTAATTTATTTCACTTGAAATCTTACGTAGTGTATGTACTACATAAAGGAAAATGAAAGATAATAATTTACCACTTTACACAACACTGTATAACCGATTTTATTTATTTTTGTTTTATCTATAATCAATTCAACTCAACCGTTCAGGAAAATTATTATTGCATTTTCTTGAATTTTTCATGGAAGTTTTCTTGTCAAATACGAGTTTTGTCGAAAATGGAATTAAAATAAAAAATCGTAATGTGCAGTGACACATCGAGACATGGCTTTTCACGAAATGCAGTTTTTAGCAATTTCCAATAAATTTTCTTTTAAAATATGTATAGAAAATATGTGCTTCATCATGATTAAATTGTCTGAATTTTGGAAATCTTCGATCTGGGCAATAATTTTCACAGTTTTCAAAAGTACAACGGCTTAGCAGAAACAGCAGACAAACTATAGAGAACTATGTTCTACCTATATAATTTAGAAATGATTTACAAAGAAAAGGTTGACTCTTTGTTGATGCAAATTTCAGCTACCGAAAAATGGGGTTTTTGCCCAAGCATTTTTTTATTTTACATGTCACCATTTTTCAATAATCCGTTATGACCCTCCACACTGGTAAGCCAGTTGATTGATTTTTCAATCCAATATCAATTTGATCTCACAATTTATCCCCCTTTAACAATTTCGTAACAATTCGGATGCTCCTTTCCAAACTAGAGGTTTAACCTTGGGTTCTCTTTTACAATAGGCGAAACGTTCAGTCATGCAACTCTATAGACAAGTAAGTACTCTAAACAATAGAGAATCTCATAACTGGTCAAAGAAGTGTGGGTTTGAATAACCCGAGGGTGATTTGCAAACGCGTATAGCAAAATTTTATTAATGGTTTTTAAAATGAGGGGTTCGTAGCAACAAAACAATTATCAGAACTATTTCGTTTCTGTGGTTTTTGAAACATTAATGCTATTATAGCTACCTCAACAGTGAGTCTTGAGTGATGGAAGAAGTTTTATTGCCTTTTTAATTTGGAGTCAAAAGCTGGTTTTGAAAAATTAACTCTTGCGATTATACTTACAACGGGCACACCAAACTGCTAACTCTGAAGCTAACACATTTTTCAAATATGACCAAACAGACCGCCAAATATATGATCATTGGCTGTAACACGTTTCAGATGGTTATGTCTATGATTTCTTTTGTTGGCCATCAAGGGTTTTTGCAGAGCTTGATTTTTTTCATTGAACAATATCGTACCACCCTCAACATATAATAAGGATGGTGATTATTTATTTAAAAACGAATGACAGAATACATTTTCCTTTGTAATCAATTTTCGTTTCAATTTTTTTGTTTGCGGTCGGTCAATAATACGACCTGGTGGAATAATAAGAAAACCGTTTATGTGAATGCGTCACATTTTTTTATGTTGTATTTAATATGATTAATGATGGAAAATGTCAAATGGAAAATTATCATTTTAAATGTTTTTCCATTTTTTGCAAAAAGCTTTTATGGTTTTTCTTTCAGATTAAAGCATACATTTAATTGATTTATGTGCTTATATGGTGGTTACATTTATTTCTATAATGATTCCATTTGTCTCGTGATTTCTTTGCTAGACCTACATATTATATAAAGTTAACGGCAGTACACACTCGTGTAATTTTATCCGTGGTAGTTTATGCATCTACCAAGTGGTGGTAATTGTTCTTAGGCTATTTGATTGTAGTTTCTATTGCTTTAAGCGCAAGAAGATTACTATTGCTTATTGTATTATTGCCGTTAAATTTCTTAAGAAAACCTTTCTGTGGATAATCTAGTTGGAAGTCTAGCTTGTGTTTTAAGCTAAATTAATTTGACTCAATAAGGGGTCCAAATTGGGCATAATGTATTTTGGGATTAACTGCATGCATTACGTCCTTTTCGTAATGGTTTGGGAACAAACTTTTTTAAAATGTGGATCTCGACAAAACGAATGGTACTGTTTTTCCGTAAATTCTTATTCACAGTGTTTTGCAAACAACAGGGCGATTAAATGGCGCCATTGCCAAACTCGTAGTAGCTGTTCTTCAGGTTAGATGCCAATACAACTCTCGCTATATAAATGTATCCAATGGCTTGAAAATTTGATATCAATCCATCAGTTACCTCCGCCTAATCAATATGCGAATTTGCATGGTTCGAATTCGCATCAAAAAATACCGTGGACAAAACAGATAATAGCAAAGATTTTTATTTGTCGAGCTAAAAGACGCTAGAAGCGCTAGAGAGTTATGCATAATATCCGCTATATGACATGAAAATCTGCCGATTTAATACTCGGAAGGAGCGCAAAAAATTGGTAGGAGTACAAAACTTAGATCACATATCGACCCCAATAGATTTTATCAATAGTGAGTGTAAAATAGGGTTTAACGCTTTTGAACTTGCTGTATATGGTGTATAACTTAACCATCTCAAGCACTTCTTCTATAAGTTAACAAATAATCGATTCAGGAAGGAGTTAGTTCTTCGTGATTTGCCAACCTGCCGTAGTAAATTTGAATTTCAAATAAGACTACGCGAAGTCATGTTGAATGAAGGCTTCCATCCAAATCAGCACGAATTCAAAGATAGCAGATTGGACACGACTAAGTTGGGGGAGATTGATGCTGGTTAGTGGTGAATAGAATGCATTAACGGAGTAGATGGTTGCTCCAAAACAAATATTTGATATGGTGACATATCTGATGACAGCAATGCGGCAATGCAAACGACAAGAAAAATATGAAGAGAAAAATCGAAAATGCTAAAAGGAATTTCGAAAATCCTAAATAGAATAAAATCAACGGCAACATCAATCACTATTTGATTTACAATTTAAACCATGAGCCACCATCGCCAATGTATCGTAGGCCAAGGGAAGAAGTTGAGGGATGTACCGGGTAAGAGGGGCAGGTAACGGCGAAATCGCTAAACTAAAGCTTGTCAGTTCTGACGAGCAGAAACTGATTGTGTAAATGATTGTGATAATTATTTACATCTATCATTTACAATTTGACACTGAACCAGAGCATGGGATTTATCATTTAGTTTTTTAATGTCAGAAATTCGTTGAACCACAAAAGTTTTTTGCTTTATAACATCTTATTTCTACAATAGTTCCATTATAAAATTATTCTTAGTGCTTTTTTGTGTGTCCAATGCTAATTTTACTTCTTACAACAGTTCAGTAGTGAATACATTTTCAGAAGGGTCGCTAACACCACGCACTAATTTTTGTGAGTCGCAGCTGAGCCAAGTTAACAGAGTTTTTGTAGATTTATTCTGCGGTGCTATCCATTATATCAGTGGACAGAGTGAATGTACTGTGCTAGTTCTAAACTCAGTTTTTCTATTCAAAAACATCCGGCAATGGTTTTCAGAATAGTCCAAAATACCATATTCATTCATTTTTCAATTATAAATTAAATCGAATACCTTCCAATTTAACACCCTAACTCTTACCGTACTGAACCAATTGCTCGATGATACAAGACTACATAAAATCGGTCTGTTGCCAACATTTTGACATTTAGTATTATTGAGGATGGTCGTGCTAAAAATTTAGTATCAATTTTGGTGATATCCTTACGGATATAAGAACATATTATGTGCACTTATATACTATTTGCTATTTTTCTTTGTGGAAATATTCAAAACACGTGATCTTATTACCAATTGAAAACGAACGAGAATGACATTTTATCAGAATTGAAATAAAATATCAAGTTCCATTGACCCGAAGTCTGATGTTCAGATATAATATATAACTACATATGCCATTATTTTAACCCCTTTCAGTTGAAAAGCCAAAATATTAACAAAATTTGTGTTTATCATTTTTCCGTTGAGTTTTCATTACAAGAAAATTTTAGTTTAGTATATATAAAGTATTAAGGTTTTTCCTATTTCCCTAATGTAATTTTTTTTGAAGTTTGCTTTTGTGCTTTGATCCGACACAACACCACATACAGATGTGAATTTTTGGCATTGAGCTTATGTGAGAAAAATTGTTGTAAGAGAAAATGAAAAACTTGTATAGTAAAATGTTCGTTTGTTTTTGTATGCAGTGTCCGCATAATCTAAAAACTCTTGTCACGTGCTATTTGCTGTTCGTATATATAATATATATATATATTTATATATATATATATATATATATATATATATATATATATACACATATATATATACATATATATATATATATATATATATATATATATATATATATATATATATATATATATATATATATATATATATATATATATATATATATATATATATATATATATATATATATATATATATATATATATATATATATATATAAATATATATATATATATATATATATATATATATATATATATATATATATATAAATATATATATATATATATATATATATATATATATATATATATATATATATATATATATATATATATATATATATATATATGTAAAGAGTTCACCAATTTAAAGGATTATGCTATTTATGCAAAGGAAAACCCGCAACGCCTGTTTTTAAATATCTCTAGCCACATAAACACTCATTAACCTGTTGTGACATTTCACTGTGGAATTCACACAATTCAACACTGGCTTAAATGTATGCAAGTTTATTATCCTTATAATATACGGAAGAAGGTAAATGGCAGAGGCAGT
This sequence comes from Tipula confusa, assembly GCA_963556175.1. Classification (NCBI taxonomy): domain Eukaryota; kingdom Metazoa; phylum Arthropoda; class Insecta; order Diptera; family Tipulidae; genus Tipula; species Tipula confusa. The sequence continues at coordinate 2,869,889 of OY744475.1, forward strand.
TAAATAGCACGCCATCATTAAAATCAGCAAACATTAAAAGGTATTGAAAAAATGGATGACTTTATAAACCAAAAATTCAAAGTGTCTTTCATAAAAAGAATTTACAACAGTCTGGTGACTCTTTTAAAGAAGTTACGAGAACTGTGCTCATTGCTGGGTTGTTGTACTCTTAAGACTTCAGCGTTACATCAGTCATGCTTTTTCCGTTTATAAGTTCGCTTGGAAATTCTCCTAGGAAGGACTGTTTTGTTCTTCCATGCGATTGTAAAACGTATACGCGCTCCATTAAAGGCTTTATTCTGTTGCTCGACCGCAAGACGACACTGCTAATCAAACCAATCATTTTTGGGTTTAATTTTTACTACACCTAAAAATTTTTACTGCACAAACCACCAAAGTTTTCAAAACCCCCCATAGAGCGTTCACATCATCAGAATGGGGGTTGGTTTCCATAATGCTACAGCTAACAAGATTTTGATATTGTACTTTCTCATCTTAGTTTATCAGACCTTCGCAGTTGTAACGTAAGTTACATTTTATTGCGGTCTCTGACTTGTACGAAAACTGTCAGCTTAGCTTTGCAGTGCCTAATTGATGATCACTGCCTACCAATTTGGTATCCGACCGATAAGATCTCCATCTTGGATGACTCAGAGGCCTTTCTTTACAGTAATTAACACATGATCGATTTGACTTTGAGACATCTTACAAGGATGTGTCCAGGTTTCCAAGTGGATAGTTTTATGAGGGAAGAAGTAGCTAGCCACAAGGAAGTCATGCGGCACAAGATCGGTATACTTACCCGATTATAGGTCACTAGACCATGTCGGGAGTACAGACTTATATTTCCACATAAGTCGGATATTTCAGCTCTAGCATTAAAGTCACCAATCACTATTCTGACGTTGTGCTCCGGTATCGATTCTTTTAGATCATCCAAATTGTTGTAAAATGGGTTGTTATCTTTGGGATAGCTTACATCAGCGGGCGCATCAACATAAATGATTGACAGGTTGGCTATTCCCATGCATAAACATAGTTTTCACTTACGATTATCAACTGCTTTGAAATTCCAAACAGTTTTTTTCATCTTAGGCACAAAAGAAGAAAACCAACACAAATATTGCCGAGGTGATTTTCACTGTAAAGTAATGTTAGCCACTTGCCACTGGTGAGGACTACGACACTAATCTTTAATTTTTAACTCTTTCGCGTTTAAAGTATAACTTATCTCAACTCACGACATCATTTGGCTTAATTGATTGATTGATTGATTGATTGATTTTGAATGTACTGCCAAGCATTAAGCAGGCTATCCCGGAAAGCGCCGGGCCCACAGTACACCCGTTTTTACATATACTAGGAAGGATATGGAAGGATACTAGTTAAATTATTGAGATCGACCCGGTTACAGACACCGAGGCGGCCAATAGTTAGTAAATTTTTGTGGGTTAGAGAAAGGAAAAGTATGTTAGTTATGACTTAATTGATGTGATTTCCCGGTATCCAATATTCAAACTACTGTTAGTGTAAGACAATCACATTTTTGTTGTACTGCTTTGCATTCTTCCATCTCTTATCAGCATCTCACGACATCATTTGGCTGATATACGAAAATTCCATGTACCTCGAATATTCTTTTTTTCTAATGTTTCATTCTACTTCTTTCGATATGTTACTACAGTTACGATCCTCTACACGTGATGCCACGCTATAAACATGATTTACATTTTAATGTGCGCGGAGGAACACTATAAAAACCACGCGCAACACAAATGATGATCAAGCATAAAGTGCACACGGCACATAACAAGATAAATTGCATAAAATGCATTATTGCACTTTTATGCATAGTTATATCGGGTATCATCATTAGATTTAAGATTATATTTTTTTGTTAGTTGTTAAGTTATATCTCTTAGAATAAACAAATAATCTACATAAAATAAAATTAAAATAAATAAAAGAAAAAAGACAAAAGAAAATTGTTTTTTTTTTAAATAAAGTGAAACGCAAATACATAAGTCTACTCTATTTTATTTGCATAACTTTTATTTTTGTTAATGCTACTTCATAGATGTCGCTTGGTTTAGCTCTAGAGGAATCGTAACAATTGTCCTTTATAAAAAACTGAATTAGAAGAATAAAATAGACAAATTTCATACTTAAAAGGATTATAAATAGAACAGTCAGGTCTACAATGCCATATTTACATCACTAAATCTATCACTCCATATACCGCAACCACCATAAAAACTAAAAATGATTGAGTTTCTTTAAATAAAGTTTAAAGTTTTCATTAAGCTCTTAGTTGGTAACTAAACTTGATGGGATAAGCAAAAACAACTCTTTCATGTTTATCTTAAAATTAAAATTGCTTTGCTAAATAATAAAAAAAATGTTAAATTAAGTAAATTAAGCGGATAATGGGCTACCTAGTCACAAATAAAACATAAGTTATTTATTGTTGAATTGGTAACAGTTTACCAAGTTAGATGGCTGGCAACCAAGAATGTAAATAAAAACAGGTCGTAGCTATATTATTAGTTCAAACTCAATAGGCGCACTGTTGAGTTTCTATAATAAGGCTTCAATACCAAAACTAGAGATCAATTACAGTTCCAACTGTTTAGCATTTAGACAGTCTTACCAACATCATTAAACGAGTTACTAATTATCAGCACTATAGACAAGTGTAATATCAGAATATAGAAAATAAACGAGCCAACTTACTTTTGTTCTATTTCACGCAATACATCAAGAGTATTCATGAAACTTCCGTTTTCGTTATTAACAAGAACTCGGTAAATGCTGCCAAAATCCAGTAATACCTGATGTAAGTACTGCATGTATGTGTCGTATAATAGTTAGAAATATATCCTCAGTCCGACAAGTAAATGACTGTTTTGGACAAAATCTTTCATGTTAGTCACATACCACTTTGTTCGGTGGACAAGTTACCCTCTCTTTAATTGTATAATACTATAATGAAGAAGCAGTGCTTCCTGGATGCTACTAGAGTGGAGTCATTTAAACTAAAAACAATTTGCTGTTCATACAGTTTCCTTTTAACATATCACTGCACTCGAATTAAATCTTTTGCCAAGTAATTTATTTGGAAGCCCATTTTGGTGTTTAGTTTATGCATGATTAAGTAGGTGATCAGATGATTTATTTTGTGTTTCAAGACCATAATTATAAACCATCATTAATGTAATTACGCCCCCGCTTTGAACTTTTAAAATGGAAAACCCTTTATCTGGATGTATATATCACATGTGGAAGTTTGTATTACGGTGTCCAAATGGATACGATGGAAAACAACATATACGGATAGAGTCGAGGCGAGAGATGAAAAATGAAAAATCGAATATCAGTATATAGATAGAGTAGTAGATTATTTCCATGGATGAAAATTATTTGCCGATTTTGGGAGTAAAAAAGGATAGACAAAGAAGGAGGGTGATATAGAGCAGACCATATTGGAGGATATATAAAGGATACTGATTCATGATAATCATAATCATAATGATGCTTATGGTTTGTTGGTACTGTTAGTTAATATACCACCATCATTGATATGGGTGTTATCACAATGTGTGTGTGTGTGTGTATGGTTGCGTTTTTTATTTTTTGCCTGTTGTGATATATTTTGGCAGATTTATCTTGTTTTATTTTGCGGTTGATGCTGGTTTGGTGTTAAATACAGGACCACACGTAATGTTGATTTTTTTTTTAATTGAGAGATTTTCGAAATATCGAATGGAATTATCTAAGACGATAATGCCAATAAATTTGTGAGACTTAATTTTAATGGCAAATCATTTATTGTCGCCAATATTCACACATACAATGAACGGACTCGAGTTTTGGAAAATATTTTTACCCTTATGATGGTAAATCTAAACATTATATATTGATTATAATCTTAATTGTGTTATTGTTATTTTACCTTATCCTTTTTGTATTTAAGTTAAGATTTATTGCTTTATTTATGTGCATGAAGCGTTATTTTTCTAATATCATAAATTATATTCGTAATAAATAAATTAATTATTTAATTCGTTTACAATTCAGATGATCACAATGCAATTAAATAATTTTCAGTTATACTAATAATACAATTCTAAAAACTAAAATGCTTTCTCAAATAATTTAATTATTTTTGTTGGAATATTTTCCCAATGTGAAAATCACTTTGTCATATATACATAATGCTATTGTTCTCGGAGTATTTACTGTTTTGTGTACCATTTCTAATACCTTGCAGTGTTATTTTAGCAGTAATGCTTTGTTTTTTCTGTCTCATTCCCTGCCTCAGTACAGGTGTATGGAAATTTGTCAAGAAAAGCCATTATCATGTATGTGAACATTAGGTGATATGGTTATTGTTGTTTTGGAGACAAAAAAAAAATTACACAAAAAAAAAAATTGGTCCTTATTGTTACAATGGTAATTACCCAGAGGCAATGTTAAATTTTATGATATTAAGGTGTGAAAATTGTTGGTGTTTGGTTTTTAAATATCACAAAATATTATGTGTGTTTTAGAAGTCAAGTTAACGCTAAGGTTTAGTCGTTAAAGTTTTAAAAACTTCCATAAAATTGTATTACACCTCCAGCTTGCAAATTAAGTTATTTTGTTTGAAATTAATGGTTGCAGAAATGTGTATAAATAATAAAAATTAAAAGTTTTTATGTTCGATTCATTATATTGCCCTAAATAACTAGAAAATGCAAAGTCGTTCTTTACCACAAGGACGCTCTGTATGATGGTCTGGACGATCTGAAAACCCCCTTCTCGGTCAGATTCTAACCAAAATTATTTGAGCAGCATGAAAAAGAATGCCAGAGGAATATTGTACAATAGTATTTTACTGAAGTATTTATGCTGATTCATCAGTCAACATAATCAAACCATATATATATATATATATATATATATATATATATATATATATATATATATATATATATATATATATATAGTATGATTGTGATATATAATTAGCATATAACTATAGTTATAGTGTCATGCGGCAATTTTGTAAAGCGGGCTCAGCAATAGTTGGATCCATCTTTTACTATTGTTTGACGTTTATTGCCTAAAATTATTGTTATGGCTATTGTGTTTTTTTTTAAAGTTTGAGTTGACTATTTGTCAAAGCATCATAAAATTGTATAACAATTTAAAATTGAGTATTGTAACCATATTGTAGGCATATTCTAAACAACAGATAGGGCTTTTCTTTTGAGGACAAATACGCAAGGTTATGAAGAATGTTAGAGACATCTATAAAGACATCTAAACGATCAAGTTTTTCTTAGAACTCCATCACAGCATCTTCGGCTTGTCGCAGAAGGCGACTAAACCAAGGATCGTCGGGCTGACTACCAGCATCGTAACAAAACTTTACTGTTAAAAAGATCAACAAAAGAAAATGTGGATATCGACAAAATTTAACCCGATCCTCGCTTATGTTAACAGACCTGCAGTTTAGGGTTGGGGTACGTAAAACTTGCTGTCGCTAAGAAAACCAGACGAGTTTGTTGACACTATATCAGCTGCATTAAAAAATAATGGTTGGAAACGTTGCTCTCCACGAAACTCGATATATTACGTTCCTTCTAGGGCCCCAGGGGAAGAGACTGTTTTGTAGTGTGGTTCTCACTGATTTCCCCTTACAGTATGCATGCTGAGATGGATCTAACTTTACCAACTATCGATTGACCTTCTAATATAAGCTTCTATCTGGCTCTCAAGAACTTTCAAGAAGTACGAAGATAAGCTAATGGGCTTAATGTCTTTAAGGTCGCAATGATAGCATTTTCCCACCTTAGGTATAAAAATTACCTTTACTTCAGTCCCACTGTTTGTAATATGACTTAGTTTTAAAAATCACTTCAACCCAGTGAACCATTAAGTCACTGGTTTGTTGAATTTCGGCAGGAATGATGCCTGTTTACTGACAGCAATATGTTCCTCCTGTGGACAATTTTTCCAGCGAAACCAGTAGCCCTATATTGGTTTTAGGCAGAACAGTCGCAGATTTAGAACATCCCGAGAAATTAGTTTCCAGAAGGAGCTCCAGAGATTTTTTTTTTATTTTCCAAAAAAAAAAAAATATAAAATTTTTTATACAAGAAAACATTTGTATATAAGTGAAACATTCTAACATGGAATTAAAATAGAGAGTGAAGAAAAAAACAATAATAATAATATAAACAATTTTTATAAATTAAATTAAATTAAGTTAGCATGACAAAAATATCGTATAAAAATATGACACATAAAAAAAAAGAACTTAAACGTAATCAAGTAAACGTCAATAAAACATTATAGTCAGTGATGAACTTTGAATAGAGCTTATTTTTAAGGTTAGATTTGAAAATAGAAATTCTTAAGTTTTTCTTATTATCACTCAGTTGATTGAAAAGTTTAATTAAAAGTACAAGAGTTTGGTTAAAGTTAAGAGCGGTAGTTATTCAATAGCTTTAATGCCTTTATTTTGAATGATCTGCAAATCATTCATATACGTAATATTCGCTGCTCCCCAAATTTGAATTAGCTACGTTAAATTTGAATTAATGTAACTGAAATAAATATTTTGGCGAAGAAAATAAGGCGTGTATGTCCGACGCGTCTTACAGCAGCAATAATGGGGGTTTATTTAGATTTAATACTTTTTATATGGTTAATTCATGACAACTGAGAATCAAATATCAAACCAAGATAAAAAAACTTTTTAACTTTTAGCTTAACATTTTGCATATTAGCTTAAGCTAATTGCTGAAAAGCGAAAATTGATTTCAATAAGATCTTGCTCCATTGTGATAATGTCATTGAACTATAAATTAGTACTGCTTCATGAGCAAATAGTTGCATTTTTCCTTGCAATCGTAAATCTATTAAGTCATTGATATACAATAAAAGCAATATCGGCCCAAGAATAGACCCTTGAAGCACTCCGCACTTCACAGTAATTTTTATTGCCGTCTAACCATTAATTTCCACAACTTGAGGTCGGCTTTGCAAATAGTTTTGAATTAATTTGATTACATCTCCACCTATACCATAATTATATAGCTCCGTCAAAAGTATTTGGTGATCTACACAATTAAACACGTTCATTATATCCAAGAACAAACATAAAGTGATATTTTTTTGCTCTACCGAGCTATAAATATTTTCAACCAAAGTTAAAACAGCTGACAGAGTGTTGCTTGATTTTGTAAAGCCAAATTGGTTTTTATGTATTTTTTTTTGATTGAATATGTTCTAAGAGGGAGAACTGATATTGGGCGATAATTATTTAGATTTAGAGGATCTCCAGATTTGTAAATCAAATCCTGACTTAGCAGCCCCATCCTTCTTATAAACTTTAAGCGTGACAGCGCCAAACCCATAGCTAATTAAGCCATCTGTCTTAGTCAGCACTGCCAGTGATAGTTTTCATATCTTACTAACACATTAGCAAATCTTGAATGTGTACAGCCTACGTATTGGATTAATTCGGCTTTTATTACAGAAGGTTTTGGTACCATTCAAAAACCCAACAAGAAAAATTTAAAGTTTTTCGTTGCTATGACAATTTCAATAAAGTGGCAAACACCTAGTGTTTTTTTTCTAAACTACGGCAAAAGTGATCAAGTAGTAATAGTTATTTGCTAATCACAGTTGCTTAATTCTAGTTGAATTTACATTATGACATATAAACAATTGCTGACTACCTTTGGCTCTTATAGGACGTAGCGCCGCCCGCAGCACTTTAAAGGCGAATACCTCACAAAAAATTAATTTAAAAACAAATAAGACGGGGAAATATTTCAATCAATTATTATACTTCTCGGACAGCGTAATAAAAAATTGAGAATGGAGGGGAATATTTTAAAAATAAATGTCAAAAATTTTATTCATAAATATTTATCATGGATTTTGGACGCAGTCTTAAAATAACATAATGAGTTTCATTTCATTCTTATTTAAAAAAAATGCCTACCATAAGTAAAAAACATATCAAAAGAAATCTTGGAATAAAATAATTATTTTCGGCAGGAAAACGTTTGCCAGGTCTTCTAGTACATACTAAATTGCTACTATATACCTGGAAATTCTAAAATCTTTATGTGAACTTACGGAGTTACTATAGCCAAACAGAAATGTTCCTGGACGACTTATATAATAAGTAATATGAAAGCATGTTAGATTCAGTAAATTTCGTGGCCTACCAATATTTTAGTGCGAGCAAGTGTTCGAAAATACAATTTGTAGTTTTTCATCTTATAAAATTGTTAACGACTTCTAAGTTCTTGTTTCTTTAAACAATGATGAATATATGTGTGTGTGTGTGAATTAACAAGTAAAAATTGTTTATGAAGTCACATCTCTATATAAAATAAATTTGATTAGAATACGTGAGTGATAAACTTCCTTAATACTAGTAAGTATATATATATATATATATATATATATATATATATATATATATATATATATATATATATATTTATATATATATTTATATATATATATATATATATATATATATATATATATATATATATATACAAATATATTATTCTGTGTAATATAAGCAAAACATTTCATGTATCTTTTTCTTATAAAGAGATTAAAACTAAAAACTTCATTTGGTCGATTCAGTTCCAACAACTACCACGAACGAACGAAAATTTAACCAATCATCATCATTTTCGTTTACAAGAGATAAAATTAAATTTCATTTTTCTAATTTTATTCGTATATCCATATATTTATTCATTTAACATGAACACAAGCTTTTCAAGAAACATAATAACACAATACACAAGATCGTGTCAAATAGTGTCCCTTAACTCCTAATATAATCTTCCCAATTTTCTTCTCGCTCATAAAAAGTAATTTTCTTCACTCCTCTATTTTGTATATATGTATACAACTAGTATGTGTGTGTGGGGGGTACCTACACATAGGTATGTTATTGTTTTGACTTTTGTTGTGTGTGACTTTACTTGAATTCCCATAGCACCTAATAATTTCGAAAGATACAGTCGGATACATATATACATATGTATATCCACATATGAATATGATAAGACGAAGAAACAAAAAAAAAATGTGCTGCCATCATTATCTCTCCACCACCTTAAGTGAATATTTTCCTTGTTTTTATTTTTGAGCAGGTACCTAGGCAGGAATTGAGAAGGTGTAGAAAATTTTGTGGGAATGATTAGATACTAATTTAGATTAGGTGTGGCTATTAAATTGGTAATTATGTTATGAGATATGATTAATAAATATTTATGGTCTCGAGGTGAATATGTCTATAATATACACAGAAACGCGTTAGAATGAAGAATAGATTTTGTTTTGGTGTCGTTTCGATAACAGAATTAATTTTTGGTCACATCATAAAGTTATACCAAGGAGGCAAAAAACAAAAAAAAAAAAAGTTAATTAAATTTTCCGAATTTTTCTTATTCTTTGAATACATTGTAACTCGAGACACTCGAGCTAGGCATATTATATAAAGTGTGTAATCTTATTTTTTGACATATTATTTAAGTAACGTAATTAACGTGGACACATTTTGTGTGCGTGGAATTATTTATTTATGGATTTGGTATGGAGAATTTGTTGGAAATAATAAATAAATATTTGTGTCATCAAAAATGTCATATTTTTAAAATACCTACATAAATCTCGGTGCGATATTATATTTCTTGGCTATTCTGGTTGACACGGCCATAGATTTAAAGCAAACAAAAACATTTTAGCTCTAACGTTAGTATAACAAGAGCAGTATTACATAATACATTTTTTTCCATTCACTATTTTGGCCATCACCAGCCAAATCGAAGACGTACTGGCAAAGCTCCAGCAATCTTATAGTGGCACGGTTAACTGTCCGGCTTACAGATTCCGTATACCAATCGTATTTTGACAAATTTCCATTTGTGGCATAACTTGCATAGCTTTGATTGGCTAATCAACAGGTTTTTGGTCGATTTATTTTCTGGATTTTGGAAAAATTTGTAAATTGGTTATTAACAATAAATGTTCAACTGATGTCAAGGTATTACGGTTCAACTCCAAATTAGAGGATACATTTATTTGAGACGACATCGGATACTCTAGTTAAGGAATTTCAAACATATTTCATATAGACGTCAGTTTTTGCAAGATGTGCAACTAACAAAATCAAGATAGAAGTAAAAAATATTATTTCTTATTATCAACATGTTTGTGGGACGTCCAGCCCTATTTATATTCTTGTATTCTTGTTGAGAAGTGAATATTGAACTGGGAGCATATAAGTGTTCATAAAATAATTATCTTCCAAATGCTTCTATTTGTAAAGACTTTAAATCAAACGCTAATTGTTTTACTCTTGAACGTGGCTGATAGTTGCGACTGGTTTTTTGATCACCGTTTTGTTTTTCCAGTATAAGTCGCTTTGCAATATAAATGCCTCCGTGCAAATAATATTTTGTTGTATGCCATTTCCAACTTGAGTGCGGGTTTTAAAGGTTGTACCTGCTTGTCCAAGTTCTTGCGATGGTTAGTTTTATAAATATCGGTATTTTAGGTGGATTGTAAAAAAAATAAAATCACTGTATGAAATCGCTTGTTCACTGTTTTATTTTATTTTATTTTGATAACTTTTGTTCACTGTGGATTTTTTTCGAATGATCTAGTTTTTGTTTGTTTTTATTTGTATCTAGAATATTCTATGTTTTAGAGAACGACATCTAACATTTTATACAATTATTAACTCAAATTATCTTATGTGCTATAAAAATTTTCTATCGATATTTATAGTATTACAGGTACTTAACATATAGTAATTGATTTTGACAGTAACCAAATAAAATCAAAACAACAACAGACGGACCATTAACATCATCCAGCATTAACACTAATGACGTCTTTTTTGTGCTTGGTGAAACATCGAAGCATCACAAAAAATCATCTTTACAGACGAAGCTCATTTCCATCTCGGGATCTATGTAAACACCCTGAACTGCCTGATTTAAGGATTAAATCAATTATTATCACCGCTGAAATTATTGACCCAATTCACTTACACTTGGACTGAGCAATGCGATTTGGCTTTTTTAAAGTTCAAAAGTGGGTTATCGAATGACGCACTGTTGAGCTGCTGGCAATTTATTGTGCTATTAAACACTTTCAAAATTATATCGAGGGTTGGATTTTTTACCGATCATAAACCTTTGACAAGAGCTATTCAATCCAAAACTGAGCGAAACCCAAGGCAATTGAGGCACTTTGGTTTTATTAGCCACAACGATGGGGAAACGGCAGCAGTCGATATGTTGTTCAACTATACAAACGAATTATCTCAGCCCAAAAATTGGACTTAAAACTATAGAGTTTATTTATTTTTTTATTTATTTTTTTATTTATTTCACCATACAGCATGTTTATGCAAATTTGGCTATATCAGCATTACATTTTTCAATTTTTAAAACAATGGTAATAAAAAATAATAAATAAGTCACATTTACAATCAATTTAAAAAATAAGTAACATAAATTAAAACAAAATAAAAAGAAACAATTATTTAAAATATTAGCTTAGCTCTCGCTTTTTTAAAAGATTCGCGAGGAATATGGAAATCAAAACAATTAGCTACGGCGTTGAGATCACGTTGAATGCGCGTTACAGGACCGGATGGCCATAGTTACATAAACATCTAAATGTAAAAGCAGGTCAGCACAGTCTACTTTACCACAAATAATATCACGCGCAAATGTACCACTTGTGCATTTACGCCTAGGGGCTAAAGTTTGGAGACCAAGAAACACCGGTCCAAGTACGGCGAAAGCCATCGTTTTAAGAACAACTAATAAAAATGGTTTCCGCACGCTTTCAATTCTGTTAGAATGACAGCCGTAGAACGAATGCTGATGATATTAGCATATTCAAGCTGCGAACGCACGAGAAAAGTATATAATGACTTAAAAGTCAAAGTATCGTGAAAATCTTTAGAATTTCTTTTAATAAACCCTACATAGAATAAGCTTTATTGACAATTGCATCGATATGGGAGTTAAAAGATAAATCCGAACTAAAGATAACCCCCAAGTCGTTAACCATATTAACTCTCCTCAATAATTGGTCGTTAAGACAATATCCAAAAATTATTGGATTCTTAGCTTTAGAATATGTGATTACATGGCATTTATCGACATTCAGAAACATAGAACTAATAACACACCAGTCACGAAATATGTTTAAGTCGCGTTGAAATAAATCACGATCTAGTTCACATAAAATATCTGCAAATATTTTCATGTCATCTGCAAATAAGACACAATCTGCATATTCAAAACAGTCAACAACGTCGTCAATAAATAATATAAATAATAAAGGCCCTAAATGGCTTCCTTGGGGCACTCCACAGACAATGCAAAAAAACATTCTGATGTAGTATCGTTAATCTTGACACATAGACCTTATCCAATTTAGCGGAATAAAGTCGCAATTCAGTTTATTGAGTTTTTCCAATAATATCCGATGATTGAGTTTGTCAAATGCCTTTGCAAAATCAGTATAAACCACATTGACCTGAGTACCCGAGATAACTGAACTGACTAAATTATTTTGAAAAAAAGCTAAATAACTGACGTCCGCTAATCAATTGCTTAGAGTGGAAGGAAATATAGTACGCTATTGACCATTGACTCGAATAGTTTTAGGATAGAAAGCAGTATTGCAATACCGCGATAATTAGCTACATTACTCCGGGGCGCATTTTTATAGATCGGTATGAATTTTGACACTTTCCAAGCATCAGGAAATCTGCCTTGTTTGAGACTTGAGTTAAATAACAGGCATAACGAAGCAGCAAAACCTTTAGCACAACACTTTAATGGAGACACGGATAAGCCATTTGATCCAGGACCCTTAAAAGCGTCCATGTTTAACAATGCCTCCTCCACATCTAGCTCAGAAAAAAACTATTTTTGAGTTATCATCAGATACCATGGGAACATGCGAGTTATCTTTAACAAGTTAGTTATCTTTAGTAGATTACTACTATAACGCTTCCGAAGTATTCCGCAAAAAAATCCAGATTGTTATTGAATTGTTCGACTTTTCGCCTTTGAATTCCATAAACGATGGCAAACTACTATTATGGCTCTTAAGCTTGATAAACTTCTAGAAGGTTTTGGATTACAGCGTAAATCATCCTCTATGTCAGTAATGTAATTATTGTACATAAAACGGTTTAGGCATGAAAATTGGCTGCGTAAAGATTTAAACTGCAAACGATCACCATGTAACCTTGTTCGCCTGTATATTCTGCGATATTTATTTCGCAAGGACTCTAATTATTTAAGTTCTTTTGTGAACATGGATGGTTACACATATGCGACTTTTTAATCATAATTTTAGGAATAAATTTCTCAAAAACATCAGTTAACAATTTATTGAAAATATCTACAGAACTATTGATATCATAATTTGATAGGGTAATGGCCCAATCAAGTTTTGATAAAAAATTATTTATGGTTTCGTGATTGGTGTGCAAAAAATCAAAGACAGTACGGCTTTTAATGAAATTAAAATTATTAGAGCATCCGAAAGAAATATTTTTTGAGACAGGTGTATGATATACACTTGAAGACCCTGCAATGTTATCGCACAATTCAAGCTTGATGGATCGAAACTTAATATAAAAAATTAAGTCCAGCACGGTGCCGCGACCCAAGTTTGCCATAAAATCACTAGCGTAGAAAAATTAAAATCTCAGGAAAATTAAAATCGCCTTAAATAATGAAGTCAATGCTTTCGTTAATAAAAGGCAATAACTTATTTGAAATACTGTCAAGAAAAACATGACAAAAAGATGTAGATGAATTTGGGGGAAAATATACTTTATTAACTATTATAAAAGAATTATCGACTTTAATTTTAACTGCAATAAACTCCACGACAGGATCAGAAAATAACAATTCACTGAAGTAGCTTTTTCGAACTGCAATTAAAACACAACCACCTCTAAGATTACTACTATAACTATAGCGATCGCGACGGAAAACGCAAAAATTAAAATTGACTGTCAGCCCAGCTTCAACCAATACTATTATATCGTAGTTTGACTCCAAAATTCCAAGATACAATTTTTTTGCTTTGGAACGCATGCCACTACAATTAAAACCTTTTAAACTATTGATGTTGTTTAGAGAATTTGTTTTTCAGATATTAAAACATTAGAAAATAACGGATTTACAGCTGATATTACTCCACGTTGAAATTTTTGTAAGTCATCGCAATCATCACAAATATACTAAAGCCTTTTAAGTTGAAATATCAAATCAAAAGTTGTCTTGCTTTTTATGCCAAAACACTTGAAGTCTATTAATTTCTTACAAGAAACGCAACAAAAATAATGTTCTTTAGTTGGCGTACCGCAATCATGACATTTTTTAACAATATTAATTTTTTTTAACTGATTATTAAAAATAAATAATTAAAAAGTGAGAGCACAAAATAAAAATTCGTCTGTATCGCACGACGACCGATTTGCTTAGGGAAAATTCTAAAGCCTTTGGTTTCATACGTCCACATACTGCATAATGCAACAACAGATTTTTAAATTGCTTGTATTTGAAAGGGTGCCAATAGATTAGACAGGAGCCAATAAACCCTTAATCACAAAGAAAACATACTAAACGAATCATTCCCAATCTAATAGTATATTTGAACAATTTCATTGGAAACTAAAAGCCGCACTCATGGCTAGAGGCAAACATGTTTTCACCAGGGTTGATAAAGTTCGGTTTGGGTTACAACCTCCGTATAAAGGACCATATAGGGTAATTCGATGCCTACGCATCATTCACTTTGTGAATTTAATCAAAGATTAGCAACAATCAACCTCTATTGATCGATTTAAACCTGCGTATGGTATATTAGGTTTTGCTGAGTGATCAGGAGCACTTTGAAAACATATTAGATTAAATTTTTTTTTGGTTGGAGATACTTATTGATTTGTGAAGCCCAACGATTTGTATTAACTATTTGATTTACATCAATTTTCCTTGTCATGCTAGAAAAAACTAGGCCACTTTAGTATTTGCGGATGAGTAATTCGAATGCATCGTCTGGTACAAGGCGTTATTCTGGTTCATTGAATGGATTTCAAGTTTTCCATTTTATACTCCGCGCAATTATTTACGATTACATAACGCGAGGATATCGCTAAATAATCGCGGTGTATCTTACAACAAACACACATTTTTGATGTGGAAACATTTTTAGCGGCGCTGGAGTATTATATAGAAAAATGCAATGGAAATGATGATACATAAGAAAATTACGAAAAGTGAATATTGGTTCGAATCAAAACCGTCTATAGTAAAAGCCAAACTCTTCGCGTAACCCATGCGGATAAATAAATAAATCATATACAATTATCTACTATTTGGTTTTGTGTTAGTAACATTCAAAATCATATAAAAAAAATTAAAAACATTTCGTTGCTATGACAGTTTCTTTAAATAGTACTTGTAATATTATTATAATTTTATTATAAACAGTAATTTTTTTATAGTTTTTATACCTTACATTATAAATATGTATGTACTTTAAATAATAGGAAATTTTTAGCACAGCATGCTTATTAGATGAATTCGGTTTAAAAAAAAAAAGCAAAAACAAAATTCAAAGCATACTGTTTGCACCACAACAAAACCAACAAAAGTGTCTATACAAGCTGTGGGTAAAGTTTAATTGACTAATGCATAAAAACAAAATGTACATTTTTAATTCTGTATATTAGCAAAGCCTTCTATAATTAAAAAACTTAATTCATCCAATCATTTAACTGTACAGACAGAATCAAAAAGATTTGAATCAGTTTGTTTTTTATAAATGGTCGCAAGTGCTATACGATAAGTTGGACTTTTATGATAGAAGGTCTGGTTTTTCCGAATTTTTATGCTTAAAACTGATTTATGAAAATGAATGAATATTTTATTGCAGATAATCTGATGTCGATAGCTGTTTAGAATATAAAATATGTTTCATATAATTTTTGCGAGTTGAGCATAAACGCACTGTCGTTTTTTATAAAACATCATGGCTCTCAATTGGATGCAGATGCGAAATAACCACTTAGATAAAGCCTAAAGAAATAAATCCTATACAGTTACAAGTCAAATAAGACAAAGTTGGTTGCCCTCCGATTAATATTTTGGAAGTTACAGTTTAATAATTTGTGTACTTTTTTTAATTGTATTACTAATCGCCACTGGATTACAACTATCCACAGATTTTAATAAATGTTAAATCAAACAAGGGCAACCAGTTGATAGTAAATAAATAATTAAATTTAAAAAACAATTTAAACGTTAATTTTATTTAAGCGTTGTCAGTTGTGAGACAGTTTAATACTTACTTTAAACAATGACGTCTTCGTTTTGGGTATAGGGTATAGTCCTTCCAATTTGTGGTCTCAATAAAAAAAAAAAAAAATTTAATACAGAATAAAATTTCCTTAAAAATTTAATTTTAATTTTATAATTATGTAATAACTTATCTTATAATTTTCATCAAAGTAAAATAAATCACTTATCAAAGCGTTTTTTTTTTAATTATTTAGTACAATAATATATTTTAATGGTTTTGTTGAGACAAAAAAAAAAAAAAAAAAAAAAAAAAAACCGAAATTGAAAAAAATGTATTATCTATAATTTTTCTTTATTTTATCTAAATATTTTTTTTTATTAATTTTCTTTTTTATTTATAAAAATTATATAGAATTATCTTATTTACGGTTGATATTATATAAGCAATAATAATATTATTCTTACGTAAATTAAATCTTATTTAAAAATTTCTTTGGCAAATTTATTTTTTGTTTTTGTTATTTAAGATCTACTACAATTTTTAAAAAACGACATTATCAAAAACCGATAATATTGGGCTAGGAAATTGTTTTTTTTTTTAAAAATATTTTTGATATCTTTTACAAAACTTAAATGCAGGTTCAAAAGTTCCTGGGGTTGTATTAATTAATCTAGGGACTAATTTGATTGATATGTACTCTCGATTGTATGTTATATTTGACAGGTCGCCGCCTTACCTTGCACCGAGAATATTGCAGCAAAGAGGACTTATTATGACCGTGTTTTGGTTTGAATTTGTAGCCCCTTTGGATTTATGGTTTTCTAATATGACAGCATCTCTCATTCTTCCATATTTTTTTTTACTTTATTGGATCATTTGAGTAGTTAGCAAATTGTTCGCTTAGGAATCAAAATATTGATTCATGACACATGAAAATAATAGAAACGAAGCTAATGTGACTGAAGCGTTTAGGCGATTGTTTAAACATTTATTTATTTCATATAAGATAAGACTTTATCATCGTTAATATTAGGAACAATAGAATAATTAATTTTCACTCCATTCACAGACACAAAAGATGGCCTTCTGATATCGAGCGATCCTTTAAGTTAGATCATTATACTGTTTGGTAGGCTAAAATTTCGTTTCATACCTCTGAGCTCCTTTCTGAACACTTTTTTTTAAGTATACCATAATTAGAAACTACAGTTGCGAATCTTTTAGAGGAATAGTGGTTCTTGATTGTGTAATAATTTACTGGGCAGATAATCTTCTGATAAATCAAAAGCTCAAGACACACCAAGGAACACCTTGTATTTTTTCCGTCTCTTTCACTACGTTGATCATTTTTATCATATTTTCCTCGGTAGACGATTGTCTCGGAATCCAAACTACTTCTCACTATACCTCCCATGATACCCTTAAACTCGCACATAAACTTACAGTTATTACCAAGTAGGTGAGATCTCGTTTACTTCCCTTCCTAATGATAATTTCATGCTTTCGGAAAAACTCCTCTATTTAGGAACTCGTTCAAGAAGCGTGTGATAGCATGGCCTTTTATAGGATCTACTCTTTTTATCGGTTTGACCTTAATATTATCAAGGCTTTGATATTATCATGATTATCAAGGGCCATGCTCCTATAACATCACAAGATTGACCCGTTTAATTGCGTATGGTATGGAGACGTACACTCTGATGAACGCCTGACATCTTCGTTAATTCTTAAAATAATGAAGATCCGCATAGAGGACCTAGATCACTAGTGAATTCCAAAGGAATACCAAAATTAGCCATGTAGTTAGTCAATAAAGCTTTAGCAACAGTTTTAGAGGTCGAATTCGGAAGAAGAGTAGCTTTAGTCCACCGCGTGATACGATCGATAAAGTTAAGGAATTCAAATCTTTGAAATTAGTCGTTGTCAAAACCAATAAAAATGGTAGATATAGAGAAGCCGAGAACAACTTCATCACTAACGTCAAGCAACCATTATTTGGGTTAGTACACATTTGGATGACCGCTTGGAAACATCATAGAAGAAAGCACAATAATGACATGGAACGAACTCTCCTTCGTGCAATGCAAGTATATATATATATATATATATATATATATATATATATATATATATATATATATATATATATATATATTTATATATATATATATATATATATATATATATATATATATATATATATATATATATATCCATAACTGCAAGTGCTTTAACATCACTTATAACAGTATGGAATTCCAGTAAAATACCGCGAAAATGGAAAGAAGGATTGACCATAACGATCCCTAAGAAAGGTGACTCGAGAGAATGCAATAATTGATGGGGTATACTCCTCCTCGACACAAGTATAAAGGTAGTGGCAATTATCATGATCTGGACAGAATTTCACCGACAATTAACTTAGGAATGAACAAGCTAGCTTCGGACCAGGGTGAAATTGCACTGCTCATATCAATACACAACACGCATCATCCCAGAACAATTTAATTAATGGAATCCACAACTATACCTACGCTTCGTAAACTTCGAACGTGCATTTGGGCATTCCAAAGAAATTAATCGAACTCGTACGAGATATGTGCAGGGATGCAGGTAATCGAGTTCATTATAAAAGCAAACAAAGTAAATCTTACAACATCAACTAAGGGCAAGGATGCTTACACTGGCCACGTCAGTTCCTAGTGGTATTAGATAGTGTCATGAGAAAATCAATCGAATTCGTATGCCTTGGATACCAACAAAACTGGGTGGAAGCCATCAATAAACGGATCAACAAAGCCAACATAACGTACAACACGCTACACAAAGTCTAGAACTTATATGTCCTATCCCGCAACACCAAACTAGGTATGTTCAGTTCATGTATGAAGTCAGTGTTGGTCGATGGCTGTGAAACCTGGAAGCATACGCAAAATAACAATAACAAACTTCATGTGTTGGCAAACAAATGTCTTAGTAGAATACTGAGGTGCTTCTAGCCCAACAAAATTACGAATGTTGAGCTCTTAAGTCAACAAAATCAAACAGTCATTGACACCAAAATTATAGGAAAAGCAAATGGAGATGGGTTAGCCACACGCGAAGGAAATCACCGAATGATGTCACAAGAAGAGCTCTGGAGTGTAATCTGCAAGGAAAAAGGAACGTTGTAGACTACCTGTAATCTGAAAATGAACGATGATAGCAGAAATGAATCACACGGGAAATCATGGGCGGAAATTAAACAAACTTCGCCTAACAGGATTAGATGGTCCAGTCTTTGCCCTTTGCTCCTAAATTGGGTATAAAGGAAAACAATTATTTTTGCAAGTCTGCAAAAGACTTGCAAGTGTTTATAGATAATGTCAACTTTTCTCAATTAGGAATTCAAAAATTCTCAATTAGGGCCCCAGGGTCCAGACGTCGTGGTTTGCAGAAACCACAGATATTACATATAAACCTCAGACCCATATAAACCTCAGATATTACAAATTTGTGGCGATGGCGAACTAATGGTTGAAACTGTTCCTGTGGCGGTTATAGTTGTTATAGGGTTTGTTAACTGATGTTAAAGTGAATCGGAGTTACAACTCACTGCGAAGTGGGTCAACTAGCTAAATAAGGTTAGTATTTTTACAATTAATGAAAAAAAACGGCGAACAGCGGTTACTCCATGTCATCTGGCGTAGCGATGCGGCAAGGATTTTTTTCTTGTAATTTTCATTACGTTTAAAACTACAAACAGGTTTGTTGCATTTTGGCTCCAAATTTCTAAACCTGTATAGGGATCCCAGCACGTTGGATGATTTGCGGAATTTTAATTTGATCATGAGAAATGTTTGTGTAAGATCTAGGTCCTTGAGCATATTTTTCTTGATTCGCTTAATTTTCGCCCCTGTCGAGTATTTTTTTAATTTCTAATCGGGTTTTATGTTTATATTCAAAGTCCCAGTACTTTGTATTTTGTAATATAATTTTACTTTATAGTTTACGAAGAATAAAAATATCTTGCAGTTTCCACCACAAAGCGTATTGCTGCATTTGACTAATATTTTTCGAGTAATAAGATCTTTGGGCCCGCATCTATACTAAGAGGATAAAATACTTTTTCTCCAGCCCAATACTATTAATTAGCTTGATTTAAAAATTGGAGTTCGGTTTAAAAAGGCGCTAGATTGTCTGTGCTAAACGCTGTTATTTATATCTTATGGGCTTATCTATTTTCAAACTCATGTTCTAATGATAACAAATAAAATAATTGAATTGATATTTAAATTTTGGACGCAAATTTTTTTTATAATATATTGTATTATATATATATATATATATATATATATATATATATATATATATATATATATATATATATATATATATATATATATATATATATATATATATATATATATATATATATATATATATATATATATATATTCATAATATACATATACACGTACAGGTATCTGAAATTTAGAATCAAACGAAGTGCAGTAATATAGTGATTATCATTTGCCAACAAAAATTTAGATTATTTAACGAATTAGAAGTTAATTAAAAATTAAACAAATCACAATCGTTTAAACGATTCCTTCACAAGATCGTCAAAGATCTCGACTTTGTGTTTGTCTATATTGACGCCATACTTGTAGCCTCAACATCGGAGGAACAACACATATTTCACCAAAAAACACTGTTTCAGAAACTTTATGAATTCGAGGTGGGCATCAACAGTTCGGTACTAGCTCCCTTGACATTCGAGAGTTTGATTCGGCTCCTCAATTAATGAGGCATAAACATCGATTTATTG
This sequence comes from Tipula confusa, assembly GCA_963556175.1. Classification (NCBI taxonomy): domain Eukaryota; kingdom Metazoa; phylum Arthropoda; class Insecta; order Diptera; family Tipulidae; genus Tipula; species Tipula confusa. Next base: position 2,891,076 of record OY744475.1, read on the forward strand.
GCATGGTAAATTATTTCCATACCCATTTGGCTTCCATACCTATCCATTATCATTTGGCTACTCTACTAAAGATGGAGCCCAAAATGCCGAACAACTTTTTCTGACCAGACTAATGCTAATAGGCATTCGAACAACTAAAAACTACTTTACCACACATTACGCTTAGTGCTATTACACTTAGTGTCACAACCGTCGTTTTAAGCAAAGCCGTAGCCATCGAATTGCAACAATCAAATATAGGGGTTTGAAAGCCGCTTGCAGTCAAATTCCACTTGGAAATTAAATGTTTCAAATCAGCTGACTTAGAGATTTACGAAAATAAATGTTAACGTAGGTGCGTTAAGATTTTATATAAATCAACAATCAATATTTTCATCGCATAATTTATCTGGTAAATTTTGTAGACCAGCAAAAATTTATCAGCTGACTTAAAATTTTTTGCAAAAATATGAAAAAGTGGAATAACTTTTGAACCAATAAAAATTCGAGAATTTTGTTGGGCTATTTTAGTTCGAAATGACTTTGCCATCACTGTAACTCGTTTGATCCTACACTTCTGAGATTCCTACTTTTGCATATGCGGATGTAGGTCTATATATATATATATATATATATATATATATATATATATATATATATATATATATATATATATATATATATATATAAATTTCGATTGTATTTCATTGTTTTGTTATTTTAAGATGTATAATAATGAATTTAATTAATAAAATTTTTTTTTATTTTATTTTTTTAAAAGTATATTTATATATATATATATATATATATATATATATATATATATATATATATATATATATATATATATATATATATATATATCACGTTAATTTAATTAATTTAATTGTTTTATCGATTTATTTATTTAAAAGTTACCTGATTATGATTACATGTAATAATAATATTAAAAAGTATTGTAAATAATTAATTAAGAATTTTGTTAAATGAAATTCATTTATTATATAATTATGATGAAGTGATGAGCTTGATCCCGCTGTAAAGATAATCAATTATATAAAATCAACATTAATTTAATTTTAATTCTCTGTATGTATATATGTTTGTATGTTTGTATGCTTGTATGACAAATACAAAATAATTTTATTTATTATTTAAAAATAAAATGGATTTTGTATTATTTATTAATAAAATAAAATAACAATTAATGCATGATCACAGGACAAATATTTGAATTATCTAGATAAATTTAAAATGGGGATTTATAATTTTTATGTTTAATTTAATTTATTTTATGTCATGCTTTAATGCTACATAATGTCGATATAGTCATCAAGATAATCAATTTTATTTTTAATTCGTATTTAATTATAAAAATATACAAATATTTACATTACCTTGGACTCTATCTGCTCTACTATTACTGGGTGAGACCGTGCCTCGAATTTCTAATACTGGTGCTTTTTGTTGTTTATCACCCTCCACGCTTTCTTCGTTGCTACGCCAATATACACTCGCTATTTTTGCCAGACACTAGAAATACAATTAATAAAATAACGGTTTAAGTACAAATATAAAATTTAACACTTGTAATGTAACGGTTTACAAAGTAAAACAAATTGACAAGGAAAATAGCATCGGAAATCGTGGTGTTAGAATTCTTGCAGGTAAAAAAGGGCAATTGTGGGTTTGGCTTCCATTTGGTTAGTTGTTTAACTGTACTAGGTTTTTGAATAAAGTAAAAACTTGTGTTCCAACTCATAGAATTCCCAGGTCATTTCAAAATTTACATAACTTGCATGTTGCAACCTTAGTATAAATAACGATTGGATATATGCTTTCTTTGAAGCATCGACAAAACCAAGAAGTTTAAATGTAGTGCATTATTCATGATATATGTGCGAAAGTTCTTAAAATCCGATTAAAGAGATAGTTAGAACAGGACAAAACTATCCCAAAGGAATGTTTCTCATGTGGATGTCAAACCTTTTTATGTGGTCATCTTCCAATAATTGTCTAGAGACAAGTACCTTCAACTTTGACAACAACTCGTTTCAGAATAAAATTTCATTGATAGAAGTTTTGTAGCTGCTTGACATTCTAGGTGCTTCATTTTAAAAAGCTTCATTATACTTAAACGTTACAAGTACTTTTGATGGAAATGTATAGCAATTACGCAACAGATAGTCACACCACAATTTCAATTTATTTCATTTTTGGAAAATGGAATATTTAAGCGAAAACATTTGTCATTTGAAATAGTGTGAGATATCTATAATCGAACTTAGTTTAAACCAAAATGTTTCTTAGGCCGTGTTAGATGTCTATTCTGTTTAAGTGGTTTTACAAAATAATAAGAATTTTAATAGGTTATGTTACCGAGACTATGGACAGATGCATTTGTCAACGGTTCATTGCAATTAAATTCTCGTATACTTATACTAGGTGACCTTACACGGATACAATTTTGTGACTTACTTTATTCTTATTTATTCTTTCCACATTTGGAACCACATTCTGTCACCATGCAGCAATCAGGTAAGGGGTTAGTCTTTCCTGATTTTCATGCAAGAAAATGAATTATGAGAATGTGAGATTATTTTATACTTGTGTTGATGCTGATATTGAAAGCTTTTGATTGATGTATCACTCGTCAAAGTCGACCCACTATGCCACTTAATTTCTAATGCATATATGGACAATAACTCTTCATGCTAACTAGTTCTAATTCAAAATCAATTTTATAGGTTCATTTAAATTTGACTGAAGCAGGTTATCCAATGCAATTATTACTCAAATTTGCATTTTGTGTTAAAGGTTCAAAATTTATAATATGATAATGCTATTTAAAAAAAAACAAATGTTACCTTTAATTTCATATCACTACGTTTAAAATGTTTCGGCAGCACTTTAAATTCTAGCCCCAATATTGATGTTTCCAGACCATCGTGTACTATTGGTGGATATACCCTAAGAAATGTTTGGTCAACTGAATTACCATTTATAAACCATGATAAATGTGATGCTGGTTTTGATCGTCCCGATGTACAATTGACACGTACCATATCACCAATTTGATAACGTGGTCGTCCACCTGTGATACGTGGTCCTTCATCGGGTAGTGCTATAAAGATATATGAAAAAAAAACATGTAATTAAATTACAAAACCAAAATCATAAAATTTTTACTTCATTTTGTATTTTTGGAATAATTAAGGTTATGTTATAAGACAAATAAAGAAATGTTCTATAGATAAGCGGTGAACGTTAATATTTTTATATTTTACTGACTGTCCATGAATGAATAAAAACACCAAACACACAAAGAATCATAAAACAGTAAATACATAAATGTTTTCTTTCCTTTTTCCAAGTGATGGTGGTGTATAGGTGGCGGTACAATAAATAATATCATTATGATTATTACGATTAGCATTACAACTATGGTTTTGATACCAGTGAATCTCGTATATGTGGATAATCTATAAAAAGGATGAGACGGTCATAAAACATGTTTTTGGAAAAGTTTTCATGATATATAACATATCCTTCCCGCACTCTACAAAACAACTGTAACGATTAAATCCCAAATGTGAGTAATTATCTTTCAAGGGAAAACATGGGAAATTTCGAGAGAACAAACATCATTTTATTGCTTTTATATTTTAACTTTGACTTAACGTTTAGAGATTAATTTATTTTAATTTTATTACAAATAGCTCTCTCTCTCTCTTTCACTCTCTCACACACTATACATTGTGCAGATGGAAGTGTAAGTGGAAAAGTTGGTTATGGACGCGAGGTAGAACGAGCTTTTATTATTTTTATGGTTTCAAAAGTAATTTAGGTGGAGTTAATTATACACATATGAATAGTTATATATATATATATATATATATATATATATATATATATATATATATATATATATATATATATATATATTATTTTGGTTAAGTATATTTTTTACATTATATATTTACATAGTTGCCAAGCAAGAGAAAGAACTGTGTTCCATTTGCGGATGGATCTGTGCACGCTTTGAGAAGCTAATAGAATATAAATTAGCGAAAACGCAGGAAAGGATTATTCAAACAGCTTAGCAGCATATGCAAAACTACAGAAATGCGATGTCAATTTTAAAATCACATTATACACACAGAAATGTTATTGGCACAAGCTATCCGTTATAAGCTATCCGTAAGGTTGTAGTATAGGTATTACGATTGAGGAATTGGCTACTTTACTGACAGTAAGTTCCATCTTTACTGATGGAAATAACTTCGTATAGAATGCATATTAATAGTAAGCCAAGTCTCATTGATTAAATTATTATCAAGAACATTCACGATGAAAACTTTTAGATTTACCTCTGATGCTGGATACCCTTGTCTGGTAACCTTTTCAATTCCAACTTTATTGTAGTTGCCTTACGGTATAAATTGTTTGAGTCAAGTTTTAGCATTCGCTCCACGAAGTCTAATAAATGAAGTCCTCTTTTTGTTTTCAAATCACTTGCGCACTTATATTACTGCCCTTGTAAATACATAGATACGATTTTACTGATACAAAAATTTATGAATCTGTCTCATGTTTGTTGTGTTACACAGTTGATTTTATCATGTAACCCATTTGTCTGTGCGAAACGGTTAACATATAAACATTTATGTAAATGCTGTGTATGCAAATTTTTTAAACTTTATTTATTTCATTTTTTTATCAATACATACATAACATTTTACAAATTCCCATTAAAAACTATAAAAAAATAAAAAATTCAGAATTTTGGGCGTTTTCCTAAACTTTGATTATTTATTATTTCGGTTTTTATGGTCTACCAAGAATTTTTCTTTGCATACCAAACATAAATTTTTGTTTATTTTGTACATTATTCGAGGACGTTGAATATAAAAATAAAAATTTGTAATTGGCAATTTGGTTGAATTTTCATTATACGATATATGTTTTCCGGCTATGTTTACATGCAACGTTTTTCTATTCTTTATAAAAAAAAACACTTGTTGCGAAATTGTCTTAATGTTTGGAAATTAAATTCAGAAATTTGAACTAATATATTATACGTGTCGTTAGCCTATTCGTAATGAAAGATTGACTGCCACTCACTTAAACAGGATAAAAACGTCTATGGTGTAGAGGATTGTTAATACCTGTAAAGGAATGGCTTACACCGTTTGCTTGAAACTGAAACAAATAATAACTTTGTTGGGAACCTCAAAGACTATACCCCATTCTCTCAATTGTTTTAAAGTTACTTTGAAATATCAATAATCGGTTGAAAAACAGTGTCAAACCTGTTTTTCAACCGATTATTGATATTTCAAAGTTTTGGTTGATAATTTGTAACGGATCAAGGTGCGAGTCCCTGCGAGTCTTTTGGCTGTGGTTTTTGATCCGGCTAGACTCAGGGATAGGCGTGGGATTTGCCAAGCGTAGTCCGAAGCTTGATAACCACAAGGAAGGGAAAGATGGGAAGGCGCGTTTACTTGAACAAGTCTCGGCACGCAACCGGATTTATAACCAGCACAACACGATAAAAATAAATATCACAAAAGAAAAATATATATATATATATATACGAACTATCAATTTAAATAAAATTAAATAAATAAACAAAAAAAAAAAAAAAAAAAACACAAACAAACGAAATGAATTTAAGAAAAAAACAACGAAATAAAATCTTAAATAACTTAACTAAATCCTTAATTAAATCTTAACTAAATTAACAAAAAACAAATTTAAATAACACTAATTTTTGCACACACACACAAATAAATATTAATATAATAAATAAAATAAAAATATTAAACATAATACAATTTTTTTTATTATTTCGATCATTACGATTGTCGACCACAACGAAATTATCGCTGGTTTTAACTAACATTTCGTTTGGTTGGGAATGTTGTTCGTCCATGCAAACTAGAAAATCGTTTTTGATGTTAGGTTTTCCTAGTTTGTCCACTTGATTGTTGCGCTCGTTTCGTTGCGATAATCATGGGCCATTGTAAATTCGTGGCAACAAATTTGGATACAATTGTTATGGATATACTCCATATCCAAATGGATTTTCTAATAAATCTTCGCCGAGGTACAATAATAATGCAAGCAGCGGCATTTTACTTTATAATTTCACTATGCAATATTTTAATGCCATTAACAATTAACAATTTATAATTTTTTCTTTTTTTAAAATTTTAAAATTTGTGAATTACTTTAACCACGTTTTGTTTTATGCTTTCTTCTCAAAATTTGCTAAATTACTTATCCCGATTAACATTAAACACGACTTTATATACCTACTCATAACCCGTTACACAATTTAAAAAAAATAATGTAGGGGCAATGAGTAGGTATACAACAACACTAACATACAAAACAAATTAAATATAAATAAAATAAAACCGGTGTGGACAACATATAACTAATTTTGGTCCCAGGGGAACGAGCATACAAAAGTCACTCGTTACACACCGCAGTAGCATACCAACGTAGCCAAACGTTGGTCCTTTGAGCCAGACCCGGTAGAGTTTTATTGCTAAATAGTGGACCGCGTGGGGTTAATAGTACGACATTGGTGCGTGAACATCCATTTTTAGAGAAACTTATCGATTTTAAAAACCACTTGAGTATCATTTAATTTACTACATTAAAAACTTCTAAGCTAATAACTGTGGATAAATTAACATTGGCGTTTGCACTCTTGTTTGATTTAAATTAATTTAATAAATTTAAAATCAAATTTACACATAATCCAATCCCGTAGCTTGTTCAGTTACAACAAGTTAAACATTACCTTGTCGTTAAAGTTTTGTTAATAAGTTATTGAAGTGCAAGAGTGACAAAGATTAACCATGTTTACGGGTAGAACAGTTAAAAGGAGCAAGATAGATAGCGTATTAAGAAGAAAAGCAAAAATGAAAGGCCAAATAATTAAATTACTGACCGTTACTAAGGACTATAGTCTATTCTCTATAGATAAGCAAAAGGAACAAAATTTTATAAAACTTTCGTGAGCAAATTGAAGATGAAATTTTCGCTTGGTGCCAACCTTCATTAGGATATTGACAACCACTACTACCTAAACGTAGCCACATTGAAACGATAGATGAGAGCAAAGATTCAGGCTCCACTATGCATTTATTATGAAACCATTTTGAATTCATCAACCACAGTATATTATCAAATGATTTCAAACTACTACGGCTAACATTACCAATGTTTAGTGGCCGGCCGCGAGAATGGCAGTCGTTTTTTAAGCATAATTAAGCATTGTTCAGCTGAAGATTTAGTGCGACTATTTTTAGTACGAATAGAAAGCAAAGCAATGAAATGAACTCATATCAGGCAGCCCAGACCGTTTGTTGAATGTATGCTACCTGCGACGAAGTTATTGGTGATTTAAACCACAGGTCCTTGGAACCACAGTGTCGAGAGATTGTTAGTAATTTTACCTATAGCCAAAAAGAAACTATAGATGATATTACGTTACAAGTATGGCGAACAGGAGTCATCAGAGCGAGATTTTCCAACGATCAAACATTTTCTGGACTTTTAATTCAAACGCATGAATTCACTCGAAGGCATCAAGGTTCAAGTCGGTAAAATTCAACCCACTCAGAATGTACCTGTGCACGTATGGTATGTAGAACCAAACCCATCACTAAATTCTACTTTGTGCAACGATATACAACATCGTTTATGTGACTGTCCCTAGAACAGGCCATTATTCATTTTAGTGTCGATCAAAGGGTCAATTCCACTATAGTAGAAGAAAACATCTGACTCATGTTGAACCAAATAAGTCTACTATCTCATCTGATTCAAACTTATCTTTCATCACATCAAATAAATGCTGACGTATTATTACTATACTAACAGCAATTGTTGAAACTCGAGATAAAATTGGCAATTGGAAAAGTATTTGAATCTAGATGGAAGCTGACCCAAATTTCATACGCCTGCCTCCATAGACCTATTCATTGGATGTGCTAGATTTTTGGCCTTGCTAGCTTTATTTTTATGAAGATCTTTAACATGGGATGACGAGCTTCCCGAAGACGTCAAAAACTAATAGATTGCTGGCTGAAATAGATGAAATCTTCTAGAAAGCATTAACCGTTACTTTTACTGACCGAGATTACTAACCTCGGATCAAAATTTACATTTAATTTTCGGACACATGAAATAGCGCATATGCCACAGTAATATACGCGCTCTCTATAGATCGCCATGGAGATGTTCTAAAGAAAAGCAAGATTGCACCAATAAAGTAAGTTGCAACAGTAAGGCTCAAGTTATGTGCATTTTTTTACTCGTTAAGATGCTTTAACTTGTGATCGAGTCTTTGCACCTTGGTATACTACCTAAAATCATAATCGAAACATAACCTATCAGATACTGCTTCTCGAAACTGTCTGCCTGACGAACTTCTAGAGAATGTAGTGTGGTGGCAAGGGTCGGACTGGTTTCATCAAAAATCAGTTAAAACTCCAAAGCTAACTAAAAAGACAAGGAGGAAGAGGACTAGTAGGACTAGTAGTTGGAAGTTTCCACACAAAAACATACACAAGTGCACTTGGATGTCGCCAGATGGCAGAGCAACAAATCTGGAACAGTTGCTGAAAAATGGTCACGTCAAGACAGCGTCAAGACAGCTACTTGTGTACTTGGATGCCAAGACAACACGAAGAAACCATGGATAAGTGATGATACCTGGAAGAAAATCGAGAAACGCCGTCAACTTAAGCCAAAATTGTGTCACACGACAGAAATTAGAACGTAATACTAAAATAAAGTTAGATGATAAAGAAAATGGCACAGAGTGATCGCAAAAAATACACTAAGAACATTCTAGGGTCACTGGAAAGTTGTCCAACATACATACCACAAATTAGAAATGCAGCAAATTAAACATTTACCCTGAAAATCAACTGCTAAGTAGACGGGAAAAATTTTTCGAAGATAACCGCATAGACACTGAAGAAAATGACGTACATCATTTTCCAGATGGAAAAAAATACGAAACAATCAATCAATAGCATAATAAAAGCGTTGGCCTTGATCATCCTGGAACGTATCTCACATGTAACCAACAATCATATACATTGGGATTTTGAGAAAAATAGTGGATCTTATCAAAGAAACCAACACGAATGCTGGAAATAGAACTCACAAACAGAGTGAAAAATACCACACCATATAAGAGTTAGGTAATGATAATATAGTGCAGATTAGACGTAGTAAAAGCCCAAATTGAATACAAAGGGAACTTATCCGTTGCGAATTGCTCTTGATTACGCAGATGTTCCTTGCTAACACACAAATACGCTGGGAGAAAGTAGAGATGTTAACTGAGTTTGCTCAAAAAGTTAGTCTCAAAATCAACATTCGAAAGACCAAGGTCAAAGGCTGAACACAAACATTAATTATTTTGCACATCAATCAAGATAACATTGAAGTGGTCGGAAAATTCGTATACCTTGGTTGTACAGTGGCAAAAAGAGGTGGCACTAGTCAAAAGATTAACAAAGTCAGAAATAACTTCAATGTACTCACAAAATCTGGAACACATCCGCACTGTCAATAAATACATAGCTTCAAATGTTCAATGCCTGTGTAACATTATTACTACTGTATGTTTACGACACATGGAAAACCCGGCAGAAATCACACGAACACTCAAGATATTTGTAATAAATGCCTCAGACGATTAATAAGATGCTTCTGGCTAAACCAAATCATCAACAAGGAATTCCTGGAAAGAAGGCAAATCGCTATAGTGAAAGAAATTAGGAAATGATAATTGACATGAATAGGACTCATATATCGAAAGCCATCAAGTTACATTGCCAGGGTGTCATTAGAATTGGACCCGCAAGGGAAGAGAAAAGTTTTAAATATTGGTGTCGATTATTAAATATATATATTTTGATATATAATAATATATATTATATATATAAATATATATATAATATATATTATTATATATCAAAATGAGTCAACATAAAAATGCGAAGTTTTTCTCGCTGCAATAAAAATAAATGTATGGAGTAAGATCTCACTAACCAAATCTGGTCTGATAATTATCTAATCTCCACTTTTGTCTTACGGAAAGACATTGAGTTTACAAATGAATTTCAGCCAGCTCTCCACATTTCGGTGGGTTATGGAAAGCGGCCATCAAGTCAGTAAAATTATCACTTTAGAAGATCAATGAAAAAGGCCAAGTTGATAAAACAATTACGTTAATTAGTCAAATTGAGAGTATCTTTAATTCGAGTCCACTTTGCCGTATGAACGATAAAATCACAAATCCCGAAAAACTTAAGTCAGCAGATGTTTAACTGGAGAACCTTTGCTAGCCACCTGAGTCATTGTTAAAAGCTGTACCAATGCTAAATTTTTTCATATATATATATATATATATATATATATATATATATATATATATATATATATATATATATATATATATATATATATATATACATTTTTTTTTTTGGTGAAATAAGGTGAGTCAGCATAAATGTGGGCCAATTTAAAAAGCTATTTCATTAAGCTTGAATCATACATTGAAACCGGTTTGTTTTATTTACAGTCATATGGATGCGGTGCTTGTGTGATTGATTATAACATATGTATTGGATCTAGGATTAAACATAAATATTTAAATATAACCATTTATACTAAAACACCCAATTATTTAAAATAAAAATAATAAAAAATGTTATCAATAAAATATTAGGCTGTATACCTTTATCAAATAGATTTCCTTCTTCTCTCCAGCTTAATATATAAACGAAAATATTTCAAAAGTTTTGCATTTATTCACAACAAACCCCGAATTTTATATTATTTTGTGGATCTAAGCTTTTTACTTTATTAGACTATTTAACCAAATAACCGAACCTAAAGATTTCTTTCCTAAACAAAATGGAATAAAATAAACAAATCAAAATTCCTACCTTTTTTACCGAAAAATGAAAATGGGAATGAAAAATTCATTTTTCACATCATCCACAAAATAATTTAAACCACAGAGTTAAAGGGTGAAAATAATGTAACAATAAAATCACTCATCTTAAAAAAATATTTCATGATCGAAAATGGCATAAACCTTTATTCCATTTATATATATATATAAATAAATAAATATATATATATATATATATATATATATATATATATATATATATATATATACATATATATATATATATATATATATATATATATATATATATATACATATATATATATATATATATATATATATATATATATATATATATATATATATATTATATGTATTATATATATATATATATATATATATATATATATATATATATATATATATATATACATATAAGTATTTTCATTTTCTTAAGATTTAAATATTTTCTTTTCCACCTGAATTGATTATTGCTTAAAACCTTTTGAAATCTTCTACAGGATAACATTAACATTTGATCTATGTTTTTGTGCGCACGAACAATTTGTTGGAAGTAATTCGACCATTTAATTTGGTGGTTTGAATTAGAGCATTGAGGAGCAGGAGGATAAACGTTTATTTTATTATAAAAGCTTTTGTTTCGAACTGCAATATAATTTTTTTTTGTTTAACAACACTCAAAAACTTAGTTACTTATCTCGAAATACGCTCTTCTATTGGGAGATAAAACTAGTTGTAATATTTGTATAACAGTCATAATATAATACTTGCAGAGCTTTTCTTATACTATTTTAATATTTAAAGTTAAAACAATCTATAAATGGAAAATAATAAACACATTTTTGATTATTATTTCCTTAAAAGTTAAGCAAGCATAAAAGCACAAAAAAACAACAACAATAATAAGAATAAGAATATAAGTAAAAGTTAAAAAAAAAATAGGAAAACCCCGGAAAATTCATAGCTAAACTTTTATTTTATTTTTATACACAAATATAAAAGAAGACGTCTATGCGACGTAAAAGAAGAAGAAAAAACGGAAAATATTGAACATTTATGTTCTGCAAAAAAGTTTCTTTTCCCATTTACTTGAAAAAATAATAAATTCAAGCTTAATTTACATTCCGGAAAAATTGAAAATCTACGACATATATATACATGTATTTTTTGAAAATAAATTTTGGCAAAATAAAAATCTGAAATCATATCGATGATAAAGTATAATTTAATTAACCAATTAATAAGTTTATCGTTGAGCTTTTTGTTCAGAATTCAAAAGCTTTTATTCGAAGTATCGTATTGTATCGTGTTTTTTATAATTATCATTTTGTTTTTGTTGTTCCTTGCGGTATGGAAATCATAAAAAATAGATAGCCCGTCGTATTTTTTCATATTGGTTTTAGAATCAGAAAATTAAAATTTTTACTGTTAGTTTTTATCTCGCGGAATATTTATAATAACTGAAAGCCAAAAGCTCGATAAAAACATGTTTATGATTGTAATATGTATATGAACATTAAATATGAAATTTGCACAGGCTACACTATCTACAGAATACACGGGTCATTTGTAAAGTACTTTGCCACAACCAAAATAAAATTTTGTTAGGGCAGAATTGCAGAATAACTGTATATAATTACGATATATAATGAAAGTTTTATCTAATATATGTTTTTAACCAATTTAGTGTAAACTGTAGCATTTCCTAACTACTACATTATTAACTGGCACGATTCAGAGATAAAGCGAGCACTTAATAGTAGGAGAAGCTAAGTTAAATTTTCAAAATAAAAGTCCCATTAAATTGTGTTGCCTAAAACACTGTATGTATATACATAATCAAACCCCATCGTAATTTTGCAAACTCGATTTGGTTACTATCCAATTTTTTGATCTGTCCGGGAAAATTTTCTGTGCGTTTAGAAATAAATTTCAACCTAAAAGTAACGAAACACTGATGAAGGTGTCTGGACGTGAGAGAATCAGATTGGTAACTAAAGCTTAGAAAAAGGTCCTACCAAAAAATCATTTGCCAGCTAGTGTGAATATTATAATATCACTAAACAACAGCAATCATAAAATCAATACACCGGATTCCGATACTCAACATGGAAAAAGGAGGATATTATAGAAGATGCAGTAAATATTAAGTCAAAAAAAGAGGGCTCCCATTTTTGAGGAGAGAATGTGAAATTGCAAGAGAATTTCAATGGTTAGGAAATAAAATGTATCGATTTAATAAAAACACTAAAGATACAAGAGGAAAACCAACTATAACCCAAATAGAGCCAAAATCATTAATTATAGGTAACAGAGAGAGAGAGAGAAACAATACTTTGAAGGAATATTTCGAAGCTTAGACGCCATATAGAACTAGCCACCTTTAAGTTTTATTTAAACACCTAGCAAAACAATAAGCCATGAACGTTGCTTGGTCACTATATTACTAAATAAATAAAAAAAAAACATTAAAAATTGAAAAATTGCGATTAGTTCAGCATGTTCCAGAGTTAGAAATTTTTTAAAATATAGGAAAAGTAGATACACGTAATTATATGTCTCATATTGGAGGGCTATTTGAAAGAAATACATAACATTTATTAAAAATGAGGATCAACGCAGTAATAGTAAGAAGGGATGTTAGGAACTATGAAGAACCTGGTATCGAAGGAAAGGTTAGGTTCCCAAGCTAAAATCATCAAAATTGGAACTAATATAAAAAAAAAATACATTATCTATATCCTTTGTCTACTGCTCTCCATGATTATAGTTAGAATATTAAAGTTTTTTCTTTGGCTCACTAGGATTTAATTTTATTAATTGTGATAAGTTTTTTGGGGCTCTGACTCATAAACAGCAAGGGAACATATTTTGACCACTCACCTCTTATCATGACTCTCATAGCTTATACAGATAGGAACTCATTAAAGAGGATGATATATACCAGTACTTTTTAATACCAGTTGTAGATAGGCTGTGCAGAAATGTATTGTAATTGTAAATCTGTAGCTTATTTATTTGTAACTTAGTTTCACCTTAGTTTGCCACTGTCTTTTAACTTTGTTACTCAGCTTAATTGTATGTTTGTCTAACACAAATTCATATTTGGGCGGTTTTTGCATATGGAGCAGAAATACAATCTGATAATCGTATATCTATCAAAGATACGGTTTAAATTTATCAAACCAGAATCAAATTTCAAGAGCTTTCCACCATAAGTTAATGGTGACTGTTTTGCAAAGGGTCTGTATTGGTTTGAAAGTTTTGCAATATTCCACATCATTTCTTGTTAATGTGGTAAAATGTTCCCTTCAGCCGTTTAAAGCAAGATATTCGGTTGATTTGACAACTTTTGACTGAGTTGTGTCATGATTTGTATCTGGCACTGGAATTACTATCAATGGATATATAATCACTCCCAAGAGAAGAAGTGCGGTATAGTAATTTTGATAATTATGCTCTATTGTGTTACTCTGCTGCATAATTTTAAATCGTGAATGTTATGTCCTGAACAGCTGGCAAATGTTCTCGAATAAACTTAAATTCTTCATCTAACTTATACGATAAGCATCGTAGGCCAAACCAAGAAAGTCTCCGTGTCCTCAATGGTATTTAGCACTAGTATTAATTAAAGTAGGCCGATTAATATCAAACGATTTTTATCCTCATATGTTCGATATTCCTGTAACTCTAACATCTTTATTCGTATTATTGATGAAATGGTTAGGGTTGTTTTGTGTTCATCAACTTTACCGTGTTGTCAATTAAAGTTGCTTTTTCTTGTTGCTTTCTAGCACTAATTCGTTTAGTTCGTTGTAAGAGTTTCGAAAGTTTATCCCTTTTTTATCACTAAAATACCTTGGTACCTAAGAGTCTGAAAATATTGCAAACTAATTGCATAGCTATAGGGCAAGGTGGTTTAACCTTCCTATAGTTTTGGCTCGCCGATATGGTTGTTATATATAGGAGTTGGGTTTTTAGTATGGTTTGTACTACGATTATTGGTTTTCGCGGTTTTTCCGAAAGGAGTTGCCTGACCTGGTGATTAATCATCTCTAGGTAGTTTGCAAAGTCTCAAGCTTATACCCTAAAAAAACTAGGAGCCATGACCGACAAGAAAAATAACACAATAATTTTAACACTAAACATAATGATACCGAAACTAAAACCACTACTGAAGAACCTTTTTATTCTAAACCTTACCCATACCCAGTAAGCATGAGAGGCGAAGTAAAAAACTAAATCAAACAACTACTAAAAGATGACATCATAAGGTCTTTCAGGATCTCATATTATTCTCCAATCTGGTAGTGAAAAAGAAATTACAAGCTTTGGTATAAAATAAAAAATACCGGATGGTCATTGACATTAAACAGAAGTTTACTCGATTCCGGATATTTCCAACTTACTGGGAAATCTTGAAAATTCACAATTTTTCACAACAATCGATCTCACATCCGGCTTTCGTCTAAGCCAGATAAAAAAGAAACCCTAACAAGAGTCCTAAAAGAAAAAATTTTAGCCAATCGCAATCAATGGAATCAAAATATACATCCAAAAGGTAGAAGAAGTATTCTTGGAGGCTAAAACCGAAGAGACTAAATTTAAAATAAACTTGTCATAAAAATAAGAAGCAGATTTTGGAAAAACTTTTATTTACGTAAATGGCAAGCCTAATATGGAAATATACACAGAACTGTCAAACTTGTCATACGATAATATACAATCGTCATCCTGACAAGGTTAAATTATAACAAACTGCAATCCTGATATATCCATCAGAGATCATTCACATGCGGATATAGTTAATATAAAGAAGTAAAAATTCATCACGTTTCTAGACAAATTCACAAAGTTCACGAAACTTTTTTATTTCAAGGATAGATTAGCTCCCTATATCTATACATCTCCGGAGCAAGAGTATTAAAATGTTGCACTATTTTTTACCACCACACCAAAAATAATAGTAATTGATAACGAATCAAGTTTTGTTAACCCAATGATATCTTAACAGTAAGAATTCAATTCTACTCTACACCATCTCAAAAAAGTGAGGTAAACGGCACGGTTGAAAGAGTACACTTTACAATCATTAAGATCACAAGATGTCAATGGATGAATATAAAGATCTTTCTATAAAGGGCACTAAAAAAAATCTAGTGATCTATTCTTTGCAAGATCCAACCGCATCAACTATACCAGGGCGTACTTAATTTAAGGGACAAAGTAAATGAAGATAGTGAGAAGAATTCTAAATGCTCAACAAATCGATCTATGCAGGGAAAATCTAAAGAAAATAGAGCCTAAAATATAGGAGGTCGGAAAACCAAACCACGGAAAAGACAAAGCCAAGTTTAGAAAATAATTAGTAGCAAAAAACAACCGAATTACAGTTATAACAACCTCGGGGCAAAAAAAACACAAAACCCATATAAAAAATGATACTGAATACTGCCTTTCTCATCTTCTATAGTTCCTGAAACAAGAGAAATCAGGATTCATAGATTTTTAACGGTTTTTGAACCGAAAAATGCTTAGTCGCAGTAGTCGGCTTCGAGCTAATGAAACTCGAACTTTAAAAAATTCGGTCGTCTCATCAAGCTGCAGCGACCAAACTACAATTTTTTTTTTTTTTACATTTTTAATTAGATGACTTTATTACTTTAATACATTGATAATTACATTTGTATTGAAGATAAATTGAGATTACTTAAATTCTATGGGCCCTATTTACAAAAATTTGCTAATTACTTTGTATTTTCACACGCAGTACAGACATCTTGAGATAGCGAATTATTAAAAATTCGCCAAAAACGGAAAAAAGCATTCTTCGATTATTGCAGTACGTTACAAGCGATTTATTTAAATATATATATATATATATATATATATATATATATATATATATATATATATATATATATATATATATATATATATATATATATATGTATATATATTTTCGTTCTAATAAAATTATATCCAATCAATAAATAAGCTTAACCTTAAATGGTTCAACAAAATCGTAAGGTCAAATCAACTCGGTTATTGGTTTTATAGCTCATGTATGCACATAAACTCCTTCTTTAGCCAACCCCAAATAAAAACCCACATAAAAAACTATAAATAATAGAATTTATGGCTGTCCACTTTACGATGAGCTTTTATATTGTTTATTTTCCATCACCAATTCAACCTATACATGTGGAATAAATATAAAATTCGTTTGAATCTAATTGATACAGCATGTGTAATTACATTAATCCAAGCGGAAATTGGAAAAATATATTTCCCACCTGTTTCTCACACTCACATCGTCGGTGTCGGTTTTCGGAACAGAACATTTTAAATTAGGAACATAACTATATAAATATGTGTATATATATATATATATATATATATATATATATATATATATATATATATTTTTATATATAGATATATGATAGTAATAAATAATTTGTTGAGCTTTTTTTCTGGTTTTAAATAAAGCTCATAAAAATAATGAAAGAAACACGAAATAACCGTTAAAATGTAATTAAAACTAATAATTAAACTTAATTACGTATTTCATAAACCCATGAATAACAGTAAAATTACAAAGTGATTTTTCCCTCTTGCACATTGTTGCTTTATTCAGTAAGTTCGATTCTCCCGCCTCGGAAATAAAAAATTAACCCACCTTTGGAAATGTGCCTGTTAATGTGGATTTTGTCGGGCAATATAAACGCAACACAATAACAAAAATAAAAGAAAATTAGTGAAAATTGAAGAAATGAATTTTATTTCATTGTTTTGTTTAATTTAATTGGCCAAAAGAAAATTCAATTACGACGTGTACACTCGCATTGTCTGTTTGAGTGCGAACATGATAAAAATATTTTCACTTAATTGAACCAAATCTTGTACACATGTGGATGGATTCCCTATATAAATACGAATATCTATGTAAAGTAGATTTAACGGAAATTTACATATTTTCAATTCGAATTTAAATGACAGAGAAAAAAAAGAAAACAAAAAAAAGTAAAGTTTTTTCCAGCTAAGATGGGGCGGACGGTTTATTAATATTATGTTGCTTTTATGACTTTATTTCTTCGCATAACAAACCGCAACATAAATATAGCAAACATTTATATGTATGATAGAGTGTGTGTGTGTGTGGGTGTGTGTATACTACTAAATATGACGGTTACGTAACTTTACCATTTTTTTTAATGTCATATTTTGTAAGTTGGTCATGCATTGTTTATGGCTGGTTTATTAAATGATTGTCAGAATTAAATTGGGTGTGGAACGATTTAATGCGATTTTATACGATGTTTGATTGTTACGATGTTACATAATTTTGTTTTTATGTCCGATTAGTATATTTGTTTTGCAGAACTTTATTGCTTCAAAGACTTAAAGATTTTTGTGTCTAATTTTTGTTAAACTTGAGTTGATCAGATTGGCAATTTTGTGATTGCTAAGTAAATATTCTTCGTGCATGTTTTAAATATATTATAATGAACTAGTGAATTTTGGTTTCAACTGATCAGAAAAAAATGTCAATATACTGCTGCTCCAATGCCTTTTATTATTACTCTTTAGTTATCTTTCTTTTCAAACTGACTGTGATTTCGACTTTAGTTCCTCTTTTGAGTTCAGAGGTGAAAAAATCACCTTTACTGATTGCAATTACTTCGTTTACCAATATAATATATTACTTGCTTTTTCACAAAAGTAAATTGGAAAATTAGTATCAGTGGGGTCAGCCTAATGGGTTTAACTAGAGCATCAAATTGGTTGCTTCTTTGCACTGACATTCAACAACGCGTTTCATCTTTTTTAGATTTTTTTAAAGTCACTTTCTATAAACAGATACAAAAAAAAACATTTTCGAATTGGATTTTTTAAATTATTAATTTAGTTTTAATTAATTTAATATAAATTTATAAATTATAACTTGTAAAAGTTTATATTTCAAGTAAAGGTTTTTTCTTATAGAATAAGAAGTTTTCCACATTTTTCACATTTGGTAATAGAAAACCAAAATTACCTGATCTTCCTTTTCCTAATTTTAACGGAAAGCCAGAAGGATTACTTTCCGCAACACATTTGTTGCACTATTACATAATGATCCAAGTTTAATCGGCTTGGTCAAATATTCGTATCTCTTAGATCGTATGGAAAACTCTTTTTGATAATTATGACATGGATGGTATTTTGAACCTTTCACAAATTTTTTAAAAAAGTCCTAAGTAGTTAAGATATTTGGTTAATGTGTGAATTTGAAACATCTTGGAGTTGCCGGATTGCCAGCAGAAATTGGAAGGTTTGGGAGAACAAATGTTGATTAACATATAGTTCTCAAAAACATTGATTTTATTCTTCGCATTTGGTTTGAAAAAATCAAGGTATTGTAATTTTTGCATCAATTGTTTTAAAATGTAAAATTTGCTAGGCACAACATCATGCTTTATTGCACCATGTGCAACCGAGGTAAATCTACAATAAATCAGTTTTGAAAATTCAATCTACTGCACCCGTCTCAGCTGAACAGAACACTTTCATTTATAATTAGATTTTTATGCGAAAATGGCAGAAGTTTCAAAAAAGGTCATCTTACCAACTGCCATCGAATTACTAAAAGAAAAGACTGAAATATTTAATGCACGCAGAGCATAGTTTGAAAGTAGTAGTGATGCAAATTACAAATCATCGAATATCGCAGACAAACTACGAATATCACTAATATAAAATCATTCTAAGTCATCATCAGATGAAAAAACGTCCACTATGGTAAAATCAAGGATTAGCAAGTTCGAAGCACGGTTCAACTTTAGTATTGTTCCAGAAATTTCACAACAAATTACGTCTTCCAGTTTCGATACAATCCACTGGGATATTCCAAAAAATACCAAACTATCTGATCCAAATTTTGGTATCTGTCGCTTTTTTGACATTTTGATTGGAGGTGAAATATTTTTTTTGCCAAGAACGATACAAAACAAAGCATTAGATCTAGTATAGTTTTGTTTTAGGGCCACGCCACGAACACATTTACAATTGATGGGTGATTTACGTGCAAAACAGTGTATCCGATTTCTGTGACCCATTTTTGATGTAAAATTACGTTGCAACGTAATTCTTTAGTTCACAAGGTATATAAATATGAGCCCAGATTGGATATCAAAAAGCTTTATTGCTTGCTTAAAGATATTTATGTTTCGATGGGGAAAACCAAAAATGTTATGGTGCAATTTTAATGGGCAAATAATGATTTACGGGATATGTATCCATTACTTACAAACGAACTCATAATGCATAATATATAGATCAATTGTGTACCCTTGAATACATTATTTGGAATTTATACATCCACGATCTCTCAGCTTTGTTGAGATTACGGTCTTTAAAAACTCATCTAAAACGTATAAAGTTGAAAAATATTTTTTTTTTACGAGAAACTAAATACATCCGCACTGTTCAAATAGAAGGGATGTGGTAGATTACGTGGTAGATCAAAAACTGCACCTGCAAAACTCGATCTGATTAACAATCCATTGAATCGATTGACCAATTAGGAAAAACCACATAGGTGGTTCAACGCCTTTGGATAACATATTCGGTTGAATATTTGCATTCTTTGAACAAAGAACCAAATGGAAGAACGCAGAACGAAATTCAAGCGTTAATGAATGACTCTTGTATGTGACGAACAATCACCCTCAACTCAGTGGGATTAGGGAAAATTATTAAAATTATTAAAAACCAGAATTAGAGAGCAACGACGACAAACGATCACGTCAGTGAAATTAGAATACGGTCAAATCAAAGCCTGCTCATATAACAACTGTCGATGACAAAAATAATCAACACAAAGAACAAAGAGAGAATATGAGTTTTGTGGTTTATTTTGCCAACATATTACGTAACGCATTTTCGTGACACATCCTCAAAGTATATCCAGTAGTTCTTTTACACCATTGCAACTCAGTCCCATTATACAGATGCCAGCACCTGGTCGTTTGTACTGATGGTACAAGATGTTATTCTGAGGTATTTCGTGTTTGCGAAAGATAAAATTATAATATCATGTTAAAGAGTGTTAAAATAATTGGTGACAGAGCATCTCCTTGACGTTTATAGACCAGAGACTTTGACGACAAAATTATGATGAATTAATGTTATTTTACATAAAGTCACTTATTTTTCAGGTATATCTAGACTTAACAAAGAAAGCATAGGCTATACATGGATTAAGATCATAGGAGTGCAGGAAATCAAAGAATATCTGATATACGTGACGAGATATTTCGTTGTAATATTTAGAAAGATTCATCCATAAAAAAAAAAAACTTTTCAAAGAAAAAATTTGATCAGTGACTGACCGATTTGACGAAACTCTACTTGGTAGTAATTTACAATTTTCACAATCTGGTATTTTGGCCTTTTTTGCACATCTACGCAATATGTTATTGACAACTTTCAAATACAGCATTTGACAATTGTTGAACATTGAGTTAATCAGAAAAATGCTCCCTCGGCAAGCATCTTACTATAATGACGTCAATAAAGAGGTATGTTGTATATGGCCATCAACGTAACGTATTCTAAATATCCTAATTGGAAATCGTTATGTCTTAATACCCAGCTATAACAATAATTTAATACACATTATGGAAGATTACAATTAAACAAATTAAGCAGACCATATTACAAAAGAAAGCTTTTCGAAAGTGTGCTTTTATATTTGAATTAATATTATATAAAATTATAAACATAAACAGCTTTTCTTATAATTCAATATATAAAGCTTTGCATATTTATTTACTTATTCTAATGGTTGTTTACTGTTATAAATTATTTTTAGTGTACATTGTTTTGAGGGTAATGAAGTTATACATTTTTGCTTTGTTTATTTAAAAGCGCAACAATAAAAACCGCACAGCTTTATATAACAAGTTTTTCATAAGTAATGTAAAAAGCTCTTTTTATCGTTATTTACCAGGTCTTAGTGAAAAATAATAACGCAAAGTTATATAATTTTCTATTTTTAATACTTTGGATGGTGTTTGTGTGTGTGTATATATATATATAAATACATGTATACATACCTACAAACATCTTTACAAAAAAACTTAAGAGTTAAAATTAAAAATTTACAAGATTTATTGTAATCTGTGTTTAGTTTCGTCTTCACGAACTTAGTTTTTTTGTGTCGCACATGAAATATGAGTCGCAACATTTTAATCTTACAAGCAGAATAATATTTATGTTACCTGTTGAAAATTTTTGAACATGATTAAGAACACGTATACCAGCTATGATTAAACAAATTTAAAGTTCTGTTTCGACACTTTAAAAAAACAACTGAAATCGAGACGTGAGCTTTAAAATAGTTTATGCAAAAAAAGTTAGATGAATTCTTATGGAAAAGTTCATAGTAAAGGACCCAAAACTAGTGAGATTAATCTTTTGTTGGTATCAGAGAAAGCAAGATAAAAGAAAAAGTTTGACAGAAAGATTTAGGTCTAACGACGAGGTTATACCACTGGTTTTTTATAATGAATCCTCTATTAAATACAATACGATTTGCAAAGATGTTATATTGCTTAAAATCTGGTACAATGGCCTTCGATGTATTGTTTTTTTACTAAAAACTGAACATTGATCAATCTTCCCCTCAGATCTGCTACAGTTCATTGTTTTATAACTGGCTCTGTTTCAGATAGTTTATAATTGATTTTAACTTTATAGTCAACCAATTATTGCACAGTATTGCACAGTGCTTATATTTTTGCTATGCACCTATCAGTTTGGATCGATCAGTACAAAGTCTTATAACTTAAATGACTTAAAAATGGTTTATCGACTGTGGTTGAATACATAATTACAGGTATATATGGTCGTTAACCTTAATTTAGCTGACATTTCACTGACGGGCCACCGATTTATTTATTTTCAGGCTGCCAAATTGAACACTGAACAAAAACG
The DNA here is from genome assembly GCA_963556175.1 of Tipula confusa. Taxonomy (NCBI): domain Eukaryota; kingdom Metazoa; phylum Arthropoda; class Insecta; order Diptera; family Tipulidae; genus Tipula; species Tipula confusa. The sequence continues at coordinate 2,914,012 of OY744475.1, forward strand.
TTCCTTTCATTGAAATGCTTCATACTTTCATTTCCATCATAGATTCTGAAAGATCATAGAATGTGTTCAATAATACCGCGTGGGGCTATATATTTTACTCAGCGTCCTGGGCCGAATTTATCCAATTGCTATTGGAAATTGTTAATACTAGTACTATGTAGGTGTGTCACGAAGAAATTTTTGTTTTGTTTGTAAATATTATAAATTTGGCAGGCAACAATTAAGGTTTCATTTAGGCGCATCGGCTTTGCCAATATGAGAAACGAATTTAACGATTATAATACTGCTCTTTCGAAACATAGTTGTGACTTTTTGAATAGCTTGAATTTCAGCTTCCTATATATTACTGCTTTTGGTAGAATCTCAGAAAAGCTGCCTTTGCTTCTCGCCAATCGCTACGAGTTATAGTTTCCGAATTAAGTTTCACTTTGGAATATTTCATTAGGAATTAACGAATTTAACTCGGAATGTTAATAATTTTATCATATAGCTGAGCTGTTTAAAGATTACATCTTCGATTACGGTGTTTAAAAACCACACCTTAGTTTTGAGTTTTAAAAATTAGATCAGGTTAGTTGCCATTGTAGTTTCAACACTTTAACTTCATGTGGTTCTTCGAATAGCATCTAAGGCAGCGATATGGATATGCTTCAGCGATGTTCAAATTTAATATCACCTCAGGAGAATTTGAATACCATTTATGGAGCTTAAATCTGGATTGGAGCATTAATTTGGAAATCTGTCAATTTAACTGCTTTAGGTATACGCTATCCGCTCCTGTCAACAAATCGTCTATGTACGATATAGAGTTGAGTTCTGTTCCGCTATATGGTTTTGATGACCCTGGTTGTCAAATATGGTGCCGAAAACATTCCGTATGTTAAGGTCAATGAACTTTAAGTTCTCTTTAAGAGCTGTACGCTAAGCAATCCTTTGTTATAAACGATCCCTTAGGAGAATCCACTTCTGGCAATACACATCTTCTCTGCATCGGCTGTAAAAACTATCTTATGGATTCGGAATCGTACTAGTTTTGGTGGATGCGTCGAATACTAGACTTAACTTAGTGGTGGTGTATGTTTACTTTCGATCTTCATGATATGGCAGATATACATATTTTAATGGATGCGTTGGTGGTTTCACCTCTACCATGTAACTAAGATTATTATTTTTATCTTACAATTTGTTTTCAAAAGCATTAATCGCTTGACGGCAATACCCAACGATTCGTTCATTGGCCATTTATCCGATTTAAATCGAGTTTTGATGAGGAATGTAAATTTTAATGTAATATCTGCTAAAGGTATTCTCGAATTGTATTGGTAATTCGACAAATCTATCTTTTGAATTGGTTGAACCTCGGTGGTGAATGGAACAATGCACACTGAGGTATTGAGGTAAAATAAGGTGAGATAAATCCATCAACGATCTCTCGTGTAGTGACCAACTTTTGATTAGCAAGGCTCTGGGTAATGATTTTTTATTTTTACGTTGTAGTCCTAAATTTTACATGGCCGCTTCCGTATTGAAAGAGCTTTGAGATTCACAATCGAGTATAAAATTCAACATTTCTATTATGAATTTTTGCCGTCGCCGTATGTAACATGGCAAGATAATGGTTGGAGGGTAAGCGCTATAAATACTGTGGTTGAGCGTCGGTTAATTTCGTGTCACTATCGGATATAATTTAATAGCTCGGAGTGTTCTGGTTGTTGGTTACAATCTATTGGAATTTCATTTGGTGGTCATTTGGTAAGAGAGTCGAGATGTAATAGCGAGTTGTGACGTTTTCTGCAGATATGATAACTTCCTTTCGATCGACATTGTTAACCAGACTTTAACTTGCTTAATCAGTTGACGTAGTGGTGGTCGGTTCTCATAAATGTTCTTTAATTGTCCATTGGCTAAATTGATGGTACTGGAATAAAAGATGAGAGTTATTATGACATACTACGGCAGCCACAACGGCACTAGTAATAGTTTTTGACATAATTTTCACTTGGGTGTACGTTTTTGGCTCTGCGATGCTAACCCTTTGCTGCCTTCAAGGAATGAAGCTCGTTTCATTAAAAACTCAATTAAAGGTTGACAGGTCGGGAATTCAATGTATGCAGTTTCCAAAGCCCAGTTATCTCTGCTTTGTTGATTCAATTTATGGAGTAACATAAAAAGTAACAACATAATGAATGATCTCATTGCATTTTGTGCCCAAAAATGTTGGGCACATTCTTTATTTGTAGTTTAGAGCTCTTGTACTCTTGTTTAAATCTTAAGTCTCATTAACTGAGATCACTCTTGAATTGCTGCTGTCAGGGCATCTGCATACTGTCATGTTGCTGTCATGGCATCTGCATTTTTTCAAACTTTGATTTTTATTGTTCCAGTTTAAATCTTTGTTGGTCCTTTGTTTACATTACACGACGATTATGGTGCTACCAGTATCTTTGTTGGATATAAAGTTTAGTTTGTCTTCAATGGTACTTTTACTTCAACTACTGTTTGCTCTTATTACATAACGTTTGTTTTCTTGCTTCCTTTAACCAGACCGATTTTATTACTCCAACTTCTTATTTTGTTTATTTTATTTAAGTCAAATAATGGTTACACCATTGTAATCAGTTAACCCCATATTTTGATGCAGTATTGGTAGTTATCGTCATCTAAACTTCTACCTAAACTTTCTCTCTTTCTCCCGTTCCAATGTATCAACTTGTTGATGTGAACCATATTTTCGTCTTTACTATAAGACTTTCATAAATCTTGTTAACTGGATTTGTACGAGGTTCTATCTAATTTTGTCGTAATTTTGAGGTCTCTTATGTTTGCAACGAGAAAATTACTTTTGTCTCCTTCTTTTGAAATTGTTAATTCTATTTCATATAATCTGAACAAGATGTCCAAATATGACAATTGCTATTGATTATTTCACCATATTATCTGGTAAACTTCTATAAGTAATTTACCATAGGAAAATGGAAATATTTTATCGGGGTTGTCATTTCTCATAAAATTGTGCTGAAGATTATCGGTTTTAGTTGCAATGCAACTCCAGTGACACTGTGATATCGATTACTAACTATAAGGACTGATTGACTTGATTTCGTTTCGAATATTCTGGAATAAAATCGTAAACAAATTTTGATTATGCTTCCCTATGGTCCTTACACTGACATCAAAATGTAGACAATTTTATTTTATTTTTTAAATAAATTTTAAAAATAAATTACATCGAAACACATCAAGATACATCGCACCGGAAACTGAATATGTAGTGAAAATAAATTATTTATTGCATTCCCTAATCAAATTGCATTGAAATTTACTTATAATAAATAAATAAAACGAACATACAGGAAGAAAAATTACACTGCATTCAGCTGCTAAAATTGTCGATGTCGATGAACAAAATCTATAATGTACTGTTTGTTGTATGTTGTGGTGTGAATCTCGTCGCCCGTCGTTGTTGTAGTCATTGCATGAAAACAAATTTTTCCACATAAAAAAAAAAAAATATAAAAAAAATTTATTTCGAATCAGCGAAATAAAAAATTACATAAAAATACACTAAAGTGCACTTATCTCCACAGAACGAGCTTTTGGTTGTCATTGTTGTTGTTGTTGTTACATTTTAACGTTGTGCGCTTCTCTAACTTAAATCCACATTTATATACACAAACGGTAAAAGAAAAATCAACTCTTTAGTTTCATTTTGTTACCCTTGTTTCCGCCATCTCGTCATCGCTCGTAACCAAGCAAAAAAAATTCATTCACAGGAAAAGGAAAATTAACGAAATAACAAAAAAAAAAAAAAAATTTAAAAATTCTAAATGCTTATATGGAAACCATATGCTTACAAAATGTACACTTGTGCGGTATATGTACCTGCATGCATACATATATATAATGTTGTTCTCTTCTCAGCACCAAAATTACCATTAAACAGTGGAAAACATGAATTATCCATGTTGCAAACATATCCATGTGCCAAACACCTTTATCCTCGTAAATATGTGTATAACATATATTGAGTCATTTCCATCGTTGACATAATATCATCGTCAATTTTAACATCTCATTTTTTTTTGTTTTTCTTACATAAATACAGAAAGCTTTATGCCGTTTGTATGTGGACTTGAAATAAATCCCGTGTATTTTCCATCTTTGTATTTACATTTTAACGTCGTACTGCCTTCTTTTTTCGTACATCAACTGATGTTTCTTTGATAAATACCGTATGTTTGTGTGTGTGTGAGTATGTGCGAGTTGGTAAAAAGGTTATACGATACACAATTCAGAAATGAAAGGATAAACATTTGAATATGGGTGTATGTCACATTATTTTTCATATGGTGGAAAAAGATTTTGAATTTTTTTTTTTTGGTGTTTTGGTAATAGGATAAATAGGAATCATCTACGAAACCAAATTAAATCTTTAAAGTGTTAGAGTAGAAATTCGGTTTTATGTATAGGTAGGTACATACATTTACTTAGGTGCGATGATACGATAAAGTTTGATCGTATTACAACATAATATTTTGAAGGTAAAATATTGTCAATTGTTCTAACGTACATAAGATTAGGATTGAGTGATGCTTATGAAAATCTTGTTACGGTTTTGGGTGGTTAATTTAATATGGTTTAACAACATTGTGGAAGTTTATTATAAATGAAAATTATCAAATACCGCCCATTTTAGCTTTACATATAGCGAGTAAGAATTTTACTTTGAAGTTCCATGTGCTTTTGAAAGGAACTGGAAACTTTTGAAAAAATCGGCGCAAAAAAAGCTGTTAAACTAGATCCAGAAGACGTCGACGGCGATACAAAAGTTGTGCAACTTCTCATATCCCAACCATCATTATCGGGAAAAGAAGCAAAGATGGAAATAAAATCGCCTCAAGTATTAACAATAAAGAAGGATTTTGTTCTAACTGAGAAGAGTAAACACTTACCGCAGTACAAGATAGCAGGTTCTAAATGACATATAGCTTTAAATAAAGCAACTAAGAACCAAATGATATTAACAAGCGCAACAACAAAACGAGAAGTAAGATCAAATGGAATTCGCTCAGGCAGGTGGGATAAAAGAATTTGAACTGGGAGCATGCCCTTCAAGATGGGGAACGAGAGTTAATGAAAATCACGCGGCTGGATACTTTATAAAGCTCCTGACGATGTCTTGAACGAATTAATCATGAATACCTTCATCAACGCCATAACAGATGATTAGATAAAACTTCATCTTAAAACGACGGCTAAAGGACAATTTTTGTACGAAGTGTAAGCGTCAACATTAGAATACGATTCTGCCAGAGCCATCTTAGTCAACGATTCGTAAAAAATATTGCCTTGATATATAGTCTATGATGAATGCCATGATACATAAAACCAACAGTAGGCTTCCAAAGGACCAATTCAAGGACAAAATGTTTCAAATGTCATAAACCTCGCCAGTTTTTCAGGGATTGGATAGGCGGCAAAGAGTATTTATGTCGCCTCATGAATAAAGATCCGAGAAACTAAATGCCACCAGCTTTGTGGAGCGGAAGCTTGGGGATGTGAGAAAATTTATCAACTGACTGCAACAGTTTGGTTATTAACGGCACGTTAAAGTGGGAAGCATAAACTTTTTTATTGGATGCCAGAGCTTACAAATCTGTCATACGTACTATTATGGTATCTCAAAAGCTAATGGAGAATGTTATATCAGCTACAATCTGCTACTGGAGAAGAACCTGCTACAATAAAAGGATAGTGTTACCTTCCAGGTACAATCGGAGAAATGTGGTTTAAACATTGATTTTTAGTTGCCAATATAACCAATAAATGCACCCTGGAGCAAGATTGACAGAGCACCAGTTGTTTTTTGATTATAATGTAGAGATCCCGTTACGAATGAAAAAAAATGAACAGAAACCTGACAACAGTGGCAAAAGAAGACAAAAAAAGCTCTACAAGGTTTATCCATCATCTTTGACATCAACATTGACGATATGGAGTAAACTGATATCAATACAGGAAATCTAACTCATTTTCGGTAAGCGCCAACAAAATTACTACTATCGAAACAACAAAAGGTCGAAGAGCTGGGTAAAAAAATGGAATGTGAAGGGATAATGGAGTAGTCGAATAGTCCTTGTAGTTCACCAATTGTATTTGTTAAAAATAAGGATAGTTCAACGAGATCCTGTGTTGATTACAGCGAGCTCACCGATGTGACTAAAAAATTACTCGTTGCCACGAATTGATGACATATTGGATATACTATCAGAGATACTGTGGGAAGTATACACAAAGAATTATCCTTTGATAAATCAACAATGCCTCCAGAACAATACCGATAGACGAGGTTCCTATTTTAGCCACAGACATTCCAATTGATATTGAATTGCAGAAGTTTATTGCTAATACAGATTTAATCTGAGTTATGAAAACTTTTATTACAAGACGACGAAAAGCAAAGGCAAATGCAAAAAGTATATAATTATAATTTAGATTGGGACATCTACAAAAAATTCTACTTGGCAAAAGTTTTTTTAATTTTTAATGGGTTTCCCGTTCTTCTTGTTAAGTCTATAAACACAATAAATTCGGATATGACGGTAACCGAGAAAAATTTTAATTTTTAAATCTCAACTGAGGTTGGTGATTCGGATTTTTTTCATAAATTAAGGATAATAATAATTGGCTTTTACTGGCCATTGCTGGCCCGTACCGTAACACAATGTGGCTTCTCGGAGTTGCTCGTCGGATACAGTAGTTATTTTTAACCCAATTCAATTCACAAATTAAGAATTAAGGATATATTCTTTAAAACTACAAATTAAAAGTCCAATTAAACTTTTTTGTGGTTTTGTCAAATAAAAAACGAATACAGACATTAAAAAAGTGTAAATTTAACGTTAATTAAAATTTCTAAAGCATAAATTTTCCACGAAATTTTTCATTCTATAAAGTTGCGGTAATGGTTAATTATACTAGTAATCGGATTCTTCGCCTTATAATTTGTATTAAATTATTCTGATAACACTAAAGTCGCTTGGCACCATTTTTTATATTATAATACTCGTATCATAAGTGTGGGTTCATTTCAAAAGAGACGAATGTTGTGGAAAAGTTACTTGCCTAAACTGTTTAACAAAGATTAGTTGCAAAGGATTAATTAATAGACCACTTCGTCATGCTCGCTTGTTTTAAGTGATTGAACACTATTTTACCGATTATTAAACGATCTTTGTTGGTGAAAATTAGTATTAACATGACTTTAAAGGATCTGAGTTTGACGTTGAAACTGGTTTAAGACAAAATTCCCAAGATACCAAAATAGATTTACGTTTCAAAACTCATGTAGGTAACAGTTTTCTACATTGCTAAGAATGCAAACTATTGAATAATGGAGCCAGAATCAACCTATAGGTATAAAAAATGGATTGCAATGTCAACAACGATCATTATTCACCAATAAACATGTTCACAAACCCATCAATCCAGCCAAATTGTTAAACTTTTATCGCTGAATTTAACCTCGATATTCTTTCGTTATGTTCGATTTGTTGGTTTATTTAATGATGAATAGGTTTGATCTAGTGGCAATGTTAAAATGGCTTATCTGAAATTTTTACCACAAATACTACGTCGGCTTTTCGTAATAGGTTAGGGCAGATATCTGACAAATGTATCAAACATAATTATCCATCCTGATAATCACCAATATCACTACATTTACTGCCGTTATAGATCCGCAGCAGAATTAGGAACCTATAAACTAAGTATATTCTCTTTTTTGGAACTTCAACTACTCCTTTTTTTTGGTACACACTGCCTATTGCAACTTGCAAATAATAAACAAAGCTAAAAACCAAAGCCCTTTAACAACGGTTGGATCGCGGTCCTGACTACCAGTACCCAAAAACGACCTTGGTCAAAATATCAGCTAACATAAATAACAATACTGCTAATACTACTAATACGCTTATTCTGATAATAATTTAAAACTGACAGGAGTACATAAACATCACCTAAAATCAGTTTTACCGTGATTTTACGTGAACCGTTATTAAGGTAATTTATCACAACGGAGGAAAATTATGCTGAAGCTGAAAGAAAAAGTTCAAAAAGATCAAGTCGAAATCAATTGTAGCCGAGCTAATCCAAACATTCTTAGACCAAAAATTATGCGTGCGTACCAATTGTAAGAATTTGAGAAACATTTGTGATCCATCTGATGAAGCCCTACGTTCTCTTTGTGCATTGGGGATAGAAATTTAAAATTAAGATAAGCGGTTGATCAACATATTGCTAAGGCTATTTTAACCTATTACCATCCCAAATTTTTAGGATTTATGGAATTTCTAAACCATAGATGTGATGCGTTTGTATATTGTTTATTTATCGAGACAAGATTAAGTCAATGGGAAGATCAACACACGGAAGATCAACACATACGCTTGCAGTAGAAACCAATAAATTTAACTGCATAAATTGTAGCGGGGCTAATTTTTTGTTTAAATGTCTCAAGTTTGACAATTTGGGTTTAAAGAAACGGTTAGAGTTTGTGAAAGCATAAAATTTGTGTCTCAACTCACAAAGAATCAACCAGTTGTTTGATATGTAGGTGAAAACACTACAACACTACATAATATCGAACAAATGTCACATGTACCAAGCAATTCATAAATTATTACCCATTGCTATAGTACTATTGGAATCCAGCTCTCCGTGTCCATTTATAACCGAATCCTTAGTACATAATCTAAGCCTTCTAAGAAGGTTATCAACTGAAAAAAGTACGGCCTAACATATAGGCACCATGGCGGTTTACACTAGCGAAAAACCCCACATAAGTCAAAATAAATCAATAACGAATTAACTTAGATCGTGAAACAGGAACAATTGTACCTATCAGGAGTTCCACCACTACAAAATCTATTGATGCTGCCCTAAAATGTCAAAGTGAAACTAGAAACCCAACCTAATATCAATACCGATGATTTCATTGAGATATTGAAATAGTTTTGGATAGTTGAGGAACTGCCAAATAATACAATATTGCATATGTCATCAGACGTAAAATGCAAAGAATCGTATGATTTTTCTACAAAGAAAAATGATAAAGGTCGATAGATAGTTCGTCTACCTTTATAGGTACCTCGTTAAACTTGGAAATTAATACATAAGTGCGAGAGTAAAACTTCTATCGACGGATTGTAGGTATAGAGATTTTATACAAAAAAACTTTCAGACGGGGCACATAAGATTAGTGCAACCATTTAACATACCACACGATGTCATAACTGGCTGACGGTCTGCAGCAATGTGAGTTCCCAATCAGGAAATGGCGATCAACTTCAAAAGCAGTTCTAACCGAATTTTCCTAAACACAAATCGAAACAACTTCTAAACTAATATATAGAAGACAATGAGAATACTAAAACCTTAGGTCGTGAAATCACACTAAAAATTAGACCAAAATAATATTCTGTCACTTCCAATGACTCTAAACTCCGAATTTAATTCCATTCAAACCGAATTGATATCCCACGCAACTATCATAGTTTTGTTAATCCAAAACTTCAACTGCTTGTCATTTGTGATGCATCAGAAAAGTAGTTAGCAAGTAGTACTACCTGGTATTTGCAAAAAGATAAGTAGTGTCCTTGAAACGGTGCAGCTTTTCTATTTACATAAAATTTATTTACAGAAAAAAAAACTTCACGCTTTAACTGTGAAGGTCTGATAAAAGAAAAAGAGAAACCATTTAGGTTCTTAGTGCCTCTTAGAGAGACTATAGGTATGATAAAATTAAAAACCAAAAATCATTGGTTTGATGTAGAGTGTCGTTTAGCTAGAAAGAAACATAATGCAGAAACGCAAATATAGTCTATATATAGAAACCTCTACCCAGATTGTTTTTCTCATTTGTACAGCGATATTTTGTCAGTTTGTAGTTTTAATACCCGAAAGCTCACCAATCAATTAATTACCTACGTTTACCTTTTCATACGCAAGAAATTAAAAAAACCAACAACAAAAGCTCAAACCGTATAGATATAATTAATTGATCTAATTAAATAGAAACAATAAAGCTCACTCACACACGTACCCAATGTTTAGCCACTTTATCAATATTGATATTTGGAATACTATAAATTTATTGATTATTCAATATTGGCCATGGTAACAATATGGAACAATAAAATAAAAGCTTAAAATATACTCGAATAATATCATCAGCCACTGTATTTATATTTGTTAATTACAAATATTTATTTTATGTGCCATGACTGAAAATAATCATTTCCCTTATAATATAAAACCTTCACCTGCCTCAAACCCTGCATAGCACACACACACACACACACACACACACACAAATACCAAATAAATGGTTTACGTTGTTGATGTGAGTGCCACAAGTTACCCGTAACCCTCGATTGTTGATACAATCAACTAAAACATTTATTATATTCTACCACATAAACATAAAACATAATATCTGAACCCAAAATGTTTATGTATTTTACATAAAATATTAATTTAATTTATATTGACTTATTATACTCATTCATGTGAAATTAATAATTTGATTTTGATTTTTCCGAGAGACGATGTTATAATTGAAAAATACATAGAGATTGGGAAAATATTACATACAGATGCGGAGGAGAGCTTTCTGTCCGAACATAAACAAATCAATTTTTTTATTTATTTGTATCTGAATTAATCTATGTACTATATTTGATATGTACACCTAAATACGAGACTGATGGAAAATGTATATATAATTTTTTCTAATTTGATAGTTTGATTACTTGTCAAATTAATTAAATTATATATTTATTGGGATGGAAATTTTTATTTAAATTTTTTTTTTGGATGAATGGTTTGATTACAAACATATAATTTATATATGTCTGTATACATTTTATTTTCCCCATTTTTTTTTTAACTTTTCCGAAGTGCAAATATAAAATTTAGGTGATGGAAATTAAAAAGCACTCAGGTGACCTTTTTTTTATTTTTTTATGTATATAATACATATTTGGTTGCTATTCATTAAATAAATTGGATACATTATGGACATATTTATGTTTTTGAAATATGTTACATAAATAATAATTGATTGATGTATATAGTACATACAATGTTTCAGATTACAACAACAAATTATGTAAAGTATACACTTTTGATCTTGAATATGGTTTGATCATTTTAGAGACAAATTGATTCAATACTGTCCATTTAAATATATATAAATATATATATATATATATATATATATATATATATATATATATATATATATATTTATATATATATATATTCAAATATATTTGGCAATATTCGTTTCTCAAAAATCAAAAAACGCAAGCCCACTTGTTGCAATATACCAAATACACCATTCATCGGTACATAATGTACCAAATACATAATATCAATTTAGATAGTTTGTGACCAAAGTAACTTCCAGTTTATCTCTTATTTCCTCTAATAACTGTTTTTTCACTAGAATGTCAATTTTTCCATTAAAACATGGCTTACCAAAAAACAATTTGCAACGCAATTTTAAATTTTAGGTATCAGGGGTTCAATGCCGGTTCGATGATAATGAAAAATGATAAACTTATCATCGATAAAATACAAAACGTGATTCCCTTTTGCTGCTTACGATAAATTTGTGTCAAATTTGATTTTTATTTTTGTTTCGTCGCTGAAAATAATATATCATCGATTCACCGATCATAAAATTTGTTTTATTGCGCCTAAATGTCTGTACTATTTTGTTTTATTCCATATATTTTATAAATATTTATACCGCCATCATGCGTAAATACTCTGAACTAATTTAATTATTTGATTTGGTAAATCGAAATCGCGTTTTCGATGATAATGATAAAAGTAAATGAAAACATGATGATAATTATTAATTTTTCATTATCATACCATTGAAACGGAATTTCACCCCAGAACAGACCAAGTACGCTCATGATATAGAAGCATTAGATGCTAGACATCATGACACGTGATTCGCATATTTAATTTTACGCATTCCGTACTCAGTTTTCACGGACAAAATAACGCGAGTATAATGTGAATTGGAGAAAGCGAAAGTCAATAATATTTGGCAATGGTTTTGATCACTTACGCTTAGTGATAAAAAACCATTTCAACTTCTAAATAAATTTAGAATTAATAGCCGACGGGTTTTCGATGAAAATATTTTGCTTAGCTTAGGCTGAAATGCCTGCCATCACAAGCTCTGAGCACAAATGATATTAACTACTTTTGAGAGTGACGTTCCAGTGATGACATTAGCGACAAGAGCAAACATTATTCTAGAAACTGTGATACAGATCTACGCACTAATGAGATAGCCATCATAGTCAAATGCATATCTGTTAAATACGCCTACCAGGCAAGAAAAGGTTATAACAAAGACCGAAGACGAGGCAAAGATCAACAAGTTATCGTTCTTAACGATGTAGAATTGAGTACGTCTCTAAAAAATTCACGATCTCGTTCGGTAGCAAAGTTATATTCGAGTGGACGGCCTGCATCCAGATCATTTTCTCATAAAAAGATAAATCCTAAGTTTGAACAGTGTTATTATCATTATAAATTTGGTTAAAATGCTGGGAAATGCATCTCAGGTTGCAAGTACTAGCAGTGGAGTTACAACTGATCAGAAAAACAAGATTTTTAAAATGAAAAGCCAAACATTCGATATTTTAAAACATAACTTTGGAAATCTTTGGGCATTTTTAGTCGTTAGATATGAAAGTTTAATTGATCCGGAAGAAACTTCGTATTCCCAGTAATCTATTTAGCAGCGCAAATGAACTGTTATTTACATTTTAAACCATAGTGACTTCATATGTCCATTATTAAATAGATTCTGTCTAAATTTTCTGATTTGGTCATCATCGGGATTATAATCATCAAAAGAGTTTCGAATTTAAACGACACGATACGAAATGAGGAGCTAATTTGTAGCTCAAATTTGAAACTCTTTTGATGATTTACAATTCCCATTTCGGGCCAAACCTCGAAGAGGCTGTTAAATCCGAATTTCATTCATTTAATCTATTCCTTTAGAATAGGTTACAAATGCAACATTTTGAACCCCTTGATTTGTTTCGGCAACTCTCCGCACTATGACCATCCAATTCGCAATTGTAACGGTAGACTCGCAACTTCTTTGTAGTATTAGGCCTAATGATAATAGCTTCCTCATCAAAAGAAAATAAAAATTAAAAAAAATGTAATAAAAATTCTTTTGGTTTGTTCGAATTCAAGTAAGCACGTTTAAAATAATTAAGGATTTCTAAACGAGCCTACTTAAGTGTACTTGATGAGTTTTCGATTTCTTGAATCCATTGTTCAATTCGATCACTTCCATAGAATTCTGGTATAATATTTTCAACAAAACGTTTACTAGTTAAAATTCAACAAACGAAATGTCTGGTGGTGGCTGACATCTCGTTCATCAGAGATCTTAGTCTCATCACATAATGGTGATTTTACTAACAGGTTTTTATTTACAGAAATTTTATGACTTGTTGAAGTCAATAATGTTCCTATGATAACAACGAAACATTTTTGTTTATTTTTTTCTGATGATAATATTAAGGCCCTTCATCAATGTCAGGATGAACAGCTCCGCACTCTTTCTTAAAATATTAAGTCTTCTTGTGAAATCGTCCTTGATCTTGTTTAGTCACTCGCATGTCTATAATAGTCACAAGTTATCTTAATTTTTTTAGGCAGGAAGCAGAAATGATGTTTCTAATTTTAGAGACTCAATCATTCCGTTATAGGGGCGAGCACAAATAGTGAAAACGAATATTGGTCTATCTACCCCAATTAAGGTATATGCAAAGTTCACCTTAGATCACAATACACACCACCTTAGACCACTATATACAGCTTCACCTTAGGTCACTATTTTCTATGGTTTATCAACGACATCACTAAAGTTATTCAATCAGCTCGCTGCCTAATTCTTGTAGATGACTTATAAATTAATTTATAGTCTGAAAAAATTAAGATGCCTTTGCAATATTTTTCTAACCCACTAAAACAAGTCAGTTTCATCGCGATAAAGTGTCGATAAAAGTCCTATCAATCCACAGAGGACAAAGTCGTTTTTAATAGTTTTCTCAATTGTTGCAATACTCTTTTCGAAAAGAATTCATAAAACACAAAAATCTATCGATTTTTTTTTAAATTCTGTTTTAATCTTATGTCACATACCAATAATAAAAAAAGCTTAATGACATCCCACAATTTTTATTTTCTCTCACTTGACATCACTTATTAGATTAGATTAGAAAATGAAAACTACATTTTCCACTTATTCAAAAAAATAAAAAATTACTCAACCATTCATAATTTTTTTGTACAACTTTGAATGAATTTGGGTATACACAAGGTCGTTTCAAATGGAATAATCCTTTTATGTGAACCAAATAAATACAAAAGCTGCTTGTAATCATGCTTAAAGCTCACAGAATGATATTTAAAATATATATATTTCTTTTACATGTTTTATGACTTTTACATTTTTTACAAATTTTCTATTTTGCCTATACAACAACAACAAATATAACGAGAATAAATTTTCCGAGATGAAATGGAAAAACTGAAAAACTTTATTGTTCCTCAAGAAATTAAAAATTCATAATTTTCTTGCCTCTTATACACATAGAATTTTCCAAGTCGTTTTATTTTTGTAATATTCTCGGAGCTTTTTGTAATTTTTTTTTTGTACTGGAGATAAACGTATCACAGACTTTTTTTTATTATTATTATTATTATTTCTGTTTTTGTTGTATTTTTTACATTTTGTTGATTTTAATTTAATTTTTAAACAAAACAGAAACAAAACTTAGAGTTAAAAATACAAGAAAAAAAAGTTTGATAACTAACAACATGAAGAAAAGTTGAGATAAGAAAAGTTTTGGTTGCTTCTTTTTTTTGTGTTTCTGATGTGTTTTGAGTAATATAAAAAGTAATGCTTTCCCGCGGAAAAATAAAATTATGTATAAGAAATTGATTTATAAAAGTTACGTAATTCTGGTGCAGTCAAGGAACGTATTTGTAATGGCTTATCGCAATAAGTCTTAAACAAAAAAAAAAAAAAAACTCGTTCAATGTTAAGACGCACAGAACAAAAACGAAAAGCTGTAAGCAAACATGCTTTAATTTTTTTACTATTTTGAAAAGTTTGAGGATATTTGAGTAAAATTTGATTGAATTTTGATTACCAAAGGATAGTACGTCCCGTGTTTGTGATCTTATAGGTTGTTTCACTTAACTTTGGTGTTGGGTAATTTTTCTTGAACCTGAATATATCATATTATTATATTATTATATTATTATATTATTATATTATTATATTATTATATTATTATATTATTATATTATTATATTATTATATTATTATATTATTATATTATTATATTATTATATTATTATATTATTATATTATTATATTATTATATTATTATATTATTATATTATTATATTATTATATTATTATATTATTATATTATTATATTATTATATTATTATATTATTATATTATTATATTATTATATTATTATATTATTATATTATTATATTATTATATTATTATATTATTATATTATTATATTATTATATTATTATATTATTATATTATTATATTATTATATTATTATATTATTATATTATTATATTATTATATTATTATATTATTATATTATTATATTATTATATTATTATATTATTATATTATTATATTATTATATTATTATATTATTATATTATTATATTATTATATTATTATATTATTATATTATTATATTATTATATTATTATATTATTATATTATTATATTATTATATTATTATATTATTATATTATTATATTATTATATTATTATATTATTATATTATTATATTATTATATTATTATATTATTATATTATTATATTATTATATTATTATATTATTATATTATTATATTATTATATTATTATATTATTATATTATTATATTATTATATTATTATATTATTATATTATTATATTATTATATTATTATATTATTATATTATTATATTATTATATTATTATATTATTATATTATTATATTATTATATTATTATATTATTATATTATTATATTATTATATTATTATATTATTATATTATTATATTATTATATTATTATATTATTATATTATTATATTATTATATTATTATATTATTATATTATTATATTATTATATTATTATATTATTATATTATTATATTATTATATTATTATATTATTATATTATTATATTATTATATTATTATATTATTATATTATTATATTATTATATTAGAATTTATTAAAACAAATATACTCTTAATAATTTTTACTACAATAGGATTAATAAATTCATTTGTAATTTTTAGGCGAAATGTACTGCAATTTTATATAGTCAATGGCTTTGAAAAATAATCTAAACGGTGTCAAGTCACATGATTTTGGTGACCAATTGACATCGTAACTTTTTAAACCATAAAAAGCTTCCACCAAGCTCAATTTGTTGTGCACGTAGACTAATTGACATTTGAAGGTTTTGATTTGATTTAAGAAAACTTTTGAGATGAAGTTAGACTTTTAAATGTATCAAATGAGTATATGTGTCTGTCAATGTGTAAATGAACCAATCAAGATAATACACGATATGTATTATTTTAATTTAATTTTAAATATTTGAACATCGTCAATGGAAAACTCTTTAAGGAAATTGTATATGGTGATGCGGTAGAATGCCCATAAATAATTTTCACACAACATCTTATCTAAGAATGATAAATTATTTTCATCTCTCTTCAAGTCAAATTGAAATTTATTTTTAATTTTACGTCAATCATTAATTCAGCTAATCTACAATATAATTCGGTTCGAATATTTTTTTTTACACAATTTTCCATTTTCCAATGTTGTTGTATTTTGTTTCTCTTGGTTTTTTTCTCAATGGTTTCGTATATGATAATATACAGTTTAGAGTGGGCTGAAAATGACATAAAAAAAAATGAAGTAGCATGGAACAAACATGAAATGACAGTTTAAGATATTATACAGAAATTTTAAACTTAATGAGAATTTTTTTTTAAATAGTTCTTTGGCGGTTAATGCGGCACAGCTTTATGTTGCAAAATAATTGGTTGATAGTCGTATGTCGATTAAAGTTGATCACTTTAAAAAAACTTTTAGTTTTTCCAATAACCAAATGTCAATCTGCATGTTAAACATATAAGGAAGAGTAGATTTAAAGATAATTTTCTTTACCAATTTAAATATCAACATTTGACTAGGTTTATACTGGTTTTGTAGGAAAATTAAAAATTAATAGATTACGAGGGAATGGGAAATTTTGTATATTGTTTTGATTATTAATATTGAATACAAAATAAATTAAATATCTCGAGGCTAAATTTGCGATAGTAAAGTTAGAGAAAGCAATATGCTTAAATTATTTTATTTATTTATGTTGATTGGTAGATTGGAACAACTTTTTTTTTGGTGTTGTTGGGTGTTTATTAATTTTAAAAACTTTTGTGGTCTTATTATTTTCTCTCAACACAACATTCTCTTAAGCAATATATAAGCTATTCCTAATTGATAAACAAAAGAAAATGTTTATTTTTAATTATTGGAAATTTGGAAAATTTGTGAGATATAAATACAGAAAAATTTGGTTAAGCCAGATATTTATTGACATACTATGATATAGCTGAAAGGGTATTTAAATTTAATCGACACGAGAATAATAATCGAATACTAGGGGCAGTATGATTTTGATTGCATAGTAAAAATAAAAAAACAGTAAAAAAAGGACGATCAAAACATCCAATTGGATTACCACAAGAACATCGATAAAATTACGTATAATCATCAAAGAATAACACCATTCATCACAATCGGCCCATAATTTCGTTTTTTATATTGACGATATATTCATTTTCGTAAATTTGTAAGGGCTTACCTCTTTGCTAATTTTTTTTCATACAAACTATTGTGGAAATGTGTGAATCACTCGTACTAAATACACTTCGTATAAAACATTGGATGATTGACACACGAAACCATATTAAATGTTTTGTTAAAAATTGAATCACTTGCACAAAATACTGTGGTACATTTTGCTGGTAAATCGGAGGTTAAGTTACTAAATTAACAATTATTACAACATCAGACTTGTAATAATTTTCTTCTTTCGTGGTTGGTAATTGCAGATCAGTTAAAGGGCCTTCTTCATTATTTACTTACTAATCAGGTTCACAATAGCACCAAGAATAACGTGCGTTAGTAACCTTGCACGAACTACCTCTAAATCACTCAACGCAACTAACTCTACTTGATAAACAGCAACATTATTCGAACTCGAGGATAATTGCATTGTTTGGAACTTTTACACTGCAAATGATGCGGCTATGCTAGCGTTACAGAGGCTGTAGTTGCATATGTTTGTTGTGAAATAATATTTGTCGTGTAATTTTAATTTTTTCCAGTTTTTAATATTTTCCCATTTGTCTGCTAGTTGGGTTCTCTGTCCTTAACATTAATTAAAATCTGTCGATACATTTTGACAACATTGGCACAAAAAGCTATGTTGAGCATTCTAAAATGACTAATTATCAATTTTAGTTCATCTTGAATTATTGGACCTACTGCAAATTTTTATTTAAGGAAAGTTCTGATGAGAATAGTCATGAACCATTAAAGACATCATGGAACCTGAATGGTATTTGAATCGATTTTCACAACAAATTGATATGGTAAATAAAAATGCCCAGATGAAATTTCAGTTAGGTCCAATGACATTTTTTCCATCACGTTAAAAGTTAGGTATTCAGCCATGAATGAATGATATTCTTGTTTAAACTCTTTGTTTTCCCAATTTCCTTTCAATTGTTTCTTTATAAAAATCCTAGCATTGAAGTTCTGGCGGTGATAAATCAGGCTATCTTCTAAGCCAAAACTTTTGTAAGGTCTTGTCTCTGCAAATCCTTCCTGAGTTTGCAATCTGTTATGTCCTACTGTACTAGACCACTCACTTTACCGTTTTTCTTGATAACATTTCGCATCGAAAAATCGAGATTCAAAATCAACAATTTTAGAAAATTGGTTTCTATAACTCAATGTTTTGTCTTCAATTTTGTGAAAATTTTTATCTTAAACGCATCTTGAACGGTGTATGTGTACTACACAAATACCATAATATATAAGTTATTTGAATATTTCGACACACATATGTGTATACGATACAAACGATCGAATTATTAATCTTTAAAATTTTCCCTCCATCAGAAGAATTTGGTCCCTTATCAGTGCTATAGGATTGAGATAATTTATCATGATTAAAATGAGTATTTTAAAAGAATATATAATTACAAATATTGGTGGCTATTGTCACAACCTAATATTAGCCACTAACAACTTCAATTTAACTTATATGCAACTCCCATATAATTACACCATCACTTGAAATCACGGTTTCGACTGTAATTTTATTCAGACACAGACCATTATAGCATCACAACTCATTTTCATCGAGTGTATAGCGTATGTAATTTATCATATTCGCCCCGATTTTATTTGACAACAATTATAACGATAAATCTCGAGCTTTTTCCTCTTTTTCCATTTCGGTTCGCTTTAAATGAACTCAATTTCCTTGGAAAACAAAACATGAAATTTATATTCATTGAATAATAAATCTCGTAAATAAAAGCATTGCAATTTTATTCGAGAAGAAAAATTTAAAATTTTTTTCTTTTTTTTGTACTTTTATCCGACAAAAACAAAACTGCATTTCTAAAGCTCGTTTTATTAAACAAAAAACAAACTTGGAAACAATTCATTTATTGGTAGTTTTTGGAAAAATGAGTCAGACGAAAATTATTACAGAGACTATAAGAAATTATTGAAATTTATATATATGTATATAACTTGTTTATAGTAGAAAGCTCCTCGAAAGTGTAATAATGTTAACTTTAGTTATTTTCTTTTTGGAAAATTATGTGTACAGAATAGAAATTTTTCCGATGTGTTTAAAAAAAAAACGAAATAAAATTAAATTTCAACAGAGTTTATAATATATCAAATAAAAAAGCTCTGGTCGCCCGATTTTTTTTTTGTTTATGTACTCGTGAAGAATAAAGTTTATTATAATTTTCCTCGAAAACAAAAACCTCTTTTTATGTACATTTTTGTTTTTTATTTACATCTTTTGTATTTCCGCACGATATAATTTGATTCTAATTGCACAGTAGATTTTTGTTTTATATTGTTAATATTGCTTTGTTGTGTTCATCAGAGAAACGAAAATGTACATCTCGTTTTTCTCAAGCTTTTCGAGTATTTTTATTTTCTCATTAGAAAAGATGTTTTTTTTTTCCAGTTAAATTTTTAATTTCATTCTACAGTTTCACTGTAATGTACTGTACTATATATACAATATAAAGAATACATTGTGCTTAATAGAAAACAAAAACTTTCTGGTCAATATTTATTCAAATGAACAGATACATGAAAAATTAATGGAAAATTAAAAAGTTTTCCTTCTGTTGTACATTAAAATGCATTATGCTGTATACAAGTTTTAATATTAGTTGGGCTTAATTACTGTATACGGTTATATAGCAGAAAGCAGCACAGTCTTAAATATTGGCACAAATCATTAAATTGTCCAACAGTTTTGAAAGTACCGAGAATCAAAAGTAACCACAAACTTTTATTTCACCAACTACATTTTGTGCAATCAACTCTGTTGCAATGGCGAAGCACACAAAATTTATTTTTAGACTTTAAATTTAATTAAAAAAAAAAAAAAAATTGCATAATAAATTCTGCTGTAACTTTTCTGATGAATAACAAAAAAATTTAAAATATGCATTTAAATTATTTCAATTAAATTGTATATCTAAGTATATAAGACGAAAGAAAAATATTCAAGACACAATATCAACGAACACAAAAAAGCTTTTTTCATATTTTTTTTTTAATTAAAAAGTCCTAAAATTCCGTTAGCAGTAAAATCTATCTTTTTTTCTGCAAAGCACATTCACCATCATTTTTATCCCATAACGAAACAATTTTTTTTTTAACCATAAACACATCTTCACTTTATATATATATATATATATATATATATATATATATATATATATATATATATATATATATATATAAATAAAGCTATACTACGAACAATGTTACATAAATTAGCTTTAGTTAGCTATGATCAAACTTATGAGACGAAGTAACATGGTATATAACTAGTACAATTTATATATGTATAAACATAATATGAAGTGTTAAAGAGGAACAAATTTTCTAAAAGCTTTTTACCACATTTTCATTTTTTTATGAGTTATTATATATAGAAAAAAAATTATATTAGGACAGAGCTTTTCCTCGTTACTATAGACAACATAGAACATGCAACAGACAACACATTTTTTTTTTACTTTGTTACATTATTTCAAGTATTTAGACTCGAGATAGTTAGGATAGTATTAATATTTAATTAAGCTTTTTTCTGTGTACAAAAGCTTTTCATATAATGTTATTACAACATAACAAAATATAATGGGATGTTGTTGGCAAGAAGTTAATTTAATTTTTGTTTTGTTTTCTTTACTTACCAACCACTATCATATCACCATGATCTGATACTGTTTGAAATGATGGTGCTTCGGCCGATACCTCACATCGATATCGACCCGAGGATGATATGTTTACTGATTGTAAAATAACGGCTTTATCGGTTGAATTATAGATCTGGAATGAGAATTAGGAGAAAATGTAATTATCATATATTGTCTTAATATTGGGTAAATGTTTCAAAGCCTTTTCGCATCTCATGTCTCTTTTATCTAATGCTGAGGAGGATGTTTATTGTAAATTAAATATATTTATATGCAAAATGTTATTATATTTTATTGACTAGAGGCAGCACTCATTTGCACCGCTACACCATGATCCTCTATTTAATTGATCATAAACTATTCAGAACCGATCAAGTTTCATTTAACATGGTGATATATACCCTAAATTACTCCAACCAGGGTCATGTTGATTAATCTTAACAAAAATGAATACTTCTTTAAAAGGATCAAGAAGTTCTAAACCAATATTTTCATATATAGATACACTGGATTTGGAAGATAAAGTTGGGGCCAGAAAAGATTGTATGCTTGAGTTGAACCTTTTATATTCTTCGTTCAGCTAAGGCAGGGAATGTAGATGTAATAAATGTTGGAGCACAAGCGTTTTTGTGATTATATAAAAGCAAAACCAACCCAGATTTGTAAATAAATCACTTGCCAGAATCAAAACAAGTGACGTTTATTAATTTTTAATTTTGATAATTTAATTTTTTGTAAAATCTTTTTTTCACTGCGAGGTGTTATATACGACTGGCTTAATTCATCCAAATTTATCCAAATAAAACACATTTTCATATTTCATATAATCAACACCTTATATACACATCACACACAGTACCACTTATACACGCACATCTTATAAACAAACCATTCAATAACTACACTACCTAAAGTGTTGGTTGGAGCATCAACATTCTCGCACTATGAAACGTATGACTTGTTTCGAAATTATTTTGAGGTAAACGGCATAATATTTTAGGAATGGTTTTTAATTTCGCAACATGATCTAGTCCATCATTTTTCGAGTAAATTTCAACTATTCAACCCAGCTTCCATCTAAGAGGTGGGAGATTTTCATCAATTAAAATCACCAAATTTCAGATTGCAAGGTTTTCTTCTGTTTTGCTCCATTTGTGGCACTGTTGTTGGATCGTAGATATCTAATACTGTTAACCAGCGATTCGAAAACATGGTAAAAATTGATTTGTTTCCAGATAAGGCATTGGTAATGAATTAAAGAGTCGTCCAAATGGGAACTGTCCAAAATCTTAATAATTCACTATATGACACTATGTCGATAGTAATTAATAGTTTTCTTTGCCTTACGGTAGGTACTCACGTGCAATTATATTGCTCAATTCAAATTGCGCAATTATTTCCCAAATTTTTCGTAAAGGCCGGTATAGACGTACAATTAAATTGCACCGTAAAATTGTGCAAAAAAATTTAAAATTTGGATTGCACAAGTTTTATGTATACACCATAGAAAAAGAACATAAGAATGATAAATTTCGTATGTTAATATGTCATTCGAAACAATAAAAAATATATACTGATTGTTGCATGCTAGCACAAAGCGAAACAACAACATATTTTAAAGTATGTATTTATCCTTGTTATAATATTATTTTGCATTAGATTTTATTTTCAGTTCTGTTTGGTTTGGTTTTTCTTTTCTCATCACTATTGTAGAGGTAGACGAATGCGGATGTAACTAACAAAATGGTTATAGAAAAAAATGTCTGCTGTTTTTGTGTTAGTTATGAACTATGCAATGCAACTATGATTTACATTTTCTTTTTTGAGTTAAATAAATATAAAAAAAAAAACAAAATAAATTGTATCGGTTTTACACCAATTTTTTTTCGGCCAAATTCGTGATGTTTATTTTTTTGTTTTGACTTTTTTTTTAATTTTCTAATTCGTACTTCTATTTCGAACAAAATATTTCGTGAAATTTCACGAAATGAATACAATACAATAACCAGTAAACACTTTATATATTGTTTCGAATGCCATATTAACATACGAAATTATCATTCTTATGTGCTTTTTCTATGGTACACACGATGCATTTTTTTACAACCTTAAGCAAGTTACAATATATAATACCCATTTTTTTATCGGTTGACATATTTCTAAAATGTTCACTGAACTTGGGCAATTATATTGAACTAACATACATACGTTCAAGTTAATGTGCAATATATTCAAGTGTTATTCAAAATTTAGAAATTTTTTTTATTGCTGTAACAGGAGAAGTAGCTCAATTTGTTGTACAATAATTACGTCACACAATTATATTGCGCAAATTAATTGGGCGTGACTATCCATTATTACACAATCCATTCGAAAAGAAATCGTTTACGAAGCGTTGACCAGAATTTTACCTATTAGTAAAGCAAGGCAGGATCCTGAATCCAAAGATATGATTTAATGAATCTAACGGGCACCAGTCCACCAGACACGAAATCAGCTGGATTATAATCTGTACATACGTGCAGCCAACTTTTCAATGATGACAATTTTTTGGAGGGTTATTGCATAAAGAATGCGACTAAAAAAATATTTCATCAACGTTAAAATTCACGTTGTCACTAATTTTGCGCGGTAATTTCACCAACAATTTTACTGCAATAAGTTCTAAGCGTGGTATTGTAGTCGTTTGTAAAGGTGAGACTTCACCATTCTGATTTAAACTGTGAACGTGCATTTCAGCACCATAAGCACGCATGACCAGACTCTTGTCTTAATCTAGTCTTAACTGCCACAATGACAGGATTAATAATTTTCCCAACACAACAACTGGAGCCAAAAAATCAAGTGAATCATATATTGGCAGTTTGCGAGGTTATACGGCCGCTTTGATATGGTTGAATCATTGTTTTTTGTAGTGTTGGCACTTTCTTATTTCCATTCATTAGAAATCCTTTCCAATAACATTGGCGGCGGAAGCAAATTTATCTTAGTTTTCTATAGCTAGTGGTTTTTAACATCTTTTATAGCGGGATGTTCCATTTGTTGGGGGTTTAAACTTGATCGTTTAAAATAGGTCGGACGGAGAATTGCGCTACTAAATGCAATGAGGCAGTATCATAAAAGTAGCATATTCTAACTACCTATCGAAGACTATACGCAATTTCATCAAACAAACTTGATTAAACACGCGCAGTAATGCGGAAAATAACAATTGGGGACTCTTCCTGGTTTGAATTGACTGCATTTATATGACCTAGAATGGAAAGCCAGAACCTTGGGATCACTTAATGATGTTGGATCTGACGTACATGGAAATGGAAATTTGTAGATCAATATTTTCTAAATCGAAGAAATTTGGATGTGCCAGAAGAATGTTTACTGGAATACCTGATAGCTTATTATTTTTGGTTATATATGTACATCTAGTGTTGTATAATAGTTCGCATATTGTTCGATTGTATCGTGATTTTCAAAGTGCTTGTAACTCCGATGACGTTAGCACCAATTCCACAAATTTAATACTTCTGGCTGATGAATCTTTAGTTAAGATGCCAATGACGTAGTGATGAGGTTCTAGTCTGAACCGGAATCTAAAAGTGCTCCCGCAATTATCAAAAATAAAATTTTCACTAAAGCTGTCCTCAAATAGCCAAATAGACAAAAGAGGATCCAGTCTTGCAATAATGTGATCGAAACGCAGGCAGTTGCAGCATAATTTCGTTTCATATTTATGACGTTAAATGTCAATCTGAAAATTTATGGCATCAACTAATTGAGTGTCCATCTGCATTGCAGTATATACAATTATATTGATTTTTTGCCACCGGCGAGTGAGTTCGCGGAACGAAAAGCTGATTTGAAATGCGGTTTTGGTTTAATTGATGTATCTACGTTATAGGTTTGACTTGCTAATCGATGACCTCGGGAACTAAGAAACCAGCATAGATCATCTATCATTGATAGGTGTGTCTCCGAAACAGCTTCATTTCATCTGTTCTTTGTATCAGTATCCAATTTGAAAACCATCATTATAGACTATTAAATCGTCCCATTGTTTGACCGGTCTCTGAAAAAGCTTCCAGATAACGAAGGTGTGATCGATCATGATCAAGAAGCCTCATAATCTTCTTAAGATTAGGTTGGTCAATCATTGGTTGTCAAGGTTATATTTTTGAATTTGATTTCGAGCTTACTGCATTTTTTTTGTGCTAATGAAGTTGATTTTATTCTTCCATTTAGTAAAAAAATTCGCTAGAACTTCTGATGTGTAAGTAAGTATAGTAACAGGCTTAATAGTGATCCTTGTATAATACTCTTTCTTCTATTTTGTATGTCTGTGATAATGTAATGTCTTATTTATGGAAGAATCTGAAAAAATTGAATGGTTCTTATGAGATGTGGGTCAAATTTTCATATTGATCGGTTTAAAAATGTTTATTTTAGTCCAGAATAGTTCAGAATTTTTAATGCAATGTTCAGATACATATTTAAAGCGAACCTGTGTTCGTATGTCCTCGATTTGGCTGGCAACGGTGCAAAGTAGAATGTCAAAATAACCGCGAAATAGTTGAAAGGGCTTCGGCCCCAAAAACAGATTGCATAAATTAAAACATTAAAAAAAAAATATAGCTTACCCAACATTGTTGACTTAATCATTATTTGAAATCGAGTAGCCTCCAACCTAATTTAAATAAGACAAAGTATTTTAAGGGTAACACTCAGGGTTAGATTAAATTTTATTTTACATATCGCCTGTGGCTTTATAATCTGACATTAAATAACTTTTAATCCGTATCACAAAATCAGAATTCCTTTTTTGTTAAACATATAAAACACAACACATTCTCTAACTCAATTATGCTAATTCATTCCAAAATAAAATTAAAGAATGTATGTTTATGTTTTATGTATGATGCCACTTGGTGTAATCGTACAGTGTTCCTAGAAATTGAATTTCTTGATTATACGCCGAAAAAAATGTTGCATGGAAATGAAAATAAAAAGGATTTTCCGGATCTTAAACTTTTTTAACAGCTTTAATTAGTTAAAAAAGCAAAAAAAAAAACATTTCCAAGAAATTATCATCCACCCACCCTATGCAGACTTTGGCACGACGATGCGACCTTTTGCATAAAACACGATATACAGAACGGAAATGATTTTCTATTTCAATTACGATGTTGATGTTAAATTTTTTTTTTTTAAATTTTATCGTTTACAGAATTGGAATTTTCTTTTTCTCATCGCTTTTCGTTTTTTTTTTGTTTACCCGCTCCCCGCACCTTAAGACAAAATTTTATTTGGTTTTTAAACAATTTTATCTTTCCACCAATAAAAATTGAAACGACACCACACACAAACATACACACACACACAATTATTTGATCAAACTATGTATACGGAAAGTTATATGTGTGCACACTGGTGTTTCGTGGAATTTAACGATAGGAATATAGGAAAATAGGGAGGATTGGCGTATTTTTTGCTTTAAATAATTTTACTATTTAAAGGATTTGCGATTTGCTATTGGAATTTTTATGTTGTGTACAACAAGCTAACGTCTATAAATATTTTGGTGGATTAAATTTGTTTGGTAAATTGGTTGTGCCCCATTTAGGGAATTCACTACATTGTTACGAATAAATTATAGACTGGGCCAATATTTTTTATTTTGAATGTTGCAATTAAAATGCTTGATAACTTTTATCACTATTTCGCATAATAAAATAATCTATGGTCTGAATTCAATCGGCCGTCCTTATACACCAGTATGCGGTTTTTGTTTTCCTTATAATGATAACTTGTATTTCTGATTATGTTTAAATTTTCTTTATTTTTGTTAAATTTTTTGTTTAATATTCAGTAGTAAACACAACATTGATCACCAAAAAAAAACACAACCTTTAACAATAACGCGAAAGCGTAAACTGAAAATAAAAACAAAAAAATGAGAACTACACGAAGAACATGAACAAAAAATAGTACTAGAGCAATAGATCTCAGATCACAAAATCTCAGATATTACACTATAATAGGAACCAGGCACCAGTTGTCATTAGTTAATCCGTACGGGACTTTCAACTTGATGATATAGTAATTGAAGCGTGACTGTTTTTTATTCTATGTGTATGCTCAGTACTTTTCTTGTGTTACTAGCTTTGAGTAAACTCGCTATCATTTTAAAATATGCCGTGGAAAGCTGTTCGGGAAAATTCTCTATAAGTGGCGATCATTTTATGACTTCAACCATTCTACGAACGGTGATGATGATGAACACAACTATGATCTCATATGTTGGAGTGCAGAATCGATCGGCCCAATCATCGTTCATGTCAAGGCAGTCGCAATACTGCTGTATATTATCAACGCGTTCATTTGTTATTTTGCAGAGCTAACACCGGTGCATACCTCCAATGTATCGAAACTGAAAAGTCGTGTACTCAAGGTATTGGGCAAAGGTTCTAAATCAGAAGTTAAATGTCACTTTGTCATCAGTAAGAATACTCCACTGGAGTCATTCTGCTCTATTTTGAAAAACATTAAGTACCATATGCTTTAAGTGTAAGGAACAAATCATTCTTTGTTCCAACGTACGTGTTACGCCTTTGGACTCTATCTTGCAATCTAAATTTATTATGCAAACATGCATCCAACATTTCCGAATAAAAATGTGAAATGCTCGTGTATCCGTAAGCGAGTTAGGCATCTAGTTCACTTATATCAAGAGTATAGCAACCATTAACATCAAACCAGGTCGTATGACCGAATTTAAAGTGCAAGCCCTTGTAATCACAAAAATCACTAGAATATTATTTTAGCACACCCTGGAAATAAAGAAAACATATTCATGGAAATTTCGTTTTCGCGTTTTCATTTTTCGTGGTCACTACGGTCATCAAACAAGCAGCAAAAGGCCATCGATCATCGTCTAACATCCAATATCATTATTGGAACCGACACTGAAGAGGAATTATTGCAATTGCAAGCTAATGTTGCTTCAATACTTGGAGATTTTGGTTTCCAGCTCAAGAAATGGAAGTAAAAATCTGAGCAGATAAAAAAGGGTCCAGAAGTACATCTAAAACAACTGATAATATATTGCAGAGTTCAGAGCAGTTCATTACAAATGTGATTGTCTTGTGGTAATAGTAGTTTAAATATGGGCCTCCGGACCAATTCTGTCAATACTGACTTAACTTCTCTTTCTTTCCTCCACAAAACAAAACTAAGTATCGATCGCTTAGGCGTCTTTAACTGGGTCGAGTCTGTCATAACTAGAACTCCTGTTCAATCCTTCGGCTTTGTTATATATAACACGGTTGTGTGGTTGTGCCTGGCATTCCGAGAGTTCCTGGTTAATCTAAAGTCATTTTGAACCAATCAAAAATCAAGTTCTATCATTGATAATTTAAAAAAAAACTACATTCAACAGCACAATGTAAAATAATTCGAAACTTTAAAATAGGTTGATTTTTTAAAGTTAAATATGAGGCAAAACCATTTTACCATAACACCTCATATATATATACCATCGAAATATAAGGGATACCATAACATATTCAAGTGAAGTGACATTCTAAACAAATATATGCTTATGGAAAATCACACCGATAAACATTAACAAGAATTCGAAGGACAACCATATTTAACACAACGATAAAGGTCACAGAAGCACCCCACGATAAGATCTCCCTAATATTTATCATGTATTTAAAAAAAAAAAATTAAAGTACAAGAACCATAAGAAATTTATTAACAATTTCTCTTCATTTGAATTTTATATTGTGTATGGCGGGCGCGAAATGCATGACGGAGGCTACCCCCACACCAATAAACATTATCATAAAATATTTTGACTTATTCTTATCAAAATATTTATGTATATAAGGAACGGCGAAAAATACGAAAACCATTAAGCTTTTTATGAATTCATAAATTATTCACCGTTTCTACAGAACACACAGAAAATAAAAAAAAAAGTTAAACAAACCGCAATATATACACTCGTATTCAAAAGATATGAACAAAAAAAAAAGTCTTAAAATCTAACTTCCCAACAAAAATAAAACACCATCGTACCGCATCCCTCCATCTCCCATAAACTAGATATATTAACAAAAAGCAGTCCGAACGAATGAACTTTTGCTTTAGAAATTTATAAAAATTTCTATTGATTTATTGAACAGATACAAAATGTACCGCGTTTCAAATTGAGCTTTCGTCGATTACAAAAACAATAGATCCATTCAGATGTTCTAGGAAAGGTCAGAAATAATATTCGATTTTCAATTTTCATATAGCAAGTGATAGTCGATTTTATATATTAACAACCATTTAGGAGGGGTCGGGATGAGTTAGCAACAAATATAAAAAATAAAATGAAATAAAAGTTTTGGAAAAGCTTCTTTTTTATTTCGCTCGTATACCATGTATATACAGCAGGTATTTCAATATTACGACGAGTCTATATATAATATTGAACAGATTTTCAAACATTGAAAGCATTTTGTTATTCATCCTTATTTTTAATTTAAAATATGATTTATTATTCATTAAATATTAGAAAATTTATTCACTCACTGGAAATACTGTGAAGCAGCAGCAAGTGAAATACATGTTGAAAATTTTTAAATTTCTTATTTTCCTTTTCCTTTTTTTTGTGTTTTTTTTTTTTAATATCAATTTGGACTTTTTTTTTTATTTCAAGGTAATTATTGGAGATTTTATTTTTATATTCTTTAATAAAAAAAAAAAAAAAAAACCAAATGATTATTGAAAACAGGATACGATTTTGAAGGGATAATAATTTTTTTCGTTTGTTATTTTCCCGCGATTGAAAGGTAAAAATGTAATAACTTTTAATTACTTTATTCTACACGTAATGATTTATTTGTTTTGTGTTTTTGATAAAAAAAATTCTGAAAAGTGTCTTGTGTCCTTTTATAATTATTGAACTGAAAGGTTATAAAATATTTCAATATTGAGATGCCTATTAAAGTTGATTAGTCTAGTAGATTTAAAGTTTTTACATTTATAAGAAAATTGGTGGACTCCCAACTTTCCATTTTCACCGTCGCTTTTATTCTAATGGTATGTGTATAACATGATTTTTTGTGGTTTTCCAATTGTACAGTTTCTTCCATCTCTACTTTTAATCTTTGTACTCGAAGTAGAAGACATTTATGAGACAACCATGTTCGCAATCATGTTCCACAATAAAAGTGGAGAGACGTCTGGTAATAAATACAGTTGCAAATAATAAAATGATGTCGCATAGAAATCAAGGTCATTCAAATTTTACCGGTCATGCCAAAATTGTATTGATGAACATGAACGCGTCAATTGTTGATATAACAAAGCAACATGTGATAAGTACAATAAAAAGCGCCACATCACTAGTGTGTGTATGATACGTGTAAGCGAAAGATCAAATACATGACGCTATAATTCTAGAAAACATTATAGTCGTTTCCTTTGAAAATTTTCAATCGAGAATGCGATTTCTTGGACCGACTTATTTCATTTACTTTGGTTAAAAACCACCCAGGCCGAATACAGTGAACTCGAGTTAATTACGGAATTGGAGTTGTTTAGTATTACTCGACGCCAATAGCTCTCCAATCAATAAATACCTAACCTTATAGCTCTGTAACTTAACTAATAGTAGAATAGAACGAACTACCCATATTTAGCTAGAATTAAAATTAAAAGAGGCCACAAATATTTTCAAAGCAAACGAAAGCTTCATGGAATATTTTCTACCTTTATTTTGGCTGCAGCAATTAAAATTACTACCGGTGATAACGATCCACATGCAAAAATAATACTACCTGGTTAATCAATTCAAGGACTTTTAGAAATGGCACGAAAAAAAGTTCCCTTGGTAAGAACGCTGGTTCTTCTATAAAATAATACGGGGTATTATTCCAAACATTATTATTCGGGATAACCACTTTATAATTCTATCCAAACTAAAGAGCTTCACAACAAGTGATTCCATATTCTTACCTAGCAGTAACTTACCAAGAAATGTTCTCCAAAATGTAAATTTTTACTATATCTGCGAATACCAGGCATTTTATTTGGACTATGTTTTTTGGGAGAAATTTAGCTTGAAGCCTTGTATGATAGAAGAGATGTCTGGTACTGATATGCCTGTAGTAAGACTAAACCTGATCTTTATGGTAAACGTCATTTACTCAATCATATGCAACGAAGTCAATTACGAGGTGTTATTGAAAAGTTTTCTAAACAGGGCTCTCTAACAGAGATTTTACTTCGTATCACTGCCCGTGCAAAAATAAATATATCGGGAGCTAGATAAAATGCTGGCACTTGGTGTAATTGAAGAGAGCCAAAGCCCTTGGTGCTCTCTTGCGGCGATAGTATGCAAAACAAGTAGAAAAAACATATTATGTTTGGATGCTAGAAAGTTGAATAAGGTTACTCGAAAGGATGTGTACATGTGTCCATGAAGGTTTACTTAGTCATTTAGGTCGTGCTCATTTTATTGCAAATTCCATGAGATTCTGTCTTCATAAGGGTAAAACCGCCGTAACAGTACCTGAACGTCCCTGAATACCACTTTATTGTGATGCCATTCGGGCTCTGCTTTTGATGACATCCACATTTGATAAACACCTTTTTTTGCTAACCGAGGTTGTAACTCGATTGGCTGAGGTCTAACCATAAATTTGAAAAGAAATATTTCTTACTAAAATTAACTGATTATTTCGGATGGTACAATTTTAATGAATTAACCATCATGTAGTTTTTTAAATTTTGAAATATTTTGAATTATGTCAAATTTGGTATAGATTTACTGAGCTAACCGCATGGTGTATATCATGTTGTATGTGAAAGATGCGGAGTTTGGTACTCGCCGTTGACCAAATTACTAAAAATAAATTTAATAATTACATCGGTGACCACATATTGTATGAAAACAAACATTTGTTGGGCTCTTAACGTGTGGTTTAAATGGTCTGTTTCAAGAAGGTATACGTTTAGGATGAATTTTAGAATATTTTAAATAATGGCAACATTGGCATACACTCAAAAAAGTAACCGTATGATTTTTCTGAATTAAGGGACAAAATTTCTGCTCTTTTCTTGTTAATTTAAATCTTAAAAGGATTGTAACAGATTTCTTAAAAACGATTTTATCGTCAGTATCACCATTTTTGTTCTAAGCCAAGTTTGCTGCGGTTTTTCCAACTTAAGCAAATTAATAAGCAAAGGGTCTTAAACAACGGTTTGTTCCCTAGTTCTATAGTTTTCTTATACATCGATTAAAATTACGAACTGGGTATAGGAGAACTCGAATAACACTTTTGTTTTCCTTCGATAATATCCTGATTGTGCCATCAAGCTGGTTTCAACTGTTATTCTCACAGAAAAAAACGGAGCATTCCTTCCAGTATCTCTAAGCTAAACTAATCAAGCAATCCTTGACATAGCCACAATTGCAGAACCGAGACCACCAACAAAGAAGTCTCACACTGCTCCAATATGAAATTCCAATATGTAAAAAATTTAACTGAATTTATGGCGGTTATAGAATCCTGGCAAAGTAAACACTGTCGTAAGCAAAACAAATGGATTTCTTTATCAGAAAATTTGCAGCAAACTCTAATTTGGCTGGTTCTAATCTATAACACCTCCGATTATCTCAATATACCTAGATTTTTAATGTACCGAATTATATTCGGGCCTAGCGTTGTCACTAAAGTCCTATTGCAAACATTAATACTAACAAACTAGCCGGCCCGGATGGTATTCCCTACCCCCAAATGTTATTAAATATTCTTGTAAACCCCTGTCAAAGTCATTATTACATTTGTTCCACCGATCTAATATGTCTTCTGGCATTTGCCCTCTATCTGGAAAACTTTTAACGGAACGCAATAGCCGCTATCGTCTCGATACTTTAGAAATTACGTCATACCATACTTAATTTCCAGCTGCTGAAATATTTGGAAATAACTATCTAGATCCCGATCTTCGTTTGGAACAAGAATTTGCTGTGCAACTTAGGGGAAAAGTTCGCCTTCACGGTTCGCTAAATTTATGGATTGAGTGGTAGTCTATCAATCCAAATCGTCTATCAATCCAAATCGTCTATCAGCCACTGTCAATCCAATATACCCCTATGCTGATGAGAGCTCACTTTTCATCTCTTACTTTTACCTTTTCTTTCGAGATTTCAATACAATTCTTAAGTAGGGGGATTCTAACAGAGTTAAATTCAAGCCCAACAAATTTCAATCATTTTTTTCTTCTTGCCAAATTGATAGCTATTCGCTTTCTTTTCTGACTGGTCACTCCAGTTACAGGATTTGTCTGACACATGTGAGATTATTGGCTTCACTATATCAAAGAAAATATCTTGGGCTGAACAATTAAACAAAGCGGCAATTGGTGTAGCCAGATGTTATTAGTTTTTGCGGCGATGTATAAGTTTTACTTTACTCCATCAGAAACACTTACAATTTAGAAGACTCAGGTTGGGGTGTAATTATTATATTTGGGCTGATACATCGTAAAATCATTTGACCGCACTCCATCACTATCCAATTTTGATTCGCTTTCCTATAGGCGTAATGTGGGAGCCTAATCAGTCCATCGAAACTTTAAAGATTTATGCCTGGTTTGTCAAGGCCCGCGCATCATTTAAGACGGCTTGTGTAAAGATACAATCTGGATATCAAATTCCAGGACCAATAAATCTGTGAATGTGGAATGAATTGAATGACGAGATGTTCTCATTGGTGTACAATTAATAGTGAAAACCTTTATTCCATTCTTTTGTTTTGCTTACAGTACATTCAATTAAGGGTAAAATAGTATCCTTAAATCATCAAAGTGTGGTAAGTGTCTTTTAGAGTTATATTCGGGACAACGGCATTACTGTGTTTAATCATTGAAAATCATAAATTTTAAGCTCTTTATTTTGCAGTTTTGTTAACTAGAAACTGACTTTACTGCTGACGGCACTTTTCAACAAAGCAATCATTACCATACCTATAGAACCGTATAATGATTTTACTTACGTTATAGGATTTTTACAGTTATGCCATTGGTTTTCAAAGTGGTTTTTGAAACAGATTACTTTAAGTTTGGCTAAATTACAGGATTCGTTCGACTAAACATTTCACGGGGGTATACGACTTTAAATCGTGCAAACACCATTGACCCGTAATTTAAGAAGCCGAAACTCGATTAAACAAATTATTGTAATCTATCACTCTATAAAATAAAAAAAAAATTCTTAGACTGCTGTACCCCAATTCTCCGTATTAAATCAAAGCATTTTATTTCACTAAAGTTTAAGGTGTTTAAAATTGTAATTTACCCACCAAAAAAAAAAACTTTAAAAGCTTTGAAGCTCCTTTTTATCCCAATTAGTTTTTATTTTTTATTTTAAAACTTTCTACTTAAACTTTATCAACAAATAAACTTCCGCTGTCGAATATGAACTATAAATATATATATATATATATATATATATATATATATATATATATATATATATATATATATATATATACATATATATATACATATATAAATACGAATGAGGTTAGGAAAGCACATGAACGGGCGGCGCTTCATACTCGTAGATCGAGGTATGTAAAACTTTTGTTTTATGCCATGAAAAGCTTTTTTATTTTGCATTCCCACATTTTTAGTGATTTTAAAAATGAAATAAAAACATTGAATATAGTACGTACTCACACACATGTACACACACATCCACAAATACACATTTATGAATTCATTTGAAAATTAAATATTTTTTTAGTACAAGGAAGATAAAGTTTTTTTTTCAGATGATGAAAGTAAGAAAATGAAGATGAAAATTTTCCATAATAACCTATAAAAAAAGGGGTTGAATGAATATAAAAACGACGAGTACAAAATCCAGTTTTTCCATGTACGTCTTAGCTTAGAGGCAACGTTAAATTTATACAGCCCAATACACATAATAGCAACAACAGAATCCAAAAAAAATTATGATTATTATTATTATTATGATTATTGTTGTTGTTGTTGTTGTTGCTATAATGTTATGCTCCTTTAAGAAAATTTATTATGTACAAGACTAAAGTATATATGTGTATATAAAATATGTATATACGATACTTACATCAACTGATACGCCGGGTAATAAAAATGTTTGGCCTGGCGGTGTATCGCGCGGTACATAACGATAAAATTCATTACCATCTTTATACCATTTCACCGAATATAATACTTCGTTGCCTAAATCATAGTGACATTCTAATTGTGCTGTTGAATCCTTAACTATATGTGCTGGTATACGAATTTCGGTTAAACGTAAGCTTAATACTAAATCTGAAATGAAATGAAATAAAAAAAAAATTAATCGTCATTAAAGCTTTTCTTTTTTCCGAATGATATGATTTTTTTTTTTAATATATATTTCCAGCATAATTTTCAATTCGACCAAGTTGGCAAAAAGTATTCAATTTATATTACCGAGCAATTGTGACGGGAGGTACCGGGTTCGAATCCCAACAGGGGAGACTCCACAAAAGGGAGTCTTCATCACCTGATTACGATCGGTGATGACGATGAACATAATTGTGACCTGCTGTTGTAGTGCATAATCTATGGGGCAAACCATCGTCCATGTCAGTACATGCTGGCATGCAGCAATGCATTGCGCAGATGCATATTCAAAAATCGCAAACCTGTATTCGTGCGTCCTCGTTGGCGTAAAGTAGGACGTAAAAATACTGGCCCGATATATCGTGAAACTGCCTTTTAAATAAACTCACGACCAACATTGAGAAGCTCTTTAAAAGTGGCAAGAAAAAAGTTGTATAATCATACAATTACAGAGGGAAAATTTAATCGCGATCAACAATTAAAGCTATGCGTGAATATATAAGGTTAGATCGCATGCGGAAAACACATGACAATGAATCCACCGCTGAAGATAAAAGCTTTTGTTTACCACAGTCCTCAAAGTTGCTGACCTCATCAGCTTCCGAGCTAGCAGTTGAAGGTATTTGACAAATCTAGTAGAACCACCAATGGAATTTTCTTTAACGATGCACTAATGGTTGGCCGGTTTTACAAACCACTTTAAAGACTACATTACCAAAATATTGGTACAATAAAATTGTGACACTTGCGACATCGAGAAAATGTATCGGCAAGTTCTAATAGTCGAAGAAGATCAAGACAAATTTTGGTCAGTTCCGCATTTTTGGCTATTCGATCATTACGACAAACTGTATACGATGCTGAAGAAGAACATCCAACAATCGCAATGGAGATGGTTAAAATGTTTAATAATCGATAATTTTATATCAGGTGTAAATGCCAAATATGAAGGTTCAATTTTCCTGAATTATTAGACCAGCCTATTGACTAAAAAGATTGTTTGTTGCCTATAGTAGAATCCAATTCATCAGTAAAAATTTTAAGCCTTCAATAGAATTGCAACGTGGATATAATTGTGGATATATCGCATATAAAGTATAAGTTGACAGACGGAAGAGAATCCAATGAAGTGCGATAACTAATCTCTAAATCATCCAAACCCTCTAGATCTAATATCACCATATATAAAAAAAAAATTTTTCCAAAAATTATTGTTAAGGAAATTACTCTGGGCTGAAGACCTTTATCCTAAGATATCGCCATAACATGAAATTAATTGTTGAATAATTATGAATTATGACAAATTATGAAGCGCCTATTTTCTTGCTTGCATAATTGTTATCACAAGTCAAGAAAACTTTAAAGGAAAACGCTCTGGGATATACTTCGACCGACTCCACTATTGTATTGCCATGGCTATATTGTAATGGTATTGCTACACTATTCAATGAAATGAAAAAAACTCGGTAGTCAACCAAGTCTGATATACAGCAATTACTACCGAGGAAGGATTCATTGGCAGTAAGTTAAATCCGCAGATTTAAACATGCAAAACTTTTCAATCGCGTTAAAAATATTATTAACTTTTACAAATAAATTTATCGCCAATACTAAAAGTAAAGTACTAAAAGCAACAGAGAGTTTCGCGAAATGGATACAGCATAAAATATATCACAGAGAGATTTACAAACTGGCGACCAATATTAAATTACCTAGTCATGAAGCTGTCAACACTAGCCCCATTCTTGTATGCTTATTAAATGGCTTATCATGGGTCGGTGGTCGATTAAAAAAAATCGCATTACCCCTATGCGATTTTAATTTTTCAATATGGGATCATTCTATCAAAATCCCACATCCAAAGTAGAAAATGCCCAAGATGGCATTTAATCATTTCCTTTTACCATAACAAATATTTATCATTTCTATTTACCATAACAATATATATATATATATATATATATATATATATATATATATATATATATATATATATATATATATATATATATATATATATATATATATATCAATTGCTTAAATACTGTAAATACAATTAGAGCGCACGCATCTTCGTTAACTTCTATTAAACCTAAAAAAATAATTTAATCAAAAATTGAACCAGTCAAAAATGTAATTCTAGCATTCAGATCTGAAGATCTGAAGATCAGAGTTTGGTAGAGAAATTCAAACTCCCTTACATAAATTTATTAACACTGTTGTGATTATACGAAGCATTACATAAAGAATTAAATTTTACCTTCATAAAATAAATTCCGTACACACTAATAGACAATCGTATTCGCTTTGTTACCTTCAATAGTGGAAACGAACTAAAAAATGAACTTAATAGTAATTTCAACACTTTTCGCTAGATAGAATGCAGCCTGAAAGATCTAATCAAAGTATGAGCCAGTATACGGATGATTACAAAAAAAATTAAAGCCTTACTTATAGAACTTAACAAAGCTGGTGTTGGATCGCAATACATTTTAACCGATGAACAACAATTAAATTCAAAAACTGCTTTGAGTTTCTTTGAAAGTGGACTCCAAGAAAGCATTGGTCTTATTATAAATACGTCCATATTAAAAAATCGAATATTTCTATTCAACCCCCTATACCAATCAAAAACACAAGTTACAAAGTTTCAAATTTGCCAACAAAATGGACATGTATCACCGGTTTGTTTTTAAAGGTATTCAAATCCCTTCCGTTACTAAACCTTCAACTTGCTCAGCGTCTTTTACTCCTAATAATCGACAATTTAGAACAATTTTTTGTCGTACTGTAAAAAAAATGTTGATGGCCATTCTTTTTACAGTATTAACGATGGTCTTACCAAAAAAAAAATTTTGATTATCGTTACATGCGAGGTAATCCACATAATATAACTAAGCCCATCTGGAATAACACAAATTTGAAAAATCGATTTAACGTGCAGGAAAACATTCGATTCTCAAAAGAAACAAGAATATACTCCCTTTCGAGCACCAATGACCTAATAAATGAGTGTCCAATAAGCACACGACTTATTGCTCAATCTCATAATATTTATTGGACAAACCAAAATATTTTGTCTTAACATTGGTAATTCAGAACTTTACAATTTCTTAGTTGATACTGGAGCTGATGTCAGCGTTATTAAACAATCGTGTGTTTTTGAAACTTTTTTATATTTTATCCAAGTCTAATATGTCAAACTAAAGGTGTTTCAAGTGAAGTTGACGAAGTAAATCAATAAGTTTGTTACCTTCAACAGGTATTTTTTCAACGGATACATTTAACATTTCTCATAGATTCCAAATTGTGAAAGACGATTTTCCAATTCTTTGTAATGGAATTCTTGGCAAGGAGGATATTGAAAATCTTATGTTAGAGATACGTCTAGGTCCTTCACCAATTCTACTTCGCCTACTGTCGATTAAAAATACTTCAGTCATACCTTAACGCATCTAAACCAATTATTAACATGAATCCATTAGACAGCTCTAGATTGTGACGTGCTAACTACAGTTCATACTTGTTGGACCCGATGGAGTGAAACCAGGTAAGATAAATAATATTGTGAACTATCCTGAGACTAAAAACCAACGCGATGCCAGTGGTTTTTGGATTTGAATAGAGGACTGCAGAATTTTTTCTAAAATTGCAATTTTAACGATTCTTTTGAAAAAAAAATTTACCTTTTGTATGGTTTCCCTTTTGCGATGAAGCGTTTCAAATTCTTAAATTATTAACTACCAAGCCACCAATTCTGCAGTTTCCAAATGTTGATCAAACTTTTACAATTACAACTGCCACCGTTAGATCAGTGCTTTCACAGATATTTGAAGACGGTGAACTACCGGAAAAATAACAAGTAAGTCAGTACGATAAAAATGTCTATGATAATTACCTCGTCTTCTACCAAGTCTATCGAAGAGGTATACCTGGATATTGTGGGTCCCTTACTATCCAAAAAATCGAATATCGTACAGAATTATCGTCTGCGTCTTAAATTGAATTTATAGTGGTCATTGCAACTAAATACGAAAACCTAATCTAAATTTACATAACCTTTAAAATTTAAAATAAGTTAATATAGATTTAAGATAAAAGATACATTTTCAACGGGAAGGGTATTATGTTACCTCATCATTAATTTAACTAGATAAGTTGGTTTCCGGAACCACCATAGTTTGAAATATTGGCTCGGTCAAAGTATTATATAAATCGACAATATAACCAATTTGAGGAGATTGAAGACGAAGAGTGCAATATATAAGAATTGTTAAAATACTCAAAATAAATTGTTGTTGTTAAAATTGTAACCTAACACAACTCCATCTGACACAGCAGGTTGATAGGTAGAAATTTATAATTCCTTTTGTGTTGAATTGAGTAAAAATATAACATCAATAAAAAAAAGTAGGCCTTTCTGTTAAGACTGCAAGATCACTTTCAAATTTCTTATAGCATTTTTTCCATATATAATTTATTGGCTCTATATGTGGAACCAGCCAAACTATTTTTAAATGGAATACTTCCTTTTTCGAACTGAGCTCTGTACCATCCTATTTTGGATGTAACGGTTACCTTTAGATTTACAAACTGACCAAAATTTCGAAATTGTTATTTTTTTCCATCATTGGTACAACTTTTCTTAATAGCTTCCTCGTGTACTATTTATATTTATTAACGTCATCGCAACACATTCAGATAAGCCTTATAGGCCTTTTGAATTCAAATAACGATCTAAACTATTACAATTATTTTCGTGTAGAATCGCATCAGCTAACGGTTTTTGG
This sequence comes from Tipula confusa, assembly GCA_963556175.1. NCBI lineage: Eukaryota > Metazoa > Arthropoda > Insecta > Diptera > Tipulidae > Tipula > Tipula confusa. The sequence continues at coordinate 2,954,907 of OY744475.1, forward strand.
TATATTATTTTGGAGTACTACCACTCTAAGACTGATTCTTCATGATCTTCAATACCTGACATCTCAATCGATTATTTGATTCAGATAGGCAAGTTTTTGCTTAAACTCTGTATTGATGGCGGGGTCGAATTTAAATAGGAAAAGGGCATATAAGAGAATGTTCCATTGCATAATTTCGGTCTATGGTGACAATGTACACAACTATGGTCCCACTGGTGACTGCATTTACAGTTTTTCCCGGTTAGCCATTAAAATTTCAATTATGAAAAGTATTATTATTGACTGACACCGAAGGTGTAGAATGACTAATTGACTTATCTCACATTAAAAGCGCATTCAAAGCGTCAAAGTGCAATTACTTGCTGACCGATATGGAATGATACGCTAGATATTCAGTGTGTTAGGTTTGTGGTCCCTATAAGTAGCCTATTTTTGCTCTTACTTAAGAAATGAGATCGCTTAAAATGCCTTTTTGTCTGTTCCTACACTTTTATATATTATTGACTACTAGCGCGGAGATAATTATAGGTCACATTTTTTCAAATCGGTCAGTCTCTGATTAAGTATCTTTTACTGAGAATGATCCTCCCTCTAAATATTTCGAAACTTCTTAAGAGGTACATCATAAGGCCAGGTATTTCTGGATTTACAGCTAGCATATGGCTTATTTCATCGGATAAGCTTCTGGATTACTTTAAAATATGCCCATTTATAAAGAATAAGAGGAATGCGGTTTAAAAAGTGAGACACCGTACATCACATTCAATGCAGATAATATCTGTGTATAGTTGACCTAAATGGTAAATTTGCAAAAAACTAGTGCATCTACTTGTCCGGAATAACATGTATGAATTATAACAACGGCGGATGTGTGTGTCGTTATTTTAATTATATGTAGAATTGGATGTTGTGCAAAGGAAAGCTCAGTTCGATCTGATGAGGAATCGTAATAATTTGTTAAAAATTAATTGTCATCTCATCAGGCCATGGCAACCGAGGCCTGCTATGTGTAATTGCTACTTTACGCTCTATATGTATTTATGTACAGTGTAAATTATTGTAAATAATTTATTGTAAATTATTTACAAAATTTGTGTTGTGTAGTTTTGTGAGTGTTTGTGATTTTAAAGTGTTAAAATTAAATGATAAAGTGGATCTGGACTCTGTCGTTTTTCCCAGAGACAGGTATCAATGCATAATGCTTAGTTGTGCATTTTATTATTATTTTTTTATCTAACAATATCTAGAATATTCTAGAATATTCTAGAAGGTTTCTACGATACATACATATATCTATGCACACATTTTCATTACATACATACGACAAACATGCTATACGACAACAAATATTAGCTTCGTTTAACGTTGTCATACGTGTGTGATAGATATATGAATGTGTTCGTGAAAGAACATGTACAGAAAAAACAACAAAAATCAAATTTATATATACTTTTATATATAAATTTGATGCTAGTATATATACAAATATATACTTTTTTCTTTAAGTCTGTTTCGATCAGTGTTTCTTGAATAACACATGTGATCGGCTTCGTGTATATCAAAACCAACACAAATGTATATACAAGCCATGAAGTTGCGATACTCATGCCAAAAAGTGACTACTATACCTAAGTATTAGTGTTGTGACGTAGTATAATTTGTATATACTTTTATTATATACTTTGATGTAAATAAAAAATGAATACGAATGATGGAACAACAGTATGTTGCGCTCTTTAAGACAAAGCAAAAAACAAATTTATTATTTAACGAGAGAGAGAAGTATTGTTATTATTATTTACTTCATTATATACTATACTATATACTAATAATTTAGAGCAGAGTGGACAGTCGCAAAATATAATTTTTGTTTCGTTTTTTTTGTAGAAATATTATGTACTTTGAATTTAGAGGAGTATGGACAGTGCGAAATATAATTTTTTGTTTCGATTTTTACTGTAGTCAAATTCACTAACACATACACCAAATAGTAGTCATAATACGTTTTACTTAGACAAGCTTCATGGCTTGTATAATATACATTTGTGTTGGTTTTGTGTATATACATAAGCATAATTAATGGTGAATGTAGTAGTTTATATAATGCTATCTTTGTTTTATTTTAGTCTCCTTCGCTTTGTCTTATGTTAGAAAAATTTATATACATACTTTGTATATACACGTTGTCCAAACACATCCACACACACTTAAATTAAATTATAAAAAAAAAGAATTACATAGAAACACTGTAAGGTAACAAAGTATTTGTACTCATATAAATCGAATGTACGAGAAATGATTTCCTACCACAAGTAAATAATTCGAATTCAATAATAATTCTAATTGGAGTCATTAGCGCATGTGTTTTGTGTTATATTTCCAATGGGAAATTTAAGAAATTCAGTTTCTTCAATTTCCCATTAAATGGAAATAGAAGGGTTTCTTCTATTTTTAAGGATTTTATATTAAAATATATAATTATATTTATATATTTAATTTTATATTTAAAATTCATGATTGGTGTGGCTTTATCATCTTTAATCCCTAAATATGTGTCGAACTCTTATAGAGTTATCAAATTACAAATAAATTTACATTTTAAAAATTTTATATTTTTGTGTGTATTCTTATTATTATATTATTATGTTATAATGATATTGTATTATTCTATTATTGTATGGTTATATTATTGTATTATTTATGTATTTATATATTTAAATATTTGTGTATTTATGTATTTATGTATTTATATATTTATATAAATACATAAATGTGTATTTTTATGTGAATACATGAATGTATTTATGTATTTGTATGTTTATATATTTATATATTTATGTATTTATATATTTATATATTTATATATTTATATATTTATATATTTATGTATTTATATATTTATGTATTTATGTATTTATATATTTATATATTTATGTATTTATATATTTATATATTTATATATTTATATATTTATGTATTTAAGTATTTATATATTTATGTATTTATGTATTTATATATTTATATATTTATGTATTTATGTATTTATATATTTATATATTTATGTATTTATGTATTTATATATTTATGTATTTATATATTTATGTATTTATGTATTTATATATTTATGTATTTATATATTTATATATTTATGTATTTATGTATTTATGTATTTATATATTTATATATTTATATATTTATATATTTATGTATTTATATATTTATATATTTATATATTTATATATTTATGTATTTATATATTTATATATTTATATATTTATATATTTATATATTTATATATTTATATATTTATATATTTATATATTTATATATTTATATATTTATATATTTATATATTTATATATTTATATATTTATATATTTATATATTTATATATTTATATATTTATATATTTATATATTTATATATTTATATATTTATATATTTATATATTTATATATTTATATATTTATATATTTATATATTTATATATTTATATATTTATGTATTTATATATTTATATATTTATATATTTATATATTTATATATTTATGTATTTATATATTTATATATTTATATATTTATATATTTATGTATTTATATATTTATATATTTATATATTTATATATTTATATATTTATATATTTATGTATTTATATATTTATGTATTTATGTATTTATATATTTATGTATTTATATATTTATGTATTTATATATTTATGTATTTATATATTTATATATTTATATATTTATGTATTTTTATATTTATATATTTATATATTTATATATTTATATATTTATATATTTATATATTTATATATTTATATATTTATATATTTATGTATTTATATATTTATATATTTATATATTTATATATTTATATATTTATATATTTATATATTTATATGTTTATATATTTATATATTTATATATTTATATATTTATGTATTTATATATTTATATATTTATATATTTATGTATTTATATATTTATATATTTATATATTTATATATTTATATATTTATATATTTATATATTTATATATTTATATATTTATATATTTATATATTTATATATTTATATATTTATGTATTTATGTATTTATATATTTATATATTTATATATTTATATATTTATATATTTATATATTTATATATTTATATATTTATATATTTATATATTTATATATTTATATATTTATATATTTATATATTTATATATTTATATATTTATATATTTATGTATTTATGTATTTATATATTTATATATTTATATATTTATGTATTTATATATTTATATATTTATATATTTATGTATTTATATATTTATATATTTATATATTTATGTATTTATATATTTATATATTTATATATTTATGTATTTATATATTTATATATTTATATATTTATATATTTATATATTTATATATTTATATATTTATATATTTATATATTTATATATTTATATATTTATATATTTCTATATTTATGTATTTATGTATTTATATATTTATATATTTATATATTTATATATTTATATATTTATATATTTATATATTTATATATTTATATATTTATATATTTATATATTTATATATTTATATATTTATATATTTATATATTTATATATTTATATATTTATGTATTTATGTATTTATATATTTATATATTTATATATTTATGTATTTATATATTTATATATTTATATATTTATATATTTATATATATATTTATATATTTATATATTTATATATTTATGTATTTATATATTTATATATTTATATATTTATATATTTATATATTTATATATTTATGTATTTATATATTTATATATTTATGTATTTATATATTTATGTATTTATATATTTATATATTTATATATTTATGTATTTATGTATTTATATATTTATGTATTTATATTTATATATATATATATATATGTATATATATATATATATATATTTATGTATTTATGTATTTATATATTTATGTATTTATATATTTATATATTTATATATTTATGTATTTATGTATTTATATATTTATATATTTATGTATTTATGTATTTATATATTTATGTATTTATATATTTATGTATTTATATATTTATATATTTATGTATTTATATATTTATGTATTTATGTATTTATATATTTATGTATTTATGTATTTATATATTTATATATTTATGTATTTATGTATTTATGTATTTATAAATTTATATATTTATATATCTATGTATTTATATATTTATATATTTATATATTTATGTATTTATATATTTATATATTTATGTATTTATATATTTATGTATTTATATATTTATGTATTTATGTATTCATATATTTATATATTTATGTATTTATATATTTATATATTTATGTATTTATATATTTATATATTTATATATTTATATATTTATATATTTATATATTTATGTTTTTATATATTTATGTATTTATATATTTATGTATTTATATATTTATGTATTTATATATTTATAAATTTATGTATTTATATATTTATATATTTATGTATTTATATATTTATATATTATATATTTATATATTTATATATTTATGTATTTATATATTTATGTATTTATGTATTTATATATTTATATATTTATGTATTTATATATTTATGTATTTATGTATTTGTATATTGATATATTTATATTTATTTTTATAAATTTATTTGTTTATATGTTTATTTATTTATATATTTAGGTAGTTATATATTTGTATTACATTAATTTATTATTATTATTATGAAACAAATTAATATATTTGTATTTTCAGGGAAAACTAATCCAGTTTATTATAGTATACGGCTTACAGAAATTAGATTATGATATTATTAGTTTATTATATTACAAATTAATTAATTTATCATTTCAGATGAAAACTAATTCAATTTATTACAGCCTACGGCTAAGATCAATTATTTCATTAATAGATTTTGCTTTTAGGAAACATTTGCTGATACACCTGAATGGGGCACACTGCTGTTGATGATAAAAAATGAAATAATGCAGAGCAGCTCGTCAAAATTGTGATTGTCTTGTGCTAACATTAGTTGAATATTGGCTCCCGGAAAACCGGGTCAAATCTGTCATTACTAACATGCCCTTCCTTTCCTTACACCACAAAAAAAAACACTAACTATCGATCGCTTAGGTGTCAGTAACCGGGTCGAGTCTGTCACAACTAACATTCCTTCCATTCCTTCGGTTTTGTTATATGTAACACGGGTGTACGGTGGTGCCCGGCATTCCGGGAGTTCCTGGTTCGTCCTTGGCCGTACACTCTAATCAATCAATCAATCAATCAGTGTACATATAGCGTTAGCGAATTATATGAATGTGCACGAAATATATGAATAAATTTTTGTGTTTGTGTAGTGATGGTCGCTACAGAACCATCGCTACAGAATACTATGAATTATCTGTTACTCTTCAAGATATGTAGTGCTACTAATTTGCAAATTTACTACTAAAAATCTTCGAGCCGATCGTTAACGGATGTGGCTGGATAATTTGAAGAGCAAGTATTTTTTTAGAGTCAAACAGAATTTGTTTTTTGCCATTTTTTTATTACCAAAGATTGTGTAATATTTGGAAACTCATCAGGCTTGCAGGTGTACAAATACCTTTACAATCATAACCCTCAAAGGTACAAGTGAACAGTGGTCTGTAAAAAAAAAGCAATTTAATATTATGTATCTACAAGCCAAAAGCATCATCATCATTATATTCTCGATTTCTGTATATTGTTGTGTTGCGTGTATGCACTATACATAAATGCATAATTCATATGCACATTGTACATCCTTATTATTATTATTATTTTCCAATGATTAAAATTGTGAATAAAAACTTTTAATTTATAATTTATATTTTATAAAAAAATTGTATTATAATTTATTTTGTTGTTGGTACAACTGCGAAAGCTTTTGTTTTAAGTTCATCAATATAATGGAATCAATTTTATGGGCTATATACAGTTTGATTTTGTGCTTTTTGTGCTTATTTATAACAAAAAAAAAATATTTTTATTTTAATAATAATAAATATAAATTTTGTAGTAAAAATATAATTTTTAAGGCAAAACATAATATTACATACACACATATATGTACATATTATGCATCTACATATAATATTATATGTATATAAATAACAGTAATAAAATTAATTGACCTCGTGGCCAATGATGTGTTTCACTATTAAAATTTATGCATGCCGTTTAATGTAAAACATAACCAATTTTAAATAACAAAAAAAAAAAACATTTTTGACATAATACATATAACATACATATTTATGGGTATCGGAAAAAAGCTTTATGGTCTGCTTTAAATGTCAATAAAAACATATAACGAAAATCAATTCGAATGATTATACCATTGAAGCAAATTTTAATGCACGCATGTATCAATTTCGAAATATTCATAAATTTTGTGGCTATAATTAAAAAGAAATTTTGACCGACCGCATCTCGGCTAATCAAAAAACGGTTTTTAAAAATTTTATAAGATACATAACCCTAACATGCCATCACAATTTGCTATATCCTTATTTAATTAGTATCAAATATAATTTTAATTTAATTACTATAACCGCATGTGATTTTAATTTAGATATGATTGTTGATTGTGGAACTGCGGACACTCGTAAAAATCAATTAGTTGTAGACCGAACGAATTTTAATGGTTCGTACTCGAAAGTATTTTTAAATGTGGCATACATTGCAAATTAATCATAAAATAAAATATACTTTACTGTTATATGCGGGGAAGCTCATTAAACGGGTAGTTGCTAATTTTTTATGTGAAAAACGTCAAAGTAAATGCATGCCATATTTACATAAAACCGTTTTAGTAAGTAAAATTTTGAATTCTAGAGGATGCTGAAACTAACTCTTCAGTGGTTTTATTTTGGGTAGACCAATATCAGATGTTATCCTTATTAAATCGACGTTGGCACAAGCATTATTTACAATTACCGTGTTATCCCCTTTGAGTACTTTAAAGAAAAGAGTTCTCAAAGTGAAACTGCCTGGCTCTATGTACTACGTTCTTTGTATTTGACTTTTTTCGATATTTTCCTAGTTTTTCCACTTATTAATCTCGAAGTAAGTCTTTTGGATCCTTAATTTTATAAAACTGAGGCACCTCATGTTGCGTTTTTTTTAAAAATATTTTGGCTCTTTTATTCTCTTCGATCTGCCTATAGTTTGATCCCACCTTTTTGCCTTGCCTTCCGCTACGTCATTTAAGCAAACATAAACCACTCTTGAAATTCCCATAATTTACAATCAATTTGATACCTTAACATATTCCAATAAGTTCGGTGTTCATTTTCAGATGCTTTCATCTACTTTAAAGCCCTTTTGCACATTCGATTTAAAGAACAACAATACCGAAACATTTTTCATAAACAATATCACGTGACATGAATATCGTGTTATTTAAATAACACCGACTATTTTTCCGCAAACTATCTCTAGTGTTTGTTTGAATAATTGTATACCGCCCTACTTTGAAGTCTTGCATCTCGTCCATTTCATAGCTCATTCTTCCTAAATATCATTCTCATTGTTTCTCTCACTGTGATCCACTCTATTTGGTTTATGGCTAAACCCCTTTTCGAGACCATTTTCTCATACACACTAATATCATTTCTAATTTTGGAGGAAGGGCCTTTATTAACATATCAGCCACACTTGGATGAGTTCCTTACTTAGGTTTACCAACTCATTTAATCTCATTTATACGTTCCTTGCAGCTGCCTGTCAACATTTACGTGTGCTTGCCAAAATGAATGCGTCTATCTATCCAAATATCCGAATACTTGTCCGACTACTCTTTCAACTTCCGAATTTTGCTATGGCAACAATTTATTTCCAAAAATCATTCGATTCGTATATTCATCAGTTCATTTAATACATAACGATATTTACTGCAACAATCGGGTTCCTATACCGTTTAAAAATGGGATTCAGTCTGCTCTCTTTCCATTTGTATGGTATTTTGAAACTTATTCATACTTTGTTGGTGTCTTAGGCAAATCAGGTTTCAACCATTTCACTCAACACGTTGAATCATTTTGTAGCTTACTCCGGGTGTTTCTAAAGTAGTTGATTTGCAGTTATCTAACATTTTAAGGTAGCTCATCCCATTAATATTATAATTGTTTAAACTACCCTATACATTCTTGCATGTGCATTCAAACTACCACAAATAATTAAATGACTTTTACCTCTCACACATTCAAAAGATTACTTGACATCACTACCGGCTTTTTTTCTTTTATCTTCCTCACGTACTTTTTGCGGCAGTTGTCTCCATATAAGCTCAAATGTGATCAACCAGTACAGTATTGCCACTCCACCATAAATATCGCTTCTTAGTTAGAAAAACATTTATAAGTCCTCACATTCAATGTCTCGTTCACTCGTTGTTCAAGCTAGAAGCAATAAATTCCCAATCTGGAGGCACTGCCATCTAGATCCAGAACTGTATTTCTCACTTTCTGGTCAAAACCAGACTGAATCAAAGAGTCAAAACCAGTCGCTTCTCAAATTTCTTCTGCTACTCAACTTGACGGAAAGTTAGTTAATGTTAGTTAACGTTAACAAATTTGCCACTAACAATGACACTTCATCACATTTAAAAAAAAAATTAAATTATTTCTGTTTCAGCAAAATGTGACAAGCCATCGCAGTGCGTAGTCTAGTGTGACGTTTGGTTTACATAAAATAAAAAGACTTTATATAGTATTTCTAATTTAAATGCATTGGGCGTCTAGGCTGGACTAGGCTGGGCTATTTTACTCTATTGATCAATTCAATTTGTACCAATCCATCTCCAGCTCCATTTTTGCTTCGTTTTTTCGGTCTCAATGCTCACCGCTTTGTAACTGTGATTGTAGACTGTGAGGTCTAAATTATAATATCCACCGATAATGTTAACCATCGATACCATTCCGCAATGTTCAGCCCTTTCTTTAAATGCTCAAAAAGTTTAAAAAACTGTATTCAAGTTTATGATTGATACTTTATAAAAAAGTATGAAACTTGAATGCACCATCTTCGTCTTTATACGAGGGCAGAGTGAGAAGTCTGGTAAAAATGTAACAAGGCATAATATTTTCGGCCAAAAAAAATTTATTTTTCAACGTAGTTGCCTTTTAGCTCGATGCACTTAGTCCAACGTTTTTCCAATTTTTCGTCCCCTTTCGAATAATACGATTTCTACAACTCTTCAAAATAGGCGTTTGTTGCATCGATGATCTCTTCATTAGAGCCTAATCTCTTTCGGCCGAGCCATTTCTTCAAGTTCGGAAACAGGAAATAGTCGCATAGAGCTGAGTCTTGAAGAATATATCGGGTGAGGAAGCTATTCAAAGGGTAATTCATGAATTTTGGCCATGGCAACTACTCACGTATGAACCCGTGCATTGTCTTGATTTAAGAGAACTTTTTTCTTCGTCAAATGCGATCGTTTTTCTTTCAAAACGTCGTTGAAACAGTCCAATAAGTTGCAGTAATATTCGCCGTTAACTGTTCTCTCTCAAAAAACTGTGGTCAAGACCTTGTTGGCCGATAAAACCGCCTTAGCCTTCTTCGGCTCAGATTCGCCAGCAAAAATCCACTGTTTAGACTGTTCTTTGGTCTCCGGTGTCCGGATCCATGTTACATTGCTAAACCGAAATTGTCACACGTATGCGTTTTTGGTCGATTGAAGCAAATGCGGCACCCAACACGCGGATAGCTTTTTCATATTCAAATGATCGTGTAATATATTGCGCAAACGTTCATCTGAGATGTCTACCATATCTCAGCTATCTCGCGCATTTTCACTTTATCATGGATTTTGTCAACCATTTTTGGTGTGGTGACTTCATTTGGGCGTCCTGAACGTTCGGCATCAGTTGTGCTTGTACGACCACAACCAAAATCAGTAAACCACTTATGAATCATTATAATCGATGGTGAAAAGTCCTCATAATATTTATCAAGCTTTGTTTTGGTTTGCGTAATGGTTTTTCCTCTCAAAAAATAATGTTTAATTAACACACAAAATTCACTTTTTCCCCATGTTTGCAAAAAAACAATGGGTTGTCGGTTTTCAATGGCTGTCAAAACTGAACTAAACGACAAATCTGTCTGAAAATTTTAATTTTGTATTGCCACATGAAGGTATTGCCACATGACATCTTGGATTCGCGATGGTGGTGCCATCTGTTGCAATTTTACGAGACTTATCACCTAAAGAAAAGAAGATTTTTTTGAAGGAGATTTTTTTGAAGGTACTCTTTTGTCCTTTTTTCTTGTTGGCTTAAGTTTTGATCCAAATTGTCCACTCTACGTCAGCTATCGATACAATACTGTACAAAATGAATTTTACCCAGATCAAGTAGAGTGGAAAAGGCAATCAATTATTGCCGTTTGTTGTTTTAATTGTTTAGAATAGAAAAATAACAGTCTAATATTTCAAATGATTTGTAATCTTTTATAAATTTTGATTGATACAAATTTTGTTTTATACATTTACTAGATTTAATTGTGGAACCTCGCACAACCGAAGTACCACCAAAAATATACAACGCAAAATCTATACGACCCAGCAAACCCTTCCGTATTTATTGAACTTCGGTCTCCCTCTCGTCAATTCCATCCTTTAAAATTCTCAACTGCCGTCTAATACAAAAAATAAAAATAAAAAATCTCAAGAACCATTTGGAAAAATAATAACACGCATGAATGAATTTTAATTAGATTATATACATAAAATGTTCGTCGATTTTCATTACAAAAATAATAATTTTCCTCAACAATAACAATAATAGCAAAAACAAAACAAAATAATTTTCCATTTTATTTATTTATTTAAAAGAAGTTAAAAAAGATTTGTGTTTTCCCATTTTTTAATTTTTTTTTTTTTTATCAGACATTTTCATTTTTAAATAACGTTTTTATATTATTATTTTTCATTTTAAGTCTCTTGACATTTTTTTCTGCCGAATTTTCATCTTCAAAAAAACAAAAAAAAAATAAGAAAATTAACAAAACAAAAAATGGTGGAAATAATAGAATATAATGTCTTATAAGTAGAATTCATTTGGAAAAATATAACAACCCAACAACAACAACAACAACAAAGATTAAAATAAATAAAATGTTAAATAATTATTTATTTTTAGTGTTGTTGTAATAAAACGCGGTCTACAATTTTGTTGGTGCGAGAGACATACAAAGTGAAATGTTATTTATGTGCTGCCTGCGATGATTCCACTTGGGAATTCATTTAAAAATGAGCCTCTGACAAATGTTTTCATTTTCAAAAATTTGAAATGTTGTAGGCGGCTACAACCAATCAACAAATAGACAAGTGTTGAAGCACATTTAAATAATTCTGATAATTATGAAAAATTTGTGAACAATTATTTTTTATCATAAGGATCACATTTTGCGATTCACTGAAAAATTGTTAAAATTGTTTTCAATATTCGTTTGGCAAAAAAATTATATTTTATCCGATCCAATAGCATTCGAATGTTTCCGAGCGCTTTTCGGCAATTATAAAGTTAAGTTTTTACCTAGTCTTTTCAGATAGTTTTAAATTGTTCAAATTGTTCAACACTTCACTGGGTATTTTGAGATGCACTTTTCAGAAGCTCAAAGATGATATCTGCTTTTTTCATCGTTGTTACAAGTAGTAAATGTTCTTGGTTGATTTGCCTTGGTGTTCGGTATTTTGTTAATTATAATTGGGTCGTGTTCGTCAATAACATTGCGATTGTCAATTTTACTAGTTCGTCACGACGACATGCTCCAGATATTCCAAATATAAACACGACCATTTATATCAGTTTTCAAAAAATGTTTACCTTTTACATTAAATATTCATCAACTGGTGCCTATAGCGAAAAAAGTTTGATATCCAGATTCGTGGCAGTTTTTATTACTTTTGATTTTCCCAAAAATAAATCAATTTCCCATGAAATGCCTCAAAAAGTGGAACGATAACAAATTCAGAAGTTCTGAAAAACACTGTAACAGAATTTTCTCCCCATTTCTACTATATGTAGGCGCTTAATTTGTAGCAACCAAAATAATTATGTTAATTACTTACCGCGACAGCTGCTACTATAAAAGTTACGCCATATCTAGTCAAATAAGAGGTAGAAATCAGGGGTCGAATGGATTTTGCGATAATATCCTAATTTTTAAAAGAGAATCGGATCAGTGTATTACATTTTTTTGCTCTGCCGCAATGAAAACAAAATAGAAGTATAAAGTTTGGTTTAATGCTTCAAAAATCATTCAAGCTACGTGTGAATGTCCTGCCAGTAAATGGAAGTCGGAAACACGTAAGCATAATTCTATTGTTTTCCTTCGATCTATTGGTTTTGTAAATTTTTTAAGTTTACAACAACAATTGCATAGATTTAGCTAAAATTTGTTTCCAAAGCAATACATCAACACCACTGACAGATAAAGGGCTTACCTACTGGCGACATAATTGGAATAGTTTCGTAAGTGCGTATTGATAGAACGGCGGCAAAGTATTACAACCACAAGACATTCTGAAAACCAGGAAACTTCTAAAGTAGTACATGGTTGGCTGGTTTGATTTAAGGTTCGCGCTAATCTCTAAAATATTACCAATTTATATGCAAATATTGCATATAAATTGCAATCAAATCAGCTCATTAATATTGAGTATTGTAGTAGGTGCATTTTTTGCTGTTCTATTATTATATTTATTAGTAGAGATCGTGTTGTTTGATAACACTGATGCATATGTCTGTATTATTATTCTAGCCGCAATTTGTATAATAATCGAGCATAACATTAAATAAAAGCAGAATTAAATATGCATTCAAACCAGTACAATATTATAGCATAGATTAATATATAATAAAGATGGCCCATACACAAGCAACAAAAATTTGTATTTTGAAATAATAATAGAGACAAATAAAAAGAAGAAACTGTTTTTCTTGGTTATTGTATTATGAATTTTTGTAAAATAGGCATTAGGGAATGAAAGAATAAAAAATAAAACCAAGTAGTCTTTCTATGCAATGAAATCTTTTTTTGTAGTTGAAAAATATAGTTTTGTACTTTGTACAGTAAACCAAAAAATGCTTTAACATTTTTATTCAAATTAGTGGTACCTGTCAGCATATTAGAGGTATCCGTTACTTACTCTTATTTTTATTTTTAAATCGATCATCTTTTTAATCTTAATCTATGATTATGTTTATCATTCTAGCTACTCAACCCTATCCGCCGTAATCAAGTAGATGGTCTACAGTAAAATCCTGTATATAGTCTAAATTTATGTTCTTAACATTATAGACCCGCATTAATGAATAACTATAATTCGGACTACAAGGACTATAATTCGGCTTCTCGACTAGCGATCTAGCTCGGAAATACAAGACGCAAGGCACACGATGTTTAAATTTGTCTGTGCTATAGTTTGATGGCAGATGAAAAACCACTAGTGAAAGCTGAAGGCACCCATGGTCAATTCTAATATAAGCTGCAGCAATTTGATGCCGAGATGACGACACAAATCGAGCAGCTATATGAAGAAATATTAAAATATATAACTTCAGAAGACCAGATTCAGATTCAGAGATCCAGAATCACCGCAGTACTGAAAAAAGCAAAAGAATCAGACACCCTTAAAATGCACCAACTGAAAACCATTGTGCTCAAAAGTGTCAGTAGATATACCAGTACCATACGAAACATTGCCGGTTTAATAAATAATAATCAATTGATCGCAATGACATTGCAAAAATCTGGAATTCTTATCCTAATTCCAAAATACATTGTAAACTTTGAGCTCTTTCGGCTCACAACCATATAGAGGAAAAATTACATAAGATTAATTTCAATTTTTATTGCATCTAAACAACTGCAAGATGAAGATGTAGAAATATCCATGGCAAGAAATTGCCTTTTACCGGAATCATCTGGCTAATCCTATACAGCCGACATACACCCTAATTGCTGTTGGAACAATCATAATTCTGGCGTATCTCTACTCATCCAGAGCCACGTTCCCAGCACAGCCAATTGTAATTTAATTACAATTAACCGTTTGTTTGATTCAGACAATTGTATAACAATTAGATAAGCAATCGTTGAACTCGCCTATTTTATCGAACAATTTAGCGTTTTGCAGAAACCAACGTGGAGTAAAGGAGAATGATATATTTTGTAAATAAGAAAAAAAAAAGAAAACAAAAAGGAAAGTTAACGAAAATCTATTAAAAAACGATTAATAAATTTTCAATTTTCCTGTTTTTCATCTTTTTGTGTGAGGGAAGTTTTCATTTTTCAATATTTAACGGAAAGCGTATTCGTTTTTGTTAAACAAATTTTGATACATAATGTACGACGAATAATGTCGGAAACTGTTGCTGTTTCCGAAAATAAAAAACATTCTTTTGTATTTTGAGTAAAATTTATGGGATTTTTTTCTACCTAATCAAATTCTAATTTTATGTTTATCGATGTTTTTTGCGCTATACACAAACATAAATAAGTGTTAAGTATGGTGTACCTGCACTTAATATTTACCTGCATCTAAAATGCTTTCGACTAACGAAGCAAATTAATTGATTTTTTTTTCGTTTAGGTTACCTCTCTAAAATTTATTATTGCACTTTATTTAATTATTTTTAATACATTTTTCCACTATTTATAGTGATCATAAAATATATTTAATAATTTTAATGAAAGCCAATAAATTACTAAAAATAATGTTGACTATCTACTTGTGCATACATAATTAGGGGTGCATATACATATATATAGATATATTCATGCAGACACATATAGTGTAATTCTGCACACAAACATACCGTTTATTAGAATGGTGTTTGAATTAATGAATCTAATTAAAAATGTAAATTTATTTAATGGTGCAGAAAAAGTTATAAAATTCTGATACAGGTTTTAGAAAATATTGGTCGATAATGCAGCAGTATTAAATTAATATAAAATATATAAATAAGAGATTATGAATTAAAAGCTGTATTTTGTGTAAAAACCAAAATTTTTAACTAATCTAGGCAAGAGTAATTTAATCCAACGATTCATGGACATGAAACGTACACCTCAACTGAATTTGACTCTCGGTTGAATTCTTACGGGCGCAAAGTAACGTTAAAAATTAACACACTACTAGGTACTGTATACTATATATATATATAGGAGCATAAATATGATTCAAGCAGCAAACATTTTATTTTTTTAGTTTTTGGCTCAACAACAGTTGGAAAACAAATTTAATTTCCTGTGTTTTTCCCATATTTTTAACATCCTATTTATAGGAAAATCCAGAGAATTAAAACTATACTACAGTAGTTTACACAAATTTACAACAACAACAAAAAACAGAATTTAAATGAATCAAACTTTTACTGCAATGATTTAATTTATATTTCAGAATTTTTATGCTTTTCATATCTCAATTTTTGATAAAATAAAAATAAAAATAAAAATTCAAAACATAAAAAAAAATCGTATTACAACACCATATATAGACCATGGCATATACCCTATAAAATCATATAAATTTTTACGAAATAAGCATAGACACAACACTGATATCGTTTATATTCCCATTTTTAGCATAAAAGCTATATGTACTCGTATATATACAAATTTGGTGCAATATACGTAGATGTACATACAGATAGATCTATACATGGATATAAAATATAAAAAACTTATGAATTTTTTAATAGTTATAGGTCAAAATAAAAGTGGATGTTTATTTCCGGTATCCGGTGGATATATACGATGAGATGTATGTATAGATAATTTTAAATATTGGCTAGATTTTATAAGCTATATGGCCACTCTCTTTGATCATATATGATAGATTAAAATTGAACAAAACGCTTCAAAATGTAAATAAGTCGTTTATTAACTGGTTAACTGTGGAACTCATTAAAACAGGGCGCAACAATTGCCGAATAGTTTCATTTGAGGCAATGCGGAATTTATGATTGGTCTTTAAAATTTTAGATTCTTTGTCTCGGGACTTTACTGAATCTGTTATTTATTGAGTTTGGAAGCTCCCAGTAAATTGCCTATTTTTACGATACGTCGTTTTATGATTCCTGCGACGATGTTTTGTGGATACGACATGGACTAGGCCAACGCTGACTCGATGATATGTCTTAACACGACCGTTTAAACACTTTGATGAGTACTACCAAAATGTGGCCTTCTAAATTTTATTGCGTTCTGTGAATTAAAATCGGATATAAGGATATCGGATAGTTCATTGAATTTTTCCTTCGCTCCTATACAATTATTGCCATTATCCGATCGGATTTCTAAGGAAATGCATCTGTCATATTCAACATATACACAAATGTTTCCTTTGACAATGAAACCAGACCTCTTCTGGTTCGTGGTTTAATATATAGTGGACCTGCATAGTCTACCCAAGTATACAAAAATGGATGACTTGGTGTTATTTTCGGTGTAAGTAAATTGCCCATCAGTTGCTGAGACGTAGCTGCGCTTTGTCTTTGACACTCGATACTCTTGTTAATGTGAGTTCCTACCATACTTCGGCAATTGATTTACTTAGTGCATTTGAATACTAGTAAGTAGAGTAAGCCCTGGATGTAAATATTGAATGTGTGAATTTTTTCGCATTGAAATATCTACTAACCAAGATATCACGATCTTTTAATCGGCTCAGACATAACATTATAACAATCTGGCGCTCGTCTATTATATTTCATTAGTCGACTTAACAATACTTAACAATACAAATGGCCCCAGTTTTGCAAAGAACACCTATTTCAGACGTGATTCCTTCGCTTTAGACATGGCAATTCTAAAAAAAAATTTTCCAGCCCAAGCAATGATGACTTGTTCAACTTTCATTGGTGTTCAATGTCTGCAGGGGGTAGCCTAAACTAAATTTGTTCAACCATAGTTTCTGTAGGTGGTTTTTTGAATACAATGACTGCAGATGAAATCCACCCTCCTAAAGGTTCAAAAATGCGTGCAATTTGAGATATCATCCCGCGTTTGGGATTTATTGTTCTTTCTTCGATCTTTTTTTTTATATATGAGACTATATACTTGTTATGAACCTATTGGAGACCTAAAGTCTTGACAGTTTCGGACCCATCATCAATGTGTAGATTTACGTCTTCTCTGAGGCTAGGTGGAATAGCACTTAATAACTGTATAGAGTTGCATCTCTTTTTTTCGATGATCCAACCGCCTTTTGCTAACAATCCTCAAAATCTCCAGTATTGGTAATTCTGCTTTTTGTTGATTGAATTATAATGCCAAATAGGCAATCGTCAACGTAAAAATTATTGTTTGCAATTCAGCAGAATCCAGTTTAAATGGTAGTCGAACGACGTTTCAACAAAATGGCTTTAAAGTTGTGCTTCTACCTCGGAAATAATTGTTGCTGTTGGAAATTCTACCAATATCCTCAACCTTTTCAATAATTTAGGTATTGCTCTTCTTTTTCAATAGTACTTGTGAATGAGTTCGAGATGGCTATGTCTTCATGTGTTGCTCCAGAAATAACCCATCCACATATATGGTTATCTGTGCGATACGTCAATTTTTGATGATAAATTTGTCAGACATGAGTAATTCAAAGAATCTGTTAGCTCCGCAAACCATTGTGCATCAATTTTTACTTGTGCAATTGTGAATGTTAATATCGTCAGAATCAAAGCTTCGACTTCACAGACATCACTTGTTTTGAACCTAGATTGAATGTGTTTGTTGTTCATGTCACTTAATATTTCAGCGTTTGTATCCGAGATACCTGATATTCGCATATTTGTGTAAGATCGTGGTAGTTTTAACTCTTCAACGAGCGTTTCTTTAAATGCCGTACCAACTGTGCTGGAATTTGGTATGAATGCGCCTCAAGATTGACAGATTGTGGCAACTGCGGATTGATTTTAAGTTGAATGGTCTAATTGGCGCTGGATCAGATTCAAATCCTAGATTCAGTTGAGTGAAATTTTTAGCTTTGCACACTCGACACGAAGATGAACTATTGAGTACTTACGTATTTTTAGACAATATTTTAGGATACACCTAACTGATTTACTTGTTCCGAAGCTTGGTTGGATGATCTGTCGTTTGTCGAAAGTGAGTACGGTCGGCCATATTTAAAAAAAAGGTGTTGTTCTAACGGTAGATCAAACTAATAATTAGAATTAATAATTAGAAGGCAAATCCTTCGGCTGTCTTTTCCGAAAGTTTTCAAATAATTTAGGTTTGGCTTCAACAAATTTATTTTTGAATTCCCTTGGCCTTAGTTTTATAGCAAATATGCAACGCAAAATACTTTTTGTTATATGTTCAACATAAAAGCTCATACTGCATTTAATGAAAGCTTTTACTTATGAAGGGATTTTGGAGCGATTTGATTTGTGCAGTGCTTCAAGAATCTAGCTTTTATTCTATCTATCCCTTTAGCGGAAGTTAAATTTAAGCTATTTTTATGTTTGCTTATTTCGTACATTGTACACTGCTTGGAATGTAATATATTCATCCGGTTATAATTAATATAATTAAAATTTGCAAATAACCTTGGAGAAAGGTGTTTTGCAATTATAAAAGAGTTAATAAAAAATAAAAAATTGTTAAAATGTATACTACTTCTAATGCGTTTTAAAAAGGTCTATAATTTTTTGGATGATCTGTTTCACAAATAGTTTTCATTGCATCTTCCCACCAACAAATCTAATATTATTTTCTTAAGTATAAGCATTGCCCGGTATTCTGTTATTGTTTACTGTGATATTTACCGCGTATCTTCCGCATCCAAATATTTTTTTATGTCATTATATGCTTAAATTCTGTGTAATATTTCATGACTCTAGTAAATATATAAATTTAATTCTTAATAGTAGAAACATAGATTAATTTTGACCAAGCCGAGTTGCATACAATTGTGCCATAGCTAATTAATGCATCTGCAAATATACAAGCCTAATGGTTAATGGTGCTCAAAATTGTAAACATATGACCAGGCCAACGAGCGACCAATAAAATTAAGTATCATGTTTTGAATTCTAATTTGCTTTTCCATGGGTTGCATTAAATTGTTCTGTTAAGTTTTTGTAGCACTCTGCCTGACAATAAGTGGTGCATAGGTAAAAAAACACCTTATAACCCTAAGAAATTGACCAAGGTTGAGATCCAGTTATCTACTTTTGGACTAAAGAATTTTTTATTACAAAAAAAAATAACTAAGCAATTAGATTTGCCTATTATTATTTATTTATAGTTCCTGGATATGGAAGTTTCTTTTTATCAACTCCAGTTCTCTAAATATTTTTTGAATCTCGTTATGGCAATATAAAATGTTTGTAGTACATTTACTATTTTGTACATTTACATTTACTATTTAAATATAACATATTTGCAGATAACAATTTAAAATGAAAATGATTTATGTATATTAAAGCAATTATGATAATCTGTAACATAATTCTTTCATGAATATAATTACTAGAAACCAAAATTTGTGACTCAGACTCAGACTATCACCTTCTGTTTGTCCATTGAAACTAAAGGAACTCCTCCAGAACTGGAAGATCAAAACAATATTTGAACAACGGATACGAATTCAAAGATCACTGTATAT
The DNA here is from genome assembly GCA_963556175.1 of Tipula confusa. Taxonomy (NCBI): domain Eukaryota; kingdom Metazoa; phylum Arthropoda; class Insecta; order Diptera; family Tipulidae; genus Tipula; species Tipula confusa. The sequence continues at coordinate 2,975,588 of OY744475.1, forward strand.
AGTAATACACCATTAGACAATCTTAGGCCAGAATTATAGTAAGACTATGACATAAAATAATATTTACAATATTGGGGATCACTCAAATGGGTATCTGGTCTGATTGTATCTGATTTTCAGATAAAATATTGTAAATGATTAAGAATTAAACTTAATATAAACCGAGGGGAAAAAATAATGGTTTAAATGGAGCGTTTAACTTGGGCCCGATAACTGAGCATATTTATCTCACAAATGCATCTGACACTTATTAAACTATGTATGGAATATGAGTAAGAGAGGTTGACTTTTTCAAAAAATACTATTATTGCCTTCAATTTCAGTTTATTAAATTTTATCAACAAGTTGTTTGTCAAAGCATAGTTCTATAAGCACAATTAGATATAGTCAAATTTATCAAGATATTTAATAGTTTGAAAAATTTAGTGGCTCTGCACTTTTAAATTATGAGATAAATTGTTGACAGTTGATTAATATTTGATTAACTTAACATAATAATTATCCGCCGCTTGATAATCTTGATACATGATAAATTTCCTTTAAAGATAACAGTTCGAAATCACGGTTAAAATGTTTCTCAAATATAAAATATGTTGCGAAGCTCAAACTGTAGGTGCTACTTAAACTGTATTCCATCGTTAGAATTTCCACCAATAGAAAAAATCGAAATAAATTTATCAATTTTATTACTCAAGTGAAAGTCCTTTTTCATAACTGTTTAAAAACTCGCAAAATACCAAAACACCATAAAAAAAAAAGAAAATTCCAAAATTAATTAACAAATTAAACGCGTGGTTACACATCGAAAAAAAGCTTTTCTCAGCTTTTTCCGATTTTTTTCTCTGCGTAAAATCAAACATTTTGTTTTTGTATTAGAAACTTTTTTTTTTATTTTATTTTTTATTTTTGGTCCTGGTGATGTTGTTAGTATACAGCTTTGAGGTTCTTTTTTTCATTTTTTTCTTAGTATAAGAACATAAGAATGAACATTTTTCATGGTTTTTCATGGTTTCGTATTTATGTTTGTTGTTTGGGTGTCTTGGTTTAATTTATCACACTTAAAACTTTGAATAATTAAAAAAAATTTTCTCTCGTTTAGGGTTTCATACTCGCACTCTCTCGCTTGTTATTATTGGTTTGGCTCTAACTTAAATAATTTAAATCGGTAAAATATTAAATGAAAAGTCACAACTAAAATTAGTATTAAGTTTTGGTCCAAATTCGGTTAAATTTTATTTAGGGGTTAAAGAACTTAAAAGTCACGAATCATTTTACATAATAACTTTTTGTGTATAGTCTTAAATCACTTAACACCACAAAAACGAAAACCTACCCAAGCTATTTATGTTGTTTCTTGAATATGGCGGCAAAAAATAAGAGATCCAATTTTTCAAATTTTCTCATACACTATATACATACAATATACTACTCGTATAACTAAATAATAAGAAAAATGATCAATTTAAATCAGAGAAAAGTCTTAAATTTAAATAAAATTTTACTCAAGCATAAACAAAAGCAGACACCAAAAAAAACACAACACAACAACAAAATAAATGGGAAGTAGAACTTAAAACGATCTAAAGTTAAATTAAATGATGTGTAAAGTTTAATCCTACACAAAGAATAGAAAATCATTTTACTGCTCAAGATATACTATAATATACCATGTACAAACATACACACCCTCACACACACACACTTATATATATTTCTAGCAGTTTTGTTTGTGCTTTTTCTAAAAGACTTAGACGTACACAACAATTGTAACTTATATCGTATTTTGGTAGCTGCTGCTGCCGTTCTATATATGTATATGTAGTACATATATACATACATATATGTTCGTCTATATCGAAGGCAAGAGCAAGAAGAATACCGATGAAAAACAAAGAAAATTACAAGGTCTTGGAATGACTTGCTGGAAATAAAAAATGAAAATATTTAGAATAAAAAAATGTTTGTAGATTAAAAACCAAAAGTTTTTAAAGCTTAAGTTTTTTTTTCGATTTATACAAAAAAATAAAAAATTTAAGAACGAAAACATGGGATGGAAGAAAAAGAGTTTTTCCGTTTTTTTTTGTCTATTAATTAGAATTCATGAAATTTTATTTTTTATAATTAAAAATTTTTTTTTTTTCATTTTAGTTTGTATACACGCAGAGAACCAGTAACAGTAACATTTTGGTTGGATGAATTTGACATTCATTTTCAGAATTCTACGATGATTTTGAATAATTTCCTTAATTTTGTCTGATTTACATTATCCACAGACAAGTCTATACTTTTTAAACGTTTAGAATTTTAAGAGTATAGTGGCCAAGCCAAATCAATAATTTTAATTATGTTCTGAGGTGGAAAAAATATTTTTTCTGTAGACTCCATAAGTGGATTATGCACTGTAATTCAATATAATTTCCTGGACGGTTGCTTTAAGAGATTCAAATTCATCATTAGAAATATTAGAAAATCATAATTTCTAATATTCTATAAAAATTGTTTTGAATAGACTCGACGGTTTGTCCATAATCTGGCTTACTTTGTTAATTTCAACCAAATTAGCATGCCAAATTATAAATAATAGTATAAGCTGCAATATGAAGTTCCGGGCCATTTAAACCTAGAACAAAATCATCATTTAACCGATTATCAACACGTAATGTTGGAATTTAAGTTATCAACTGAATCTTCAAGACTTTTTCAGAACCCGGTAAAGTATGAAAAAAACTCGTCAGTGATTTAATTTTTTTTAATAGTTGCAATAAGTTTTTTCGTATATATTTACTCCTGTCAACTTTTATACTATTGAAGCATTTATATATCGAAAATTGTCCTAAACTGGAAAACATATAGATGTAAAAAGAAATTAGCAAAAAATAAATTATGACAAATGATAACGAAACAATTGTAATCGAACATCCAAACGAAATACTTTTTGAGCTAGAAAACCTGCCAGTAATCTTGTTTGAAGAATTAACGGTACCTCAATAAGCCGTGATAACAAATCAAAAATTATTTTGACAAAATAATAAAGAGTTCATTGTTTTCAGGAAAGCTTACTTATTTTCGTGGTTCAGGACTACTTACTAATGACTAATGATCCTGTCCTGATTTTGATCGAATTTCTAAATTAAGGACAATTGAACACAGTGCTATAAGAACTAAAATTATCGGTGGACGAGCAATTACTAACCTATTAAAACAAAGTTTATTACAGCAACCGGGCGGATACTTTTCCATTTCTTTCAAGTTCGCACTGACTACTTATCTGCAGCTTCCATGATCCTATATTGGCATGGACGATGATTTGGACCAGCGTTCTCCAAAAATCAATATGAGATCATATTTATGTTCTTTTTTTCATGTCTTTCGCATCCCATCTTCACTGAAATTCTAACAGTGATTCGTTTTAGTTTATCTCCCCTATACCTAATGCCGATTACATGTACTATAAAAAAAGTTGATCGAAGACTGGCTATAAAAATAAAAAAATAAAAACGTAAAACGTATAATTAATTGATTTTAATTTTTAATTAATTTCCATCAAATATTTTTTTTGCTTATTTAATTAAAAAAAAAAAAGTAAACTAAATTCAAATAAATAAAAAATTGGAATTTACTTCATTTCGATTTTTTTTTTTTTTTATTGATTTGCTGTTCTTTGGAAAATTTAATTTATTTTTATTGATTGTGTGTGATGACAGTACGAGATAATTAATATTATTCAAATGAAATAAAAGTTTTTTTTTAATTTTCCATCATTAAATATTTATTACGTTTCCGGGAAATTGAAAATTATGTAAATAAATAAACAAATGTGTTGAGCTGTTAAAAAGTTTACCTGCAAAGCTAAATAATTTTTTGTTTTTTGTATAAATTATAAACCGTGTGTAATATTATTAATGAACGTGCTAATTGTGATTAAATGATTTTGCGTTCGTTGCATTAAATTTAATTTAGTTTTTTGTTCATTTAAAAATATATTTCAGACATATTGATAGGACACGATTGATTTAAGATTAATTATGTTGGCTCACGATCTCAAAATTAATACATCTAACATTTGTCTCTGATAAATCCTATGGAACGATTTTGGTAAAACATCTACAGCTATGCCAATAAATCTGACTCTCACCTCTGACCACGGTAAAAGCAACATAGTTATCTGGTAGAGAACTATGGAAAGCAAGCTTTAACAAAAGATATGATTTTCTTCCATCTCGATGAAAGTACCAGACCTTATCAATTTTTTTGTAGTTAAAAGAATTTTATACAATCATTTGTATCTGGAAAATTCAGAGGGCATCTCATCTGGCCATACACTAGTGTAACTAATATTAATGGAAAATGAAAGCCTTACTTCGACCACAAATAAAAGAATTTACTGGTACGTTTAGAGAAAAACTTAAATTTTTAATTGACTTAACATAAATGCATAAAAAACAAAAAATGAATTGGATGAAGAAGTAGAACAGTTTGGTGCATATGTGCAACAGGTAGTGGAGGATAATACACCACCAGTGTATAGAAATAACCACAAAGCAACTAATTATTCAAGAAAAGTAAGAGGATTATTAATGGGAAGTGTCAAGATATATTTTTTTTTAGAGAAATACAAATCAAATCCATTAGTGTAGGTTTCTCGGCAATTTAACCGCTGATAAAATCACACTCTCTATGAAAATGATTGCAGCCAAACAATTTAGCGGACTCCTATTCCATGACCCACCTGATATATATACAAACAACCTGTCGAACTAGATCAAGCCAAACGGATACTTTTACGCATCATCCAGCAAAGTGAGTTCAAAGCAAAATTCACATTTCTGGACTGTAGTTTACCAGTTCCAGCAAAAACCATTTATTGTCATTTGATCTATTTAAAGTCACGAATGGACTACTTTGGGTAAGTTGCCGCCTCAATAAATCATCACTTCCGTGATAATTTCATTCAAAGGCATCCAGTGATTATACCAAAATACTACGTAGTTTATGAGAGAATTATTCGAGATGGCCACTTCTATCAAATGCACGCAGTAAATTTACTGACACTGTATAGTAAGAAGCAAATATAAGATGAAAGGTTCACCATATACAATTATAAGATGCATACAGTACTGCACAGTTTGTACTCGCCATCGCTTCCACAAAAAATTAAAGACTTACCCACTAATTACGATTTAATCAAAGTAGACTATTTGTAAACACAGGATTACATTATGCTGGGCTACTTTACATTAAGAAAACCAAACGCTAAACGGCACGGTCGAAAATGCTTAAATAGCTGTGTTCGTATGTTTAGCCGTAAAGGCAGTACATTTGGAAGTGATAAGCAGCTTTGACACGTCATTTAGACGTAGAAATCCACCAAAAGTTATGTGCAACAATGGGTCAAATTCTATTGGGGCCAACAGAGACTTAAAACCATGAATTAGCAGATAACAAACCAATCAATCAAAACCTCTTAAATTCTAGACTACTCAGTAAAATGACAGATGATCTTGCTACGAAGTACAAGTTCTAAGACCCATGGCATGTAACTAAATTCAAAAGAAGTTGATGGATAAATAAATAAACAGGCTTAAGTGTATTTTGGACTGAAGTGTAATTATGCTGATATTGACATATTGCTTTATACAATCGACGTTCTGGAGTTTAAGAGAAAATATAAAATAAAAGGTACATGTAATAGCATTAAATTTTAAGATAGATTGCATTCCTTCGACAGCAACCAAAAATTGTCAATTTCCAATTTTATTTTTATATTTACAAACCAAATTAAACTCATAAAATAACAATACTCGAACCAAAATTCTTAAACCCATCTTAACTTTTTATTTTTATTTTTTTATAAATAATATTTCTGTTTATTTATTTTATATTACCACTTTATAGTGGTATTCTCCGTTCGGTGCGTTTTTTTTTACGTCCAAAAAGGTTTTTGTTATGTGAACGGAAAATTGAAAATACATAAAAAAAAAAAAAAAAAACTTAATGCCAAAAAGTCAAAAAATATAAATATTCTGATCGGCCAATAAAACTTTTGAATAAAAGCTCTTCGGCTCTATATCGAGTATTCAATTTTCCAATACACATTCAAAATTCAAATCAATATTTAGTCATTTCATTTACATTATATAGGAGGTCGGGTCTTTATGTATATATGTATGTATGTTGTGTGTTGGAATGCTGAATGCGATAGAGGGTAAAAAAAAAAAATGGAAAATCATAAATATTTTTATACATTTTCTTGAACGATTTTCACATCATTAAATTTTATTTATACAGAGCGAAAGCTCACACACACCGACATACACACAAAATATGAAAATAAAAATAGAAATAAAGCTCATAAAAAAAAAACTTCAACTACTCAACACAAACACACACACACACACACAATCATCAACAACAACAATAAAAAATGAGATGAAATAAACTGAATATTTTCCGTTTGGTTTGTTGGTTATTTTTTATGTTCGGAAAATTATTTTTCTGTAAAAATAAAATTGTAACAAGTGTAATCGGCTTAAAATTCTTAGAAGATTCATGCTTATTGTCAGAACACAATTTATTAATATGTACCATTCTGTAAAACATTTTTTTGCAGCAGGACTTGTATACACTAGTAGTATTGTACAGTACTGATGCCACTCAAGGACTTAATTATAGTACATACATAAAGTGATATAATCTATAATTTTGGAAAAAAAGGATTATCATTGGTATATCTATACATGAATCCATAAAAGGGTGCCGTATTGTAGATACGGCCTTAGTTTTTAATTTTTTAATTTGAATATACGTCCGGAATATTTAATATGCAAATTAGGAACATATACAAAGTTGAAAAAGTTTATTTTTATATCTAAATGACGATATTTAAATTTATAATTAGATCACCATACAACAACAAAAATTTATTTCCTAAGTAAATCATCATAAATAGAATTAGACATTTTTTTTGCATAATAATACTACGTAAATATCAAAAATCTTAAGATTAAAAAAAATTGAATAATTTTGTAATATACATATTATTATTAAGAAATGAATTCTTAAGGATTCAGATGCCCTGCCAACATGATAATAATCTGAAATTTTATTTTGGAATATTTTAAACTATCACCCCTCCCCCTCGCATGCCATATAAGACCCGATGTTAACCTCCCTCATTATAATACATTGTGCGATTATCTTTCTTATCTTGTGTACCAACTTTTGTGTTACGACAATATCTTTTCTCAAAAATTGAAACAGTAGTGAAGAACAAATATTCTTACAAGTATAACATTTTTAAGAAATATCAATTATATATATATAGATATATACATAATATTTGCTTCGAAAAATGTTAAATAGTTTTGAGATGACTGTTGTATGATAAGTTTATTCAACAAATAGAAACGATAATAAATGTTTTGCGGTCACTACCAAATGATGTCAAAGGATTAGTCAATTCATGTCCGGAACATCGTAAAACTACACGTTAAGCAAAAAACATATTACCTTCGGAAGTCAAAGATTTAACACCAATTTCTCAAATGAAAGCCTCTACTCCAAAATCGGTAAACAATAATCCTCCTGATACCCATGTTACCAATAATGAAGTTTACTACATCATTAGTTCGTGCGTCGAAGATTCAATTAATTTATACATTAAGATTTGTCAATTCTACAACGCCTACTACCTTCAAAAAGTTTTTAAATAATCAACTTCAGATTCCTGAGGAAGATTGATTGCCGCTTGCTGCTTGCCGTTGACAAAGTCACCAATCCAGTCGAGCACCAATCCAATCCACAAATTAAGGTGTTGGCTTTGACGCTGACATAAACGCCGTGACTAGTCGAAAAGCTCCTTGCCAATGAGAATGCTCTGTATTGGGAATTTGGGAGCTTATTACGTGGAAACAGACTCAATTTTTAAGTATATTTCCTATCTAAACGCTAAATCATAATTACGGCCCTGATTAAGTTCCTACAATTATTTTACGTGAGTACAGTCATTCATATTAACTTTTTGTTTAATAGATCTCTGGCACCCGGTTATATTCATGATTGTTGGAAAATTTCATTTGTCATTCCTATTTCTATATACAAAAGTGATAATCGATCTTTAATTGAAAATTACAGACCTATTCCCATACTGGCTGCTGCTCCGAAAGTATTTGAATGCTTGCGGTTTACGATATTATGATCAAGGAGTTTTGTAGGATTATTATTCCACAGCAGTATAGATTTTCCCCGGTGGTTCAGCTTCGTCCGATCCTTTTGAATTTCTACATTTTGTGATAAACCGAATTAAGGCTGCGGATCGCTAGTTGATGTAGTATTCACAGAGTTTAAGAATATTTTCGATATAATCTCTCTTTTGAATTTGAACAAACCACAAACGTAGTTTATACGTCAAGTTACAGTTAAATAATGCAGGAGGGCGATAGAAAGAAGCGTACAAATAGAGGATACGAGATATGATATCACAGAATAACTCACTCACACATCGACATTTTAAATGTAATAAAACCATAAATTAAAGTTCGGAAACAGCAATGTACTTTGGTAAATAAGCGCGATCAATCTGCTGCAGAGGTTAGTTTTTATTCAACCATTAAGGCGAGTGCCAACAGTGACCCAAAGTGATATTCAAAAATCAAAGTGATAAAATTTAAAGGTAGAAGTAGGATACTGCAACGGTAAGTCACAGGGACAGCCAAGACCATCATATTTAGATCTAATCAGCTAAATATTGAGTTGCAGCTTTGTCGTTTTTCTATAAAAGTTATTTTGAGGATTCAGTGCAACTTTTAGAGAGAAACAGCAATGTTGAAAATAAAATCCTTACAAGTATCAATGGTCAAGCAAAATAGTATTCCACCTGAAAAAGGCACCTCAGAACCGGACAAACTAAAAAACGATAAGTTGGGAAGCTATTATTTTGAAAGAAACCACTGGATACAAACTAGCTGCTATAGAACATAAAGGAATCCTGAAACCCCCAGCATTTGATGGTGACATTTCAATAGATACCTTTAAAGGTTCAGTTTCTGTGACTGTTCGGGAACTATTTAATACGTTGATTTTTACCCTGCAGGGTAAGGGAGCAGATGATATGTATTATGAAACGTACCCTTTACAGTAGTAAATTACAGCTGAATCTTGAGAGAGTTGTAGTTAAGATATGGATCTCATGTCCGCAGGAGCATGGCTAAAGCAAAATTCAATTGCAAATCAGATATTGCATATATCCGCAAAGAGAATATCTATGAAAGAAGTGTTAGCGTCAGGTTTGTAATCCAAAAGCCACTTAAATCCGTTGAAAGGTAGAAAATATACGTAAAATTTATTTTTGTGCAGATACAGGCCAGAAGATCAACTCATTGGTTCCAGGGTGGTAGACACCAAATGTTTTAAAAGAGGAAGATGGTGAGTGAGATTATTCATCTTAAAGGAACTAGAATCATATAGATCAGAACAGGGAAAAGTATGAAATTGCCCTAGGATCACTGTTCTTACTATCCAAATAGGCTAGGATTGCAAAATTTTGGTTGTAAACGGTACCTTAGATTAGGGTTTATGCAATTTTCTTTGAATAACCTAGCTGTCAAATTGTTTATACAATGGTACCTCAAGAGCAAATAAAACATGTTGTCCATTAAAACCTGGGAACCTTTCTAAAAAAGTATTCCCCGGATTGCACATCGATTTATATTTGCCAGTATAACCGAATAATGTTTCTTCGGCCTAGATTTCAAGGCATAGCACTAGATTTGTAAAACAAAGTAATCAAGTGGTGCAATGTAGAGATTCCGTTACTGAACATTACTATACGGGTCATTACTGAAAAAAGGATAGAAATACCAGCGAAGAGTAAGAAAATTATCTATGCCCGAATAAACATTAACCTTGCAAGTAACAATAAAGGAAAAGTGGAACCCACCAACATGATGAAAAACGGTTTACTATACGGAGCTACTCTGGTGAAACTCCAATCAAAAATCCCATATAGCGAGAGTAATGAACTTAAATCCAGCATAAAGTGTGATGAATGAAAGGTTAGTAATTGGGCAAGCTGAGCAAGTTGACTACATCGTTCATTATGCAATCATCTCTCAACATTAGAGCCAAAAGCAGTAACGTAGGCTCTACAATGGTTGCTAGACGCCATCATCGATGACAATATTGAGCAAACTGAAATCCTAACACCGCATATCCATACAAGAAATTCTACTCCTATCCAAGAAGCGTTAAGACAATTATGATATCAAAAACTGGTTAAAAAAATGCACTGTAATGTAATAATCGAACAGTCTAACAGCCCTTGCAGTTCAACAGTAGTAATGCATTTAAATGTCGCATTTTTAAAAGATATAAACCTTCTGGGTCACATATAGGGTTAAGTGAAGGAGTACAAATTGATCCCAAGAAGATATCAGCTGTATAAAAGTTTGGCCTGCACCAAGGAGTTTTTAGGACTTTGCTCGTAGTATAAACGAATTTAACCCAGCTTTGGAAATGTAGTACGCATGAACTTACTAAAAAATCTCAAAAATTCAACAGAACAAAACCAAATAACGGATAAATCCAGTGTTCTTTCAAAGCCAGAAAAAATGATTGTGTACGAAGAGAGCAGACGGTGCTGGATACCATCAAACACTTTAAAACAAAAATTTAATACGGCAAAATACCACAGTGGCAGGATATTGGGACCAAAACTACAAAGGCCCAGTGGCAGTTATTAAAGATAGGGTAAGGAATGATCAACAAACTTTGGGAATAAGCTGACGGTAACAACGACAAACTGCAAATTGTGATACCAGTAAACTGCGCCAAAGAGGTCCTACATTGGAAAAGATCAGTTATATTGAGTCAATTGCTGAAGGGATGTCGAAGGTTGGTAAAGGAAGTAGGAGGTTTGCGCAGACAGCATAGGACCACAAACAAGAATAAGAGAAACGAAGAAACAATACAACGTTGGAGCGCCATTCGGCTGATTAAAAAAAATAGTATTTCTGGTCCATTTCTAGTTACTCTAGATGGTAAGCGATATATATTCATGTATATATAAAACTATTTTAGTACATGGATAGAAGCATGTCCGATTAAGAATCAAGAAACTGATCAAAGACAAAACTGATTTAATGCTGTTTTATGAAATTACTACTGTTTTAGTACGTAACGACTAAAAATTAATTTTGTATTAAGGGTCAACCTCGAAAGCCACAAAGCTTGAAACAGGAAGATGTTTCTTGATTTACGGGGATACGAAAAAGTGATGTATGAGAATTGTGAAGTATAGGTACTGCGCATTCGATTTATATTCATGTGTATCAATGAGAATGTTCCGGCTGAATAAAAGTTGATAATTGATTATTTTATTTCTGTGACATAATGAAGAAAGATAGAGACGGAGTTCATCGTCCTTTTATTCTCTGGCCTTTTGAAAACATTTCCAAAAATTGTTCAAAAATCCTTTCTCTGTTTCATTTCTCAGTTGCCTCATATTTACGAGTATGAAGTCACATTAGAAAATATTTATATTATAGTATGCAATGGACAAAACAGAAAAATATAATTGTTATTTGTCAAACAATAAGAAAAATATGTTCTAGGAACAAAAAAAAACTTCCCTTTTGATGGAACAAAACAGGAACAATATGCAAACACAAAACCCTTTAGAAAACTTATATATACGCATGTGTGGGTATTGATGTTTGTATACTTCATGTAGGGGATGCAAATAATGATAGATATATTGTTTTGAGATGTGTGATAAGCCTTAAGTAAATAATGGTATAAAGGATAAAACAAAAGATCGTAATTATAGGAGTGGTTCTTTCTATAACTTGCCGTTTATCGAACCGAACGATTTTAACATAGTTGATATAATTAACACAAATTCTACATCATAATATGCTGTATACCATAAAAACATAACTCATAATTATATATATATATATATATATATATATATATATATATATATATATATATATATATATATATATCTGGCGTCATTTCAAATTATAATTAAAATAAATGTTTGCATGCTGAGGTGATAATGCATTGTTTTTCTTCCAGTTGCCTATATGTACAAACAATAAATAAGCACATACTGTACATATTTTGCTAGGTGCATAAATTTATGTATTCATCTTGTCTAAAATTATTATAAAACAGTTACAACTTACAATGAGGATTTTTATACTGGTGAAAAATGTAAAGTGAAAATATGAAAAACACCTTTTGTTGTTGTGTAAATCTCCATCTCTACATTATGCCATTATATCCATAATGCATCTACCTACATATTCTGTACTCATTTTATAGTTGACTGCTATTTTTAGTAGAATTTCAACATATTATGTATAGCCAAAAAAAAAATAAAAATAAGAAATGTATGAAAATTATGATTAATATTTTTCATAAAAATTCAACATAAAAACGACACAAACAAAATTTTAATGATTTCGTTGAAAAATCAAAATTTATATGTTTTTGTGATAACAAAATATTTTGCATATAATTGTCGTCGTCGTCGTCGATATTCTCTCGTATATATCGAGAAGATATGGAATTTCATTGGAAATTGAATTTGGAATGAAATTAAATTTAATGATTATGATTGACAATAATTAAACGTTTATTTGTCAATTAAAATTACTAAATTATATAATTTTTAGAATTGTTATGATCATTGTAGGTTTAGGGAAATCACTGGTGTAATTGCAATTTCCAATAATATACCTACAGGAATGTGTAAATATTATAAGAGTATAAGATTTAACGAGTATAGTAACCGGAAATTTAATTATGTATATCACTCATGGTAGTGACATAATTAAAAAAAAAATTCAACTTTTCGACGCCAATTTCTTTTTATCATAAAAATTTTACCATCTAACTATGCTAAAAAGGCTATAAACGCCACGTACTGCATTTATAAAAAATCTTTTGAACCACTTGTTACAAACTGTTACAAATGTACAAACTGTAATTAATTATAACCTCCTATTGTTAAAAATACAGTATAGTTTATAATCTTCCGCCATTAATATCTCATCATCTGCGCAAGCTCAGCTGTACCTTCAATAAATAAGTCCATTTCATATTATTGATACTGGAATTCCAAGTGGCTTCTTTAACAATTTCAGCGGGAAATGAATTGTAAGTGGTATTTGGTTGTGTTTTGTTCATTAATTTGATTCACGCCCTGATGTTTGGGTGCCAGGGTGTGTAGCACCTCCGCATAGCCTTTCGTGACCTTTAAAGTTTTTGAAAATGCCTGGGTTTATGTTCTAAGTCAGCTGCTTAATTAATGGCACTAAATGGCAGAAATGTTTATTAAATTTAGTGATATATTTGAACCTTTTATCTTAAAAAATTAACATTTATTGGATGTCGCTAGCCGAATCGAGGACGCACGAATACAGGTTAATTTTAAATATCCTTCTACAGAATGTATTGCCCCAGCCAGCTTTTACTGGACTGGACGATGGCTCAAGCCATGGATTATGCCATCCAACAGGGGACTATAGGGGTTTTCCTCGTCATCACCGGTCGCATTCAATAGATAAAAAATTATTTTTTCAATCTTCGCTCGATGGCTCGGTGGTTTAGGAATATATGAGCGGATTTTAGTAGTCGTTACACAATATTGGTTTGGTATTTCCTTTTTGTGTAATTTGTTCAAGTTTCGATCTATTACTAAATGTTATCGAACCGACTAAGTATTCGTTTAATTAAGAGTTGATATTTGTGAAATAGTGTTTGATACGATGGTTTTGTCCCGCTTACTTGTCGAATTTCAGCTGTTAGTCGAGTAATAAGTTCTAGATGGTGAGTTTATCTTAGGTTTCGCTTGATTTTGGAATTTTTTCCTGGTATTGTGTCGTTTGTGATCCTGGATAATTTGGAATTATTCATATCTTTCAAGGAAGTATTTGAATTGTTTAAACAAAAATGTTACGGGTTCCCATTTATTGCATTTTATTTGTTCTAACAAGGTTCCACATGCTGTGCTAGGGGCAATCATTTACATGATTGTTTACTGAATGGATGTTGGCTTATTGTTACTATATTATGTGAACAAGTTGTGTTTTACTTGTATAGATCGTAAATTTGTTTGCGGTAGTTTGGTGAATTTTTTCAACAGCGAACCATAAAAGCCTTAAATACTGTAAATTCTAGGTGACGGTGAACAAATTGAAGAGACTGATTTCCCCGAATCATGTGTTGTGGTAGGGTCTATCCGAGATCTTATTCCTTAAATTGACTTTTGAACCAAATTTGGCAAAAAAGTCTTTTTTAAATTTAAAAGTTGTAGCAGTACTACAACCATATAGTTGCATATAGTTGTGTACGGCTGTTAAAACCAAAAGTTGGTGATTATACATTTTTTTACTGATAACGACATTTACTAAAATTTCGGCACCGGTGTCAATCAGGAATATAGTTTTGGTATTTGAACATCTTATGAATAGACGGTAAATTGAAGAAGCTCCAATATATGCGCCATATTGATGTTGGAACAATTTCGTTTTTTCGTTTTATTTTTGTTTTAAAAAAGCAATTAGGTAAGTTATTGTAACATTGTTAAGTTACATTGGTAAATTATCAAGTGAACAAAAATTTGATCGTGAGAGATATCGACGGCGAAATGTAGAGCTTTTAAGATGATTCGGTTATTTACATGAGTTTCACATTTTTAAACCGAAACTTTAGTTCGTTAATTAAGCAACGAAGCTCAGTTAAAATAGAAGTTGGAAAATTGGCACCCAAAGATATTATTCTTCCTGATTCTCAGTTCATTGAAAGTAATCTAATTGATTGATAATTATTGGAGTTAAATAAATTTTGGACCAGCATATTTTTTTGAAAATAAATATAAATTTGATAATACATTTCCAATGTTTACAAAGACCCGTGGTCTTTCTTAACCCCCAAAACAGGACGGTATACAAGCAGATTACCACTAAAATAAAACCGAAAATAACTTTAGACCAACTACCCTTGTAATATATCCTCTAAAGATTTAGTCCAGATGATAAAATAGAAACAAATTATTTGATTGTGATAACGTGTGGCACTGCCTCTGCACCATATAGGAACACATGTGTATAAACAATATTAGCAATGTTGATTCCTGTGGCATTCCACTATTTTGAAAAATAATTTTTATGTTGATGATGGTTTCAATGATTTAAATTCACTTTTAAAAATATACTACAATTTAGGTAAGCTGATTGAAGCAGAACGATTTTATCTTCTTGGAGTTTGAATTTTCCAAATATCTAGTATCAGATATTCAATTTTTCGAATTCTATTACCCTTTGCCTCTCTGAGCTATTTTAATAAACTGTTTGTGTCAAATCGAATCGTTGTATTTATAATTATATTTGTCTTGTATTTCGTTGTCTGGTTTGATGAGTTTATACCACTTCAAATTGTTTTATCTGCGAACTAGCAGAAGTAAGTTTGAATCCATTTTTATATAAGACATCCTAATATTATGAGAAAAGAGTGTTCTATAAAATGTATCTGTTAGTTACGAGCTGCGTCACTAAATATGAAATTTTATTACCAGCTACAAATCGTTTTGAAGAGATGCAAAGTATGCCTGCTTCTCCTCAAACATTTTCGTCGATAGCGAATTTGGCCTTTTGGAAAAAATGGCTAAACAAGACTGAAAGTATTTTAAAAATTCACAGCCAAATTAAGAAATCTTTGCCTGCCAAAAGATCATTGCCTCATTTAAAAGGCAAATCATTCTTTAGTCATGTAAATGTACAATAAGCTGGTCTAATATTACAACAACCAACATTTTGGTTGCAGTAAGAAATTTTAAATATTAGATACTTTTTTTTTAAAATAAAAGAGAAATTTATTCGGTTTGAATTTTCTAACTATGATGCACATACCACCTACCGTAAAATGCTTTAAAGATCACTCAATCAAAATACTTTGGTAACTTTATTTACTGTAAAAGAGTTTAATATACTAGCTAATTTAATTTTTTTTTTATTTTTTTTTTATTTGTTTATTTTCAATTTAAAATGTAGAAAGTGTTTACATATATATGTATTAAAAAAAATTGAAAATTTTATTTTAGTGACTCCTAATTTGCGAAAAGTGTCTCGGAGGCCCGATTCAAATAACAGGAATAAAATAATTATAAATATTGCACAAATTACCAAAAAATTTTTTTTAATTAAAATCAAATGAAAACAATGTAATATTCATAATATAATCAAACTTAACATTATATAGTTATTTAAACAAATAAATAAAAATAAAAAAGAATAGCAAATTTTAAGAGATAAAGGCAAAACATGAATTCTAGAAAAGCATACGAAATCATTTTAATATTTCAAATATTTTAAAATTCCTATATTTAAAATCTTATAAACACAGAAACTCCCTACGAGAGTTGGCACTTATAATATTTAATGGAAGTTAGCGAAACAACATTGCAGCGGTGTATGAATAGAATTTCTTAAAATTTTCTTTATTAGGTTGTGGTATTTTTATTCTATTCCTATTGCGGAAAAAGTACAGCTCATAAATGGAATTACTTAGCATCCGATTACCGCTTATAATAAAAAATACTTTAACTACTTTAAAAACGCATAAGTACCGTAGAGGTAGTATTTTGTGTTTTCGAAATAAAGGCCTTGATGGCGTGTTTTAAGGCAAGTAGTTCATTACTTTTAGGACCCATTTTTGTAGTGTTATTAGTGGTTTTAAGTTTGAATAGTAAATACCTCCTCAACATGTTAAACCGTATTGCAAATTCACTATTTCGATTGATACACAACGTGATGTACAATCTAGTTTATTGCACTGTAGAGAATGATAAATCATAGGTGTATAATCAGGTATTGAAAATCGCAAATTGAAGTGCATGGTTTTAGATTTACTACTAAGAATCATATGATGAACATAGAACCATTTCTTTAGCAAACTTATGTCATCTGACATTGTACATTTCATATCGTTCATGTTCGAATTTGTGTACACTAGTGCCATATCATCGGCAAACCCAACGATATCACCATATGCAGCGATAGATCAAAAAAAGATTTGCAATAGATCAAAAAGAGAAAAGGGCCCAACACTGACTCTATTCGATTTTCTAAATATAACTTCAATACAACTCCTCTAATACCAATATGAGCTAGTTTCGCTAAAAGCAATTTGTGATTCACGATCACAGCAATTTGTATCGAATGCTTTAGATATATCAATAAACTTCGCGGATACATTTGAACTATTATTTAAATAATTATGTACATCTATTAAAAATGAACGGAGGGCTTTTTTAGTTGATGAATTTTTCACAAACCCAAACTGTCTTTTATCAAGAAAATTAACCTTATTTAGATAATTTTGCAATTGTGTTTTAATAATTTTTCAAAAATTTTGGAAAATATGTTCAAAAGAGTGATTGGTCGATAATTGGTGGGGTCTAGTCGTGACCCACTTTTAAACAAAGGTTTTACAAGATCGAACATAACGAACATAAAAATGTACATATTTATGAAATTTTTAAATTTCATCCAACTATTCCTGCCAATTTGTAGTCTGAAAACTAACTGTGCAAATTTGAATAAATTTAAAAGTGATACAAAACCAAGTTTTAACTGTAAACGATGACATTTTTTTAAAACTGTCACATGAATTTAAAAACTGGTCCTATTCATTTAGATTTAGTAGCGATTCCAAATACAAATTAATAAAGCAGATAGTGGTTTTTTATTTGTGGTACCTACTGAACCACAAAATCAAGGTTATCACATAATAAATTACTAGCTATAATTCCTATTTGTGTAACGTTGGTGAAACACAGTATTGTAGTACTGCCTGTTGAAAGTGGCCTTTTACCTGTTTGCGACCAGTGATCTGTATTATATTATTTTTGTATTTTGAATATACCGCAGGAAGAAGATCTTTTAATGAATGCTAATAATAACCATAGGACAAGTAATGACTTAATCCTTTGTTGTAAATAATTCAATTAATTTCCGTTGCAAATTTCATCCAAAATGACTGTAAGTTTGGTGTGCCTCCTGAAGTAACCTATAACCCGTTATTTGGTTTCTACCGGTATGAATGTTCAGTTTTGGCAGTGATTAGCTTTTCGTGATTAGCATTGAATTAGAAAGACCTTCTATTTGTATAATTTTTGTATTAAACAATTTTATGGTCATTAATCATTTATCTTTTTGTAATAGATCAAGTACAATTTATTTTCCAATAATTTATTTTTCAATAATTTTTGATCAAACAGCATGGTACATTTACATTCTTACACGATCATAGAAGACAAAATGGTTTGAATAGAAGCAGGGTTTACTTATTGTTTACAGTATGTGAGTGCTCAATCATTTTTTACTGTAGAATTTTTTTTATGCAGTTACAGTGTGCTCAACAGAACATACGAATTTATCTTATTTTATTGGCTTAAGCATGATTTTTGTTCAAGTTTTTTTTGGCAATTTTAATTACTATGACAAAGAGTATTCTTAGTTATAGTTTTATTTTGGAAAACATTGGCAGCTTGCGTAAAAATTTAGATGTTTTCTTAACTAATTTGAATGTGCTTAATATTGAGTTAGCACAAGTGGAACGTGAAGAATGAGTCAATTATAAAATCAAACGTATTGTAAAAATCATTGCATTTCTTCAAATTTTGATCACTGACATACTTAAGCTTAAGTTCTGTTATAAAAATACTGTATAATAGCAACTCTTTTGCAATAATTACTGTAACCTAAATTCTTTACGGTTTCAAAATGGATATCTGTATTTAAATTGGATTTCACCAATAAAAAAAAAATAAAAAAAAAACCTATTAGTAAAGCTTTCATGATTTATCCAAGTATCGAACAGATACCTAACTAATGGAAGCTTTTGTAACATTTTCTAATCGTTTCCCATAAATCTTGAAATGTGTCAAATCCAAAAGTTATCCATTAATTTGAAACAAATCGAAACTAACACATCCGAATTTTATGTTTTAGCCACGATCTTTATAAAATTTTATTTGTAACGAATTTAGATTTTGGTTCTGATACCGTTGGTTGGTTTTTGAAAGCTTTATCTCTCAATACACCAAAAAACGAAAAAGCAAGCAAAAAAAGTTCAATCAAATTAGAGTCAGAGTCAAATATAATATACGCTGAGCTGAGAAAACTTAGAACGTGATCTGTTTCTTTGAATGTTAAAAAAAAAAAAATAAAAATTACATTTTCCATTTTCACATTTTGGAAAAATATCTTTATGATTTTTTTTTTAGAGCTGGTGCTCTCTTTTATAAAACATTTTATTTTTTTTTTGGTTGTAAACTAAAAAGTTTATATAAGCTCATGTGTTATTCAAGTTGTATGGTTGCAGATGGAATAAATTTTAAGATATGGTTTTATGTGTGTTCCATTCGGTTTTTGTTGTTGTTTTTGGGATTATTATTACCTCGAGACGGTAATTTTTCAACAACATTTTTTTTATCATAATCGATTGAATTAAAGTTTTATTATTTTTTTGTGTGGATTTTTTATAAAGTCGGAAATATTGATAAATCCACAAAAATACTGTGCATCTTAACTTCAATAATAGGATTTTCTTTTATATTATGTTTTATTCTTTTTATCGAGCACAGAAACAACACACAAATTCAACGATAAAATAGAAAGTTTTCATCTTAATTTTTTTTGTTTTTTTTTTTTGGTTTGGTATTTTCTTTAATTTTCCAACTTTTATTTTACGCTAAAAGTTTTGTTTTCTTTTATATATGTATATGTGTATTGGTTTTTCTATTTTTTAAATAACTGAGGAAATAGAAGTTCGACAGAATTAATCATGCCAAATGCTAAGAGTATATATTCAAAAAAAAAAAAAAAAGCACAGAATGTTAGGATGGTAAAACAAACTTTCTGAGATCCCTTTGAGACGAATTTATTATTATCTTTTCGTGTTTGGTTCGAGCACGAACATAACATATCGAGACCACAGCTGCAAATTTAATGAACTGTGGACTGATATGAATTATGAATGCATTTTCATCCACAAAATAAATTCAATAAACATTTTATACGTTTTCTTAATATATTAAGATTAAATATTGAAATTTTATTATCCTCCTAACCACATACACGCACCCACACGCACACATATTTATTTTAATATTTATATTATACAGAAACGCGCGGGACTATGGTATCAATCAAAAAATCTGCAGGTGTTTTCCATCATTGATTTTCATTTTTTTATATTTAATTTTCATTTTTTAAGCTTTTCATTTTCGAACGAAGAAAATGATATACAAATATATCCATATAAAAACATACACACACAGATACTCATAATTTATTGTTGGTATACACTGAAAATATGAATCGATCGTATCACTTCTTTATACCATATATTATAATATTTACTTAGTAGTGAGTGTGGGAACATATGTTTGGTGAAAATTAAACAAATTTTGGTAGATGGAAATTCCAGGACATGTATTTATTGTTGTAAATACAGGAATATGTGGTTACGTATATATACGAGCATATATATAGTCAATATCACTCACAAATCTTTTGTCTACCTGACGCGCGGCTATATATGGTTTGGTACTTTTGTTGTGTGCGCGGGTGATTCAATATAATATTTCCTTCGATCCTGTCGAAGTTTTTAATAAAAATTTTCCTATAATACATTCCATATATATAGATACGAGTATGTAAATTGAGTATTGAATTTATTTTATTTTGTCAGCATACACTTTCGACGGCATACACACGAACGAAAAGTTAAAGATAACTCGCTTTTCATGTTCATCTTTTAATGGTGTATATGGAAATTGGTATATACATTTATATATACCAATATATATATATATATATATATATATATATATATATATATATATATACACGTGAAATCTAATTTAATCACAAAACAAAAGAAAGAAAATTTGTAAATCTTTCGGGAAAAATTGATTATTCATCAATCCGGTTCTAAATGTATGCGTGTATGTATACGTATTATATAGAAAGTTATGAAAAACAATTTTTGATGCGTATCTGTATTCATATATAGTAAACCAGAGCTTCCCAACCGTTTTAATTCTAAATTGGGTACATTGCAACATTTTGTAACTAGAAAGGCTTGTTTGTGCCTTGGCCACATACATATTCAACGCAACAATATAAATTTGTAAAACGAGTGAGTCCCGTGTTCCTTTGATTAAGAATGACTGAACAAAACAAATCGATTTTTGTGATCCACGAAAAGCGTTTATTAATACAACCAAAATGTAATTCGCAGAAATTGGTATTTCCTTAAGGCTCTATTTTACGTTGTTAACACAACAAGATTTTGTTATTTGTTTCGTGCATGCGGTTAAATATTGTGGTTTGGGCTTAGTATTCGACAATATATACATGTTATATATATATATATATATATATATATATATATATATATATATATATATATATATATATATATATATATATATATATATATATATATATATATATATCAGGGACGAAGCATGTCATTTTAGGGAACGGAAGCACAAATAATTTTTCATACGAAGCCTCTCAAAGCCCAACATTTTTTAATAAACGACCAACGTTTACAATTAATTAATTCCAATTTTTGACCGTTAATTCCAATTTTTGGTCGTATAGTTATCGTCCCAGTAGACAAGCAATGCATAGTCCAGTGCAAAAATGTGAGTGTAAATATTTGCTGCTGTATGTTCCCGTGCCAGTGATTCAAAATAATGCTCAAAGAGCCTAGAATATTGCTGCCGTTCAAGCGTCCGTTCCAGACGAACCAAAACAGTCGATTCTACGGCGTTCTCAAGAGTTGGGCATCGCTCAGACTACACTTTGGCAAATATTGCGAAAGGATCTTGGCTTGCACCCTTATAAGTTAACAGAAGAACTAAAGCCAATCGATCATATGAAGCGGCGTACGTTATAGGGTTGGGCTATTGATTCGTTTTGTAACTTTGTAAAGGTTTACCCCTTACCGATTTTTGATGCATACAAATAATTTGTGAAAATGATAATATTTCATAGCATGCGGAAAATCTATTTAGAAGAGACAGTAGTTTTCACACAATTTTTGCGAGTTAACCATGAACTCACCGTCGCTTTTTTTAAATTCAATCGAACTAATGAATCGCAGACAATGATTACTAATACGTTGGAATTCTAGTGTACTACTTATCTTTGGAAGGATGCAACTGCACGTGGTTATCAAATTTTGATTCCTCTTATAAATTTGTCTCATCCAGATACAATGTTACTATTTTATTTTCCAGTTACCCATGCATTTTCCATAGAAATTAATAAATCACACAGTGATACTTTCAACAAGGTTGGTATTTGGAGCGACCAGTTCTCTTACATGGCCAACTTTATTATAACATGTGTTATGTTGTTAGTTAGTAAAGCAGTTAGTTTTTAAAGTTTTTACTAAGTTTAAAATAAATTGACTCATAAAAATACTTACCTACGCATTAAGAAAGAGATCGAAATAATTGTAGAAAATGCATGGAAAATTAAGATTTAATACGAACAAAAGTGGTTAGAGAATAGAATAGTTTAAAAAAGTGAAGTTTCAATTACAGAACCAATTTAGTGATTGCGTGTTTTTTCCAGATTGGAATTAGAAAATTTGAAATAAAAGGCAAAAGTCAAATTCACTGCTTTTCCTCTATTTGACATTAAAGATGGTTCCATAACCCTGGATGATGGATTTGATTAACCCTGGATGATTTTTAACCTTGGATGATGCGCATTGAATACCGACACGATCTACAAGAAAGAACTTATAAAAGGTAACTTGTGACGTTCCATACGGTAGCACAAGTAAGAACAATCTAACCCTAGGTGTAAGTTTTTGTCCGATCATCTCGGAAATCAGTTGGGAAGAGGTCCATCAAAAATCAATATCGATCGAAGAGTAGGTCATTGAAATCGATTTACAACCAAAGGGACACATAAATAATAATAATTCAATACCAATCGAAAGCGTATCGTCACTATCAAAACCGTCGATCGTTCCATCCATTCAATTGCACGATCCAAATATCGAATCGAATTTATTTAATACAAAAAAAAATTCACATTATCGACAATGTTGGCGCTTGGCAATCGTAATAATATGATGAGGTTCAACAATTTTAACGGCACCAATGGTAAAATATACGATGATGATCATTACTAGAAGCTTATGAGTAAAATAATCAAAATACTCGATCGTATTGACGGCGACGATCGAGAGAATTAATAAAAATTTCAATTGTTACGGCGAAGAGAGCACAGAAGAACATAATAATAACATTAGTAATATGAATGAAATAAAAAGAGATAGTGATATAAATAAAAATATCAACAACGATCATATGGTCGATCGTCGTGGTATAGTCGAAAATAAGAGCCAACAAACAACATCGAAAAATCGTATACGAATGAAGAAAAGGAGAGGATGATGAATAAAATGGCTGCTGGTTGTAGTAATGATCTTGGCAATAAATTAAAAGAAGAATGACGGAAAGAGTGCGGAGTTTTAGGGGATGAAAGTTTGGACGCAAAGCGAAGAAGACGAGGAAAAAATAAATAAAATAAAATAAAGATAAAAAACCGAAATTTCGGTAATTTTTTTTTTTTATTTATATTTTATTGTAAATTAACGTACAGTTTTGGTTTAATTTTAATTATACAATTTACCGTTACAATGAATGTGGTTTTAGTGAAATAAAAAGAGAAAAAAAGACTAGCGTTATTTATACAAATTTCTGCGGAAGGTGGCGTATGCTTGTGCAGTGTTTTATGTGTGCTTCTCATACAAGAAAAATATTTGAGTTGTGAAACTAAAGAAAAAGAAAATAAAATTATTATAAATGGCCGACCGGAAGTGATATAAGAAAACGAGGAAAATAAGTTTTACTGTAACTGTTCTACTATTAATTGTGTGGCATATGAAACGAAGGGATGACGTGGTCTTTCTTCGGGTTTAACTGATTGACACGTGTTGGCTGGTGTGGTGTGAGTCATGTCATTCGCCCTTTGTAAAGATTTTTTTTTCATTCCGTCTTCCCTTATGGTGTGTACTCGGCGTTGCGACGTGGTGGTAGTTTTGTTAATCCGTGTGACCCCTTCCGAGTCCACCTGCTCCTCGAGCGATATTGACCGGGCAAATTCACGTGCCGGTAGACTGGCGTCCAACTGTCATTAATTTTCATTGTCTACCCAATAAAAACAACCGCTATAGTGTGTAAATAAGACTATCAATCATAAATAAAACCGTCTCTAGCTTAGTCTTATCCGTCCTAAAGGTGATTTTCCACTAATTCGAACAAAGTTTGAGTTCTTTGACAGTTGTATTTGTGTGAAATTTTTATTAATTTTTATCGATTTAGGTTTCGATTAAATCTGGTTTCACACTCTGAATCCATAAACAACACCAACCACTTTTAACACTAAAATTATTTGTTGTAATATGTGGATGCGTGGACTACCTACGTGGAGTATATTATAGATATACATAAAATTTCCATATGAAAAACGATAGTTATTTATTATCATTTTCCACTAAATAAAATTTATATTTTTTATTTATTTATATTTTAATAATAATTATAAAAAATCGTGAATCATTAATCATGTTATATTTTATTTATTTATTTAATTAATTGAACGTTTTTTTATTTTTATTTATAAATTTATTTTTTATTTTTTTTGTGTTCAACGCGAACGTAAAAATTATACACAAACGGATAATAGTGCTGAAAAAAAAAATTTCCATGTTTGGTGGCGTTAAAAATACACTTTGAGTTAATCAACAACGAACACTATAACAGAACAATGGTTATTGTTTAATTCAACGTTTTTTTTTTTTTTAACTAACCAACTGATGAGTCGATATGTATACATGTATGTTTATATCGAAAATGAAAGCTCGTAAATTTGTTTACTGTTTTTCTCACATGTCACCTACCATTAATCATTGTCTTCATCAACACATGTCGCGTGTTCACATCAATTCTATTGAATTCTTCCAAATAATCAGTGGAAAATCAGAATTTTGTAATTAAATTAAAATTAGATAGTGTCGACGATTAGAAAATTTAATTAAATTTGTAACTGTTTTTGGTTGTGTTTAGTTAGTACGTTGCAGACAACCCTAATTCAAACGAATCGGCCGGTGTGTGCGCCTTTTGTTAAATTTGTAACATTAAATATGTTACTACCAACACCATACCACATAACAGTCGATATTTGGATTTTGCTCTTCATTCTGTAAAAGCCTACTATGACGAAATTCTCTCACTTATGATTATAATCCTAAAGAACATCAACGCAATTGTGTGTGAAAAGTATCATTTAATATTCCTTGTTGCTATACACTTGCGTATAGTGATGAACAAAATAAGCAGCTTTGGCATATTTAATGTGCAGTTACATAAGCTCATTCTATCATAAAATTTAAGTCGAAGGTTGATAGTCACTGGTCTTGCATGTGAACCTTTAGTTATGGAATAGTAAACAGCTTTTCATCAGAAACTATACAATTTTTAAGGACCTCCTCAACTACTTTTATTGAGACAGATAGGAAAATATATTTTCATCTTTGCTTATGTGTTTCCGATAGTCTTGACGTGTATTACACAAGCTTTATCAAAAATATGGCTAGACAAAACCTTTAAGCTTTAAATAAAGTTTTAAATTTAATTAATAGAACTAAAATTAAATCGTGTCTGCCTCAACATCTTTTAAAACTTAGATTTTCTTAATGATGGAACATACGACACAAAAGTTCTGGTTCCAGATGGGGTTTCTTATCCACCCCTTCAAACAATTACAAATTCTTAGAGTCCGCAAAATGAAGAATCGTGTTAAGAAGTTAAATAATTGTTGGAACCAGTTTAATATATTGTCAGCTCTAAACCGCAACATTCGATCATTTTTCTTTAGAAGATCTGCCAAATCTGTCATCCTGGTATTTATTGATACGCTAAATGTGATACAAAAAAATTTTTTTTGTCAATTACAAAAATCTTCACAAAACATATACCACAGATCTCTGCGAATTCATGGGACTAATTTGCATTCACTATTGATCGTAAACGGTATTTCCAATTCATATTAAACGTCATGAGCAGATTCATGCTCCGTTTTAATTCGACAGAATATTGGAATAAACTCAAAGCTAAGCCGCACGTAGATGTCAGAACCACCTAGACTGGTATAATTGGCTCCTATGTCTAGCAACCCAGTTACTTAATACCCTAGAATTCTGACATCAATGAGAGGTCAGTTGGCGCGTTCATGTTTATTATACACTCTATTACCTAAATAGAATACCAAGTAGTTTGTTGTTGTCTTCAACCAATTCGTTCTCATCTGAAAAAAAAAAAATATCCGCCTACTATTTTAACCTACCATTCTCATTGTTCCTAACCTTGCGCTTATAATTTGTTTGTCGTCTTCTGAAAGAAACATTTTTATCCGTTTTTATTATATCAATTATTTTGTCATCAACTGAAGGTTTCGTTTAAATATTACAAACTATTTCCGGTATAGATTCCAGCTCAAAACATCCTGGATGTCTTTTGTCTGTACTTTTTTTTATACATGGCCTAGGATCATTTTATCTGGCGTCGTTTTGTCAACACATGTAATTATTTAATGCCCTTCCTCTGTGGTTTCTTAGGCCTTGATCAGCACGACAACAATTCATTCCACTACTCTAACAATAAACCCTTTCACGCGGTTGAGGAATCGTTAGACCTAAAATTAATATGTCATATCCGCACTAATATTAACGATAGACACAAATAATTTAAACTATTAATAATACCGTATTTTATAATTTGCGAAAATTCACTATTAGTCTATAATAATTAAAAAAAAAAAAACGTATGCTGTTGATAATTTTTAAATTATAGTAGTTTTCACTAACAAAATAAAAAGAGTGCAGAAAACAATTTGACGTTAAAAAACAACTGAATTATTAGGTATTTGGTTCAAATTAAATCATAGCTAACTAGATTTGTTTTAAAGTTAAATTTATTTTGTATATTCATCGCTGTTTTTCTTTCGATTTGTGTTTTTTTTTGTTTTTTGAAAAATTGGAGAAGTTTTTCTATTTAATATTATAATTTTATAATTAATATTATAAAGGGATATTATAAAGAGATATTATAAAGGGATATCATGAAGGGGTATTATAATATTATAATATTATAATAATTTTTAGCAACAATACGATCAATTAATAATTGTGTAATTTTTAAACGAATACTAATTTTCAATTTGTTATTACAATTTATTAATTAGTACGGCTTGAAGAAATTGGTCCATTAAATAATTATTTTTAGAGAAACATTTCAGAAAACAGATGAATCGTTGCAGACTGGAGGTGCTGATAATTGATTGCAGAAAGCAGAGTACTTGATTTTAAATATGCTTGTCTTGTGCTAATAGTAGTTTGAATTTTTTCGACTGAGAACCCGAACCAATACTATCATTACTAACATTTTACTTCTTTTTTTGGTAAAAAAGCTTTGATCTAAGATCTCTTAGATGTCATAGTAACCAGGTCGAGTCAGTCATAACTAACAGTACTAACAGTAAAAGATTAGTAACATGGCACCAATTTTCATCCAATTCTACAAATCATAATCCGATTTATTTAGTTATTTTGTTTAGTCATTGCTCAAATCAAATTTATTGGTTTCAATTTACATGTCTTTATAACTGAATTAGGTAAAAACCACAATTATTTGCATCATGTTTTATACACATGGAAAATTATTATCGATAATAGGATATGAGTACGTTATACCCTATACTATCGTTAACATCGTTTAAAACCCACCACATAGAATAATTCTATACATGTCGTGATATTCGAATATTAAATTATAAACAAAAAGTTTAAGTGAACATTTTTGAAAAACTTTTAACCGCAGAAATTCCAACATTTTATTCGAAACTTACGTATACAAGTATAAATAATGTTCGAAATGGTAAAAACAGCGAGTGAGGGGAACGATTCTGCGCACATAACAATAAACAAAGTGAAAAGTTCATTAATAGTAATTAAATTTTGTTAAAAGCTTTTGCTACTATCGAAAATCCGGAATAAGTTTTTTAATTAAATTAAACAAAATTTTAATTGAATATGGCCTTAAATATAAAATTGAAAATTTAGACATTTTTGTTGTCACTCGCACATTTCGGATCAATTATACAAATTTTCGTATTATTGGAATCATGAAGGGATTTATTTTTGTTCAACACTAAATATTACTGTTTTTTTTTTAACTTGTCGTCTGGAATCGAAGATCGAGTAGTTTTGTTAGCCATATCTTGTATTTTTTAGAAAAAAATGTTTAAAAGTCAAATATTTTGCAGGTAATATTTATGACAGTCGTGACTCACAATGGAGACTTTCACTGATACATTCCTTTGGTAAATTATCCATAGTATGTTGTAGTTGGTATCAATTTTGGGCACATTTTTATTTTTATTGCAGCTTAAAGGTACGTATTTATCATGCTAAATACAATCAAGGTCATTAGATTATAAATAAGACATATAATAAATTAACAAAATAGCATATATAAAGCCTAGCCATGCAACATTTTCTGAAGTTAAAAATCGACTTACAGCACTGGTGAAACTACATACGGTCGAAACAATCGGTTTGCGTACTATCAAAGATCGCATATTAATTAAGAAACTTGGCAACCACCGATAATCGTGGAAAATACAAAAACTACACCGCCAGCCGAAATAAGCATGCTTATTACACTGCCGCAAGCCGTGCTAGTTTGCCAACACCAATGTTGCAGAAACAAGTCCCAAATAAAACTACTTATCTATGCTGGATTTTTGTAGTGAACAATCTAGATTCAAATCCATCATCCGACCTAAATAAACGAAAAATTACCAAATATGGTAATGCATCCTCGTAAACCTCGAACTATGGCGTTACTTCGTGTTTTTAATGGCCTACGTAACAACGCCAACCATTGGTGCAGATTTTATTACAAATGTTGGATTAATTATTACAAATGTTGGATTGATTTGATGGAGAAATGAAAATCGATCCACTTGTACTGGCCGAATTAAAATTGTATGCATATCATGGTTAACGGGACGACTATGTATAATGCATACCATTTTAATCCAATTTATACGGTTCTTCACAAACAGTACAAGCAGATTACAAAACTACTACTTCCAGGAAGCGAAATTTATACCACTGTGTAGTATATGAAAGTTTCTCGACTGGTAAATCTTTGTGCAGCCCAAAAAGAATTCGAACGTTCACGACGCTACTCGGGCTTTGTAAAGGAATGTGAACTTTGTAAAGGAAGTAACGGGTGGCACCCTATGACCCGTTCCAAGCAAAATTCATTCAATCCAAAATTATCAATTCGGTAATTTTTTTTTGTTTTATATTTAGTATTTACGTTAATTGCAAAATTATATTATATTTTTTTTTGCAACAACACAACTGTAGCACGTGTCACATCTATACCGATCATAAGCTGCCCATCTTTACCTTTGTTCAAAAGCTCGAAAAATCGAATAGTTGCCAAGTAGGGCAACCTGATTACATCGAACAAATAACCACCTATAGCCGAAATGTTAGAGGTGCCATTCAACCACTGAGCTCGATTACGTAAAATGGGAGGATGATCAACGAAACAATGAGGAAATAAAATCGTTTCTTGTGAAAGGTATCAACGTTTCCATTTTTTTTGCCATTTCTGATGAATTGTCAAATCAGTGCTTTTAGCTTACAATATATAAACATAATGTTACATTTCATTAAAGGCCTTAAAAAAGTCCGTGTAAACCAAATCTAGTATTGTTCATTTTCCCATATTCTGCAAAAAAGAAAATCACAAAAAGAAACTAAATTTATAACAGTTTTATTCTGTACAAATTAAAGTAAAAATAAGGGGCCAGACCATCAGCGTATTTCTTAATAACAGTTGGAGATAAATTTAAAAGGTTGCGATTGTCATTTTTATCGAGAATGTCGATTTGAAAAACTCAGATTGTTATCTTACATAACTCGCTGAAACCCGATCGATGATATACCCCTTATTAGATATGTTGATTGCAGAGATAGTTGGATAACAATGTATTTTATTATTTTGTCCAGTTTATAAATTTCATAAAACTAAGTAAAAAAGTAAGTTTGCTTCTTTTGTTTCTATGTTTGCTTCTTTTGTCTCATCCCAGATGTATATATATGGGCTCACGTTTTATTTGTCAATTACGTCTTTTGTCGTCGTCTATACTCGTATAATGAAGACATATTTAAATCACAGCTTATGGCTGTTTTCCATCCAATTTATTTTCGCTTTATCTAAAGAGTTTATGTGTATACATATATATAGATTTCAATTGAATCGAATATCTATTTTCATAAATCTAATATGTACCATCAATACATCAATAATGATAACTCAAGGCGATAAATTTTATATATAACAACATCTCAATAAAAATCAAACATACACATAGTATAGCTACTTGTTCGTACCCACATAGCGTATCTTTATATAAAAACCAGCAGCAACACAAAAAAAAAAATTCATTCAACTGAAACAAAATATTTTGGTACTTTATGTTATTTGTATCTTTGTGTGTGTATGTGTGTGTTTGTGTATTTCCCATTTTCCCAATTTTCAAATACTTTGCCGAAATAAAAATGGAAAAATTATATCTAAATAAGAGAAAATACATTATCTGTTGAATTTAAATCGATTAAATATTTTTATGAGCAATTGATTTTTCCCATTTTTCCTGCGTTCGATTTCTCACACCGCTCACGAACTCATCTATCGTAATATATATATATATATATATATATATATATATATATATATATATATATATATATATATATATATATATATATATATATATATATATATATATATATATATATATATATGTATATATATATATATATATATATATATATATATATATATATATATATATATATATATATATATATATATATATATTTATTTATTGTGTACGACTCTGCTGATCTAATCAAAAAACATTTTCACAAAAAATCAAACATAAATTGTTGGAAAAACAAGTTTTCATGATTTAGTTTGATTTTGATTGTATATCGTCTATACGTTTGAAGGGTGACTCGTTCATGCTCACATAATTTTATGAACCCATCAATGTCTGTATGATTGAAACATAGAATACGATTATAAAACCAACAACATAATTTCATCACTTATCGTGCGATCAAATATCAAAATCATAATCGTCACATAAACAAATCCAATTACAAAATCACAAACAAAGATATTATGTATATCATTCACATATATTTGATTAAATTATAAACAAATTACATTAACAAATAAAATGTACGAAAAAAGAAAAAGAAAATTCATTTTCCTAACAAGATTTTCCATAACATAAATGAAATTTTTTATAACAATAATAAAGCGAACAAACGTACGTACGTGTATTAAGACGAAGCCTAGCAAGAATAAGAAGTTTAGAAAAGATCTATAAATTTTAAAGTGAAATGTTTATGTGTGTCACGTTTTTAAATAATTTGTAATTCATTTCCTTGTAATTTTAGTAGAACATAATTTTTAAATATTTTCCATCTTCTAATGTATAATATGTACGTTCGTACGTACCACCATAACCCCAACGTCTTTTATTACAAGTCTTCACATTTTTAACATTTCTCAATTATTTATTTTGTTTTGCCTTTTTAATCATTTTATTCGGTTGGTTACAAAGTTACAAAGTAACTCGTGTGAAATGGATAAATTCCGACTGATGTGATAAATTTTCGTAGATACGATTTAAGATAATATGTGAGCGAATATTGTTGAAAAACATCAACTGTTGGTCAGTTATTGTAAGGGAAATAATCGGTGTTAAATTTTTAAAATGTAAAATGTAAAATGTAAAATGTAAAATGTAAAATGTAAAATGTAAAATGTAAAATGTAAAATGTAAAATGTAAAATGTAAAATGTAAAATGTAAAATGTAAAATGTAAAATGTAAAATGTAAAATGTAAAATGTAAAATGTAAAATGTAAAATGTAAAATGTAAAATGTAAAATGTAAAATGTAAAATGTAAAATGTAAAATGTAAAATGTAAAATGTAAAATGTAAAATGTAAAATGTAAAATGTAAAATGTAAAATGTAAAATGTAAAATGTAAAATGTAAAATGTAAAATGTAAAATGTAAAATGTAAAATGTAAAATGTAAAATGTAAAATGTAAAATGTAAAATGTAAAATGTAAAATGTAAAATGTAAAATGTAAAATGTAAAATGTAAAATGTAAAATGTAAAATGTAAAATGTAAAATGTAAAATGTAAAATGTAAAATGTAAAATGTAAAATGTAAAATGTAAAATGTAAAATGTAAAATGTAAAATGTAAAATGTAAAATGTAAAATGTAAAATGTAAAATGTAAAATGTAAAATGTAAAATGTAAAATGTAAAATGTAAAATGTAAAATGTAAAATGTAAAATGTAAAATGTAAAATGTAAAATGTAAAATGTAAAATGTAAAATGTAAAATGTAAAATGTAAAATGTAAAATGTAAAATGTAAAATGTAAAATGTAAAATGTAAAATGTAAAATGTAAAATGTAAAATGTAAAATGTAAAATGTAAAATGTAAAATGTAAAATGTAAAATGTAAAATGTAAAATGTAAAATGTAAAATGTAAAATGTAAAATGTAAAATGTAAAATGTAAAATGTAAAATGTAAAATGTAAAATGTAAAATGTAAAATGTAAAATGTAAAATGTAAAATGTAAAATGTAAAATGTAAAATGTAAAATGTAAAATGTAAAATGTAAAATGTAAAATGTAAAATGTAAAATGTAAAATGTAAAATGTAAAATGTAAAATGTAAAATGTAAAATGTAAAATGTAAAATGTAAAATGTAAAATGTAAAATGTAAAATGTAAAATGTAAAATGTAAAATGTAAAATGTAAAATGTAAAATGTAAAATGTAAAATGTAAAATGTAAAATGTAAAATGTAAAATGTAAAATGTAAAATGTAAAATGTAAAATGTAAAATGTAAAATGTAAAATGTAAAATGTAAAATGTAAAATGTAAAATGTAAAATGTAAAATGTAAAATGTAAAATGTAAAATGTAAAATGTAAAATGTAAAATGTAAAATGTAAAATGTAAAATGTAAAATGTAAAATGTAAAATGTAAAATGTAAAATGTAAAATGTAAAATGTAAAATGTAAAATGTAAAATGTAAAATGTAAAATGTAAAATGTAAAATGTAAAATGTAAAATGTAAAATGTAAAATGTAAAATGTAAAATGTAAAATGTAAAATGTAAAATGTAAAATGTAAAATGTAAAATGTAAAATGTAAAATGTAAAATGTAAAATGTAAAATGTAAAATGTAAAATGTAAAATGTAAAATGTAAAATGTAAAATGTAAAATGTAAAATGTAAAATGTAAAATGTAAAATGTAAAATGTAAAATGTAAAATGTAAAATGTAAAATGTAAAATGTAAAATGTAAAATGTAAAATGTAAAATGTAAAATGTAAAATGTAAAATGTAAAATGTAAAATGTAAAATGTAAAATGTAAAATGTAAAATGTAAAATGTAAAATGTAAAATGTAAAATGTAAAATGTAAAATGTAAAATGTAAAATGTAAAATGTAAAATGTAAAATGTAAAATGTAAAATGTAAAATGTAAAATGTAAAATGTAAAATGTAAAATGTAAAATGTAAAATGTAAAATGTAAAATGTAAAATGTAAAATGTAAAATGTAAAATGTAAAATGTAAAATGTAAAATGTAAAATGTAAAATGTAAAATGTAAAATGTAAAATGTAAAATGTAAAATGTAAAATGTAAAATGTAAAATGTAAAATGTAAAATGTAAAATGTAAAATGTAAAATGTAAAATGTAAAATGTAAAATGTAAAATGTAAAATGTAAAATGTAAAATGTAAAATGTAAAATGTAAAATGTAAAATGTAAAATGTAAAATGTAAAATGTAAAATGTAAAATGTAAATTTTAGTTAAGCTTAGTAAATACTATTTAACGAACCGTTTTGGTATTAATACTGGCAACTGTCCTTGAGTGGTAATGTACTGTATATAATGTTGTTTGAGTGGCAAATTATATTTGGATGCCTCGATTAATTGTCGAACTATTTAATAAAGGTGATAATACGGTGACAACTGCAATGTGCTGTAAAACTGTAAAAATATAGTATTAATTCTTTTAAGGTAAAAATTTCATTACTAACCATTAAGTCAATCATAAAGCCAATTTCTTTATGAATCGACATGGTATTTGACATTCCAATCAATTATAATTAAAATATTAACTATTTATAACTGGGTTTCATCCAATTAAAACCTAGAAGAAGAAAATATGGAAAAAAACGGTAACAAGACAAGTCTGATTACTTCATTTAAATTTATAGCAACTTTTATAGTACATAGTATAAAAGATATAAAAAACACTTTTTATAATTAATTTAAAGACCTTCAAGATCCAAAATTGACACAATGTTGATGAATCAAGTGCAAAGCATACCTCTATTATGTACGATAATTATAATGATATGAAAGAAAATTCTCTCAATATGCCATTCACATATATATTTATATTCATTAACATTATACACAGAGATATAAGTTTTTTTTACCCAATCAATTAAGATGAAAACACGAAGAAGCAACAGAAAAAATATCTTCTCTAAAAATATAATTTTCCAAGAAAATTTATCGTTTAGACTGTGCTGGAGTGTGAATTATTTCAAATGATGATGATGATGATAATGTTACTTGTATAGTGTTTGTGAAGTCTTTAAGATGAATCGAGAAAAACAAAATAATAAAATTATGATGATGAAAATATAAGAATGTTTTCTTGTCGATAAGAATAATTTTCTTGACCAACCGCAATTTATTTTAGTAATTGTTCTTTTACACATTTGTCTATATATGTATATTATATATATATATATATATATATATATATATATATATATATATATATATATATATATATATATATATATATATATATATATATATATATATATATATATATATATATATATATCGGTTGGCACCTGGCTTCCAGATCTTAATGGAGAAGTAACAGTGCAACCAGGACTATATAAATATGAAAACTTTATAACAACTGTTAGAATTCTGACGGGAAAACCCCGAATTACCTAAATGGATCCGAAATTTATAACTTAAAATCTACCTTATTAAATCTAATATCTTTGAAACGATGCAATAAGATTATTTCAAATTCTAAAAATAAATTTTTTTACCGAAAATCTTTACAAAAATTAATCAGAATGGAATACTTGAGTGGGAAAAAGAAAATGTCTTAAAAAAACTATTTTTAATAACCAGGAATTTCTGAAAAAAAAGAATGCAAAACTTTCGCCCATAACCATAATAAAACACAAAATCATAACAGCTGAGAATAATCTTGTCTATACAAAAATGTAAAGGCACCCTTATCACTACAAAGAGGATGTAGAGGAACAAAATCGATAGTTATTATAAATAGTGGCAACGTACGAAATTCTTCCAGCCTGTATTCATCACTCATTTGTGTCGTTCCAAAAACAACAGAAGCTACCGGAATTCGAAGAGTAAAGGATGTAGTTTAAAACTTACCAAAAAAAAAACAAATCGACAAATTTACAATACCCCTTATTGGCCTTAAGAAAGGTGCCGCCACATTCCAACGGGCGACGTATAAAGTTCTAAATGGTCTAATAGAAAAAATGTCCATGTTTAGCTGGACAACATGGTCGGTCAAACTTTAGAGAACTGCATTAAAAACCAGAGGAGGTCGTATTTAAACGGCTATCTTAATTTATCCTAAAAATTCAACTCGACAAGTGCGAGTTTCTTAAACAGGAAACCGAATTTTGGGGCAAACCATCACACAAAATGGGGTAAGACAAACTTTATTAAAATACAAAATATTTTGGTTTGCCATTACCTAAAACACCGAAAAAGATTTAACAGTTCTTGGAACTGGTCGGCAATTATCGAAGATGGGCCAGAGATTATTCTAAGATAAACAAACAAATGATAAAATAACTAAAAAATAATCTATAATCTATAATCTAATCTATAAATACTGCGGACTCGAACTATATACAAACTTTTGAAAACATTCAAAAGGTCATATCAGCATAGATCTAATTTTAGCATACCCGAATTTTTCACAAAACTTCATACTAACTATGGACGTATCGGATTTTGTTCTTGGTGCAGTTCTATCTCAGATACAGGGTGAAGTCGAAAGACCCATTGCGTTCGCATCCAGAACTCGTAACAAGACAGAATCAAAGTACGCTGCAAATGAAAAAAAAAATTTGGCTATAATGTGGGCCGTCAAAAAAATACCAGTGCTACCTTTACGGAAACAAATTTACATTGGTCACAGACTACAAGCTCCTGACGTTAAAATATACGAAAAGAATGCAAAACAATTACGATGGCGATTAGAGCTCGAAAATTACGACTATACACTCCTCCACAGGCCCTATGCCAAACGAGATTAGATTTAATCAAAATAATCAAATAAACTATTGTGGAATTCAAAAATAAGCCAATGCCATATTTAAGAATGTGAGCTTAAATATGGAAAGACCAATTAAAAGAATGGAGAAAAATAACAAAAAAATCGATCATATTTAATGAAAAAACACTCCGTATTTTTTAAACTGAATATTAGGAGTAGGGCTAAGGATGACTAAGGACTAAGTCCTAAGAACTCTAAGGAGTCGATGGATAAAGCAATAACTTTGTCGTTTATCATATGAATAACGCTATTTTGGATTATATCGAGACAATTAAGATGGTATTTTGGACCCACAAATGGGTACATAATGGGCCTTAAATAGTTAAACGATTTCTAATGAAGTAAAGAAAAGTTAAATCGTTTTATAAAATCTAATTACTGACATTTTTTTTGCAATTGAGTCCAATCACTCGAAATTTCTTGATCACTCGAAATTTTTAAACCTAAAAACCTAAGAGAGGTAAACCTATTAATGAGAAAGCCATTTATAGGGTGGAACATAATAATAAACTTTTAATGTGACAACAGACAAGTTTGGATTTTTTGTAGATTTAAGTCAACCCTATATGATTTGCCCCGGTAAATGTCTTTGTCATTGAAAGCCTGTCAAATGGAAATAGCATTCCTTTTGGCTGTTAAACTTAATAGAAGCAGAAATTGCAGCATCATCATAAAAAGAGTGGATATTACATGATGCCAATGTAAAAATATCACTGATGTAGAAATCGCCGGATTGATATAATGCGAGTTAGATGAAATATCATCTAATACTAACTTGATCGATCATCTCATTAAACTATTTTCTGTATCCATAGTGAACAATACATGAAACAATAAAACGATGTATTACTTTTTACCAAACTAGTAACCGACGAAAGTTCGATTGTTTTATTTAGAAAATTTTTGTTTCATTCCTTTATTTTTTTAAAATAACCGAAGTGATATTTGTGGGATGTCCAAATGATAAATAATCTAGATTTTTTTTTTGATCATTGCTTTGTGCAGTAGCTTTCTTTAGTCAAAAATATTTACAAGAAAACGATCACATGGTGCTTCAAAATTATTTTTCTAAATTGGCCTGGATACCGTAATTTTATTAGTTTGGCCAATTAATGCTGATGCATAAATATATTTTACGGGTGATGTGAATGCCATCTGGATCCTATTGGCTAAAATACCAGAAACTAAAAAGTAATATAATTGAAAATAATTATCATTTATAAATATTATCCACTTAGAGATAAAAATCCATTTTTCTATGGAACACAAATAATTATTTATAAGATTAAAAACAAAAAAAAATTTGTGAAAAGAATTAAAAATAATAAAAAGTTAAATTAAATTAAAAGAATAATAATAAATAATGAACTAATTTATCACAATATAATTAATTTGAAATCATTTTCTATAAAATTTTCTGCTGACATTTTTTATTATTATTATTATTATTATTTGTTAGTTTTGTTGTATAAATATAGTATTAAGACATTTTACTTATTCCTTTTTAAATAAAATTTCAATTACTTGCGGTTTTGTCGTTTTAATTGAATTGGAATTTAATGTTTTGAGAGTTTCAAATATTGTTTGGGGATTTGGTTTTATTGTTATGTATGAACGCTATTTAAAATTATGTTTCATAAGTTTTATGTATTTTGTAATGTTGGTACGAGTATATAAGGATGTTGGTAATGCATTTCTTTTATGTATTTGTCTGATTTACAACAAAACAAAAAAAAAAAAACAAACGACGATATTGAAATTGTATATAGTGCGCAGAACGTTAATTGCATTCGAGTGGGTGTCTCAAGTTATTTTAATTATATTATGGGTATATTATATATATATATTAATTATTGGATATGTACACGATAATATAACGTATAATGGAGTGCTTCTGACACAAATTCAATGAACTAATTTGTTTTCTGCATTTTTATCAGCAACTAAAATAATTAAGAAGCATTGTGTTTATACAAAATATTTGCTTTCTGTTTAAGTAGTTTCAAATGATTTTGTTTCTTGGTAATCCATAATGACAAAGTAACTTGTTCGATTTATTCTCTAGAGACCATCTGTCGGAAAGATGTTAAAGAGCAGTCAAGAACGGTTAACAATAAATATATAGGGCCAATATAAAACATAATTTCCTAGTATTATATTATTTTCTTAGCCTTTCTGAGCCTCCTTTTTAAACCAATTTGAGACACTTTAAATCAAAGATTCTGCCCAAAGATTTCTGTAATTAGAGCGGCTTGGTAGAGGAGAACTGGTGAGGTTATTACCGTATCGTCAGTGAGATCATATTGTTTCTTGATTATTCGACCCCATATGGTTTTTTTCAGTTTGAAGACACCAAATTTGTTTTAACTCTCGTTAAATTTTAAACTTTAACCTCGACAGTTATGGAGGCAAACTTTATAATTGCAAAAACAAAGACTTAGCTCTAAAAATCAAACTGTTTTGAATTGAATCTTGCAAGAGGTAGTTGCAATTTAATGCGTAATATCATAAAAAGTTATAAAAAAAAGAGCAAGATCTTTAAATTGGGAGGAATAATTCGTTCCTCTATTAAGGGAAATAGGAGCTATTCTAGTTATCGCTGATGGTGATACAGTATCGACACACTTTAAAAGTTTACAATATATTTTGAATTTATATCATAACTTTGTGTACATTCTCCGCCTGATTAATATATGTGTGAGGTAAAAATGGCAATCCCAAATAATAACACGTTCGATTCGCCCCAACATAGTTTTTATTATTAGTTTATTTTATGCAATTTTTTCAAAGCGTGGCAATGCATGGTCGAAAATTAAAAAATTGTGTATGTATAATTTGTGCATTGACAAAAATTGTCAAGCATACTATCATAGCAGAAAGCAGGGATGAGGAGTTAGCTTAAGCCAAGATATATGTCACATTCTGATGAAAGGATTCGGAAGGACATGGCAGTGGAAACTTGGGCAACTGTGAGTAAAAAAAGAGGCAGTTGAGCGTCCTTCAGATGAAAAGCTTACCATTTGCTGGAAAAAGGTAAAGTAAAATTAAAAAATTCAGTTGAATTATGAGTAAAAGTCCTTTGAGTGTCCTCAATTCTCCAGAGATTTTTTATTACACGACGAGCATAATGACATTAGCTTTGATCGATGGGATTACGATCAACCTTACTATGTCGACAGCACATAAGCTATGGAATTTCGAATGCAACATCTTTGCACGTTATTTGCGGATTTTCGATGAATTCGACTGCTTTTTTAAAAACCATCATCTGCTTGCCAATACTTATACCGGTTTCGAATTTCATATTTCACCGAGATCGTCATTCTGATTGTAGAATGCTACCAATTAATTTGTATCGTGGAATGTCTGGTAGGTAACTAAATTTTTCCGTTGCCTATAAATATATGTAAGCTTTACTATCCACAGTGCTTTGTGTATGAATAGTTTCAATTTCACGAATGCATACTTCATGTACTAATCTGAATAAAACGACGGAGAAATCAAGTTTACGTTCCCCGTGGAAGTGTCTATCTCTATAGCGTATTCATTAATTCATG
The DNA here is from genome assembly GCA_963556175.1 of Tipula confusa. NCBI lineage: Eukaryota > Metazoa > Arthropoda > Insecta > Diptera > Tipulidae > Tipula > Tipula confusa. The sequence continues at coordinate 3,015,801 of OY744475.1, forward strand.
ATAGTGTATCGCAGGCACCGCGTTTTGTCTACCTTTCCTATACTCTATTAGAAAATCAAATAATTGTAGTTTCAGACTCCGTCGTACCTGTCAACCTGATTTATTTTTAACGTTATTAGACAGGTAAAACTATCATGATCCGCCATAACTGTAAAAGGTAGCCTTTTAACATATGACCAAAGTTTTTTAATACCCATTATCGCAGTGAGACATTCCTGCTTCGTTATACACTATAGTTGTTCAGAACGCCAAAGTTAATTTTTGGGAATGAAAGCTATTATGGGTAGTTTGCTTATTTAAAATCCCTCTGAAAAGAAATGACTTCAATTCCACTAAAACTCACATCGCATTGGATATAAAATCCCTTGCTAAAATCCAGTTTGACTAGCCGGAGAAGAAGTTAGAGCGGACTTTAAAGCGTCAACATTTATTAGCCTTCTTCAGAAAGCCTTTTCTTTAGCCTTCTCTGAAAGAGAAGTTGACAATTCAGAATAGTTTTTTATTTAATAGTTTTTTTAAGCGGCGATATTACTCCGAGGCGGCCAGAAACCGGCTAACCTGTCGACCAGTTAAAATTTGAATATTAAAAGTATTATTGTAAGAATGGATGATTTCTGGGCTGGTCTATTACTAACTTGAAATTTTTAGTTCGGCTGTAATACAGTAATACTTTTAATATATATAAAGGTGGCAACCGCAAAAATGTTGGTTGCAGAGTTTTACTGCGTCTGCGAGAGACACGATAATACAGTATCACGGCGAAGAGCATCCAAGTGAGGTATAATCTGGGGATTATATACAAAAAAGATGCCAAATCAACATGTAGCACACCTATTTTGAAATATAGACATCGTTCACGTTAGTAAATTGTTTGATCACGAGGAAAGTACAATTACTTGTGTAATTGTCAATTTATCTGGGTGCGTTCGGATTTCCATAAAAGTTCCAAACCCAAATTCTTTTTGGTCAACTATATATTTAAACCCTACGAATAATCGGTCGAAAGTTAATATTTAAAAATTATCGCGCTTGATATTATGAGTCGTGTAAACATCATCCGACCACAGGAGCGGAATGCATTTTCTTGAGATGTATTTATTTATTCAGAAACCGTACATATATATGGAAAATACTTACAGTAGATCATTAAAAATAATTAGAGCCAGACTAATGAATGTATATATAATATGTTGTATACTGCGTGTACATATAATATGCGCACAGGCAGCATAAGTATTTATTTAGCTAAACAAGACAGACAACAAAACATTAATTGTGATTCATAGAATAATGTTGGCTCTCAACAAAAATAAAAAAAAATTCATTTCAATTTCTTGACAAACATTTAACGTCAACGCATTATTCATGCACAAAGGATGTCTCTAAATGCCATTATATGTTTTCGTTTCGAACCGATTAAATTTCAGCCAATCAATTAATTAATGACCAATTAATTTTAATTAAAACTATTCAAAAAATCACAAATAACTCAAATTAATTATTAAAATTTTTTATGATTTTGACCTTAAGAAATTTAATTAGATTTTTTTTTTAAGACCCGCAGTTCTCATATTTCATGTGAACATGGATGATGTCAATTTTATATTTGTCATAAAACGCAAAAAATAATCATAAATATGAGTGTGTGTGTGTGTGTGTGTATACAGCACTTAAAGTAAACAGACCAAGAATTATTTTTAGATTAGGAAATCTTTTCTTAAGGAAAACACCCATAAGACAAATTTTGTCTAATTCATCATATTGTGAATTCATTTATTGATCGATGATTATATCATTATGATGATGTTTGGTGATGATGGAATGATGTTTATGATTTCAAGATTGTTTGTAAATTATTATTGATCGATTTTTCCGGTGTGCGTGCGTGTGTGTGTGTATCTATGTATACAAACCATTTTTGTATTATAAACAACAATTTTCATCTATTCGTCTGTACATACTACATACATAACGACTAAAAAGTTTTTCATATAAATCAAATCGAGCTACAAGACAAATTTCCCATCAAATACACCAGATAAATTCTTTATCATAAAAATCAAATCAAACCCATTACTTTCAATATCACACCCATAAATCGATATAGATAACAAAAACTTGTAAAATCTCATAAAAAAAATTTGAGCAAAAAAGAAAATTTCAAATAATTCTTATCAAACAGTCACTTCTTCCGCATGTTCTTCTTTGCATTTAGTTTATTATCATTATGCTTTTATATTAAATGTAGCCCAACAACAGCGACAATGTTGAAAAAATTAAATTTAAATTGAGAATTATGCTCATTTAAAAAAAAAAAAAAAAATTCATTGAATGAAATAAAAAAACTTTTCTCATGATCGTTAAAATCAGGAAGAGCCAAGAAAAAAACATAACATCGTTGTAAGTGAAGAAGTAAAGTTGGTACATACATATTATTATGGATTCGTACAATGAAAATGCGGAAAATATATTTTCAAACGCTTTTCGGCGAAAACGTAAAAATAATATTTAATCAATGAATGATATTTGCGTGGAAGAGACAAATTCTGCGAAAAACTTTTCGTTAACTTTTTAGCGGTTGAATTTTAATTTAATGATGTCGTAAAATCGCATTACAGTTAATTGTTTAATTTTTACTCGTACGTATTATGCGCATGAGTGCAGTAATGAGTGTGGTTTAAATAATAATAAAAAAATCGTAGTCACAAATTGATGTCACTATACAGATCAGTTAAGTTAGTAGACATAAATGTGATTTAACCTTTATTACAAGTGCATAAAGTTGTGTAAATTTCACTTATTTACAATTATTTCCAATTTACTTATGCTCTCTATCTGTTGGTGTTCCTGTGCAGACCAATACGTTTAGTATATAAAAAGCATCATCATAATACTTTCAAGTGAAAATTCTCATACTTTGAAGACATAAATGAAAATGTCTTTAATATAAGTTTCTTTCCTTTAATCATAGACACCGGAAAAATATGATATGGGTCACATTTTCCTAATCGTCACAATCCATTTAAATAACTACAAAAAATGTGTTACCAGATTCTAAGTTCCTGGAACCAGCACCTCATAATTAAATCACGAACGCTTCAAAATGTACTTATAGGGTGACCTTGAATTCTGGTGATAACATCTTTGTTGTTTTCAAACTGGTTTTTTGCAGTGTCGTTGTAATTAGCAAACGACTTACATACATTGTTGTTTTGAATGTCGCTCCAACCATAGTATAAATTCACATAGTACTACCATGGTATGTTTGGCCATTGACGTGGTAGATATCGCTACTGGTATCGTTTTAGAATAATCGAAATAATTTTATATTAATAATCGCCTAAATGTCATATATTTATCCTAAATGTGGACGATATTCTAAACTGTTTTTTTTATGGTGGTACAATAATATGTATTTATACTATGCTCCATCCAAGACAAAGAGCAGACGAATCATTAATGTAGCTCAGCCGCAAGAGTTTTAGAAAGCTTTAATTTTTCCAGATCAAGACATTTTTGATTGGTTTCATAAATAACCAAGTAGGTATTGCGGAAAATTTAACTTCACAGTTTTTGAAATTTTATGTGTTTGCTGTGTTTTGGAACATTTTAATATGTGGTGCAGTTTTGGTGAACCATCATATAATATCTTCTAAATTTTTAAATTAGGTTTGAAAACTACTTTTGGCATAAATTTGATGACCCCATCTCGTGGTATTTGGGTTTTGAAAATTTTTGATTTGTAGCTTGAATTTTACAGATTTTATGGGCGAATCATAATGAATATTTTGGATTTTGAAAAACTTATTTTAGAGCTGTTGTAACGTGAAGCGATAATTTAATAATTTGCACCCTTCAGCGACAAAATTGGTAAAAACAGCGAACCCAATATTGATCATTTAGGTATTCCATTTATGGAAATTATATTAACGGATCGATTTTATTTAATTTGAGTAAACTGTAAATAATTTTCTAGATAGTTCACTAATATTAAATGAGCCTGTTCCCTAAGGACATTCTCTAAGCTGCTAAAGATGCAGCTGAAAATATAAAATGGTAAGAAAAGTCTCTGGCAAAACTATAGTGGATGCTTCAGGTCAAGTACTATTAAATAATGAAGCAAAGAGAAATAAAAATACCGTTTTGCAAAAAAGCCATCTACAGCTAGGAGTATCTTTGGTAACAAATTTTTACAAATAACGAACCTTACAAATTCAATACAGCTAAAAGTTCATCATTAATACAAAAAGAATAAAAAAAAATGTTTGAATATCACAAACATGGAAGGACAGCTTAAAAATAACAATCCCGAAGAAAGATGAACTCAACACAACAATTAGGAATGGTAAAACGATCCAGCTGGTTTCAAACTATGAAGAAGTTTTCATCACAAAATAATCTACTAAATGAAATTATTTACTAAACCTGATCTTTGTTAATTTCGATCGCGTATGTAGCTCGATAAATAGGAAAGCAATAACACTTTGTAAAAAAGGCATAAAGCCTCTGTGGTAAAACGACATTCAACCATAATGAAAGCACATTGATCATCTAGTTTAAAGACACTGCCGCAAAGAAAAACGCAAAGTGTACAGACCAACTATAAAACCGGTTCTATACAGTTTATACTAGGCCTTAATATTTGCAGTAGACAATGACCTATCATTAAATTGCAGAATATCAAAACCATTTTCAAAACCAAAAAGAAACAGCAGCGGAGGAATATTATGTTTTTCAAGGCTAAAAGAAATATTTACAAGTTCCGTTCAGGAAAGTGAACCAAGACATTTTCGTGGCGTATTTCGCATACTAAGGCAAAGCTTTAACTGAGGACCTTAACTCATTAAGTATATTGTGAATTTTTTCAACAAGCATGTAGTTTCCGTTCTCGGTAACGTTCTCTATATAATAAGGTTTCTTTAACTACATAGTCTACAGTAAAAATTATATCGGTTTCGTAAAGCAGGAAGTGTTTAAAATATATAGAATCTGAACAAAAACTTCAGTGCCAAAACCTGCCAATAACAATAGTTTTACCAAGAGATTCCTATGAAAGTCTCCTATGGGGCACCTCCCTTCGGTGGCAGAGGATCCCATAGAAGGATCCCTTCACCGGATCACTGACGGATTAGTGAAAAATAAAATACCAATCGCAGACCAACAAGTTGGAGAAGCACCTGTTGACCAAGAAGTGCAGCTTTGGACACCGTTTTTTCCTCATGTAAGAGGGGCAGTTTCTAATCAGGGATTAGGTATAAACTACTAGAGGAGAGGTACCTTGATTAAAAAACCATCTAACGGCAATGAATCATCACCAAAAAGGAATAAATAGACCAGGTGGTACACCAACTGACCACTCATCTATTATCATGAAATAATTCACCTATTATCTTGCCTAAGATATAATTGAAGAGCAAATAAACCTGCAAGTACCAATTAAAACACCGATACAGTTGGAAGACGAGTACGAGGTACTAGCAGTACTATTAAACAAGCAGCATGGTCAAATTGTCCTTTAAACCACAATGAATCACATAGGAACCAAAATTATAATATTGAAGTCCGTTTGGGAGAAATGGAAGGCACGCAAAACTGGCAAAGGACACACTTCCTTTAAAAGCCCTCAATTTTCTTTGCAATAAACTTAAACAACGCATAAAACTATAACCAACTATTAAAACATAATTAATACTCTCTTTAGAAAGCAAGAAAAAAATTGAAAAAAACCAAATGCATGTGGTGTCTATTAAAAACGACGACGGAGTATGGACCAAAAGTGACAAGCAAAAAGCTACTTAATTAGCAGCCCATCTGAAAAAAATATTTTAACCTGTACATAGGCAAACAGCTGATGAAAACTTAATAGCTTTAAGGCAAATTAATAATCATAACATACAATCTGTAATATTACATGGAATTGTAATATTAAATACTGTCCAAATTATAAAAATCATTACTTCAATAGGACTCCGGAAAATGAATAGTATAATCAATTTAATATATCCCACGTCAATGGAAAGTTGCAGAAGTTTTTACCTTAAAAACTTAAGGTAAGAGATTCATTATAGCTGTTCTACCTAATTTTTAAATCTTAAATATCAGATCGACATTTCGACGTAAAATATAACGGAGAGTACTCTCAATAAAAAAAATATATCAGCAGGTACACCACAAGGTAGGGTTTACCACAAGGTATTTGTATACTACAATCTACAAATGATACAATGTTTTCAAAACAAAGCACTGCGTGGCATTGTCAACACACCATGGAATATTAGAAATGATAACCTCCATAAGGACTTATAAATGTAAAATGTAAAGAACTACAAAAATATATAAATAAACAGATTCAGCGAATAGCTCGGCACTAAAATGGGAAAATACGCATCGTTTATTGGATATCACTTATGCAGTAAGAAGACTCCAAAGGCAAAAACCTTTAGAACTGGTCAATTGTTCTTAATTAACTATGTAAATTGAAACGGAAGTAACCATTTGGTCAATGCGGATGCAGTTTTGTCACCATACACGTTAAGCCAAATTTCAAACGCCCTTTGGTATTTAGTACTATACAAAATCAAATTATTCTTAAAAGATTTTAAGGAATAACGGGATCAACGAAATTTTATTTTAAGGTTTTATTATTTTTAGTATTACTGCGATTGGTAAAACTTCTGAAAAGATGTTTGCGGTTGAGATAAAAACCACAAAAACCTTTTAAGTGGCCGTCACACATGGAAGTGTGGAAATTATTGAATATACATTTTTTATTTCCACTTTGTTAAATGAAAAAGATTAAAGTGTTCCGCTTTCTGTTTTTTTTTAAATTTTTTAGTTCCAAAACCAAAATAAATTTTAAAAAGTCAATCTGATGGTGGCACACAAGGACGGCTTTTGTGTCGTTTTTTTCCTCTATCGAATTGAGATAGAACAAAAAGTAGAAAATCTACATAAAAATAGATAAATCGAAAATTTTCCTAAAAGGTTTTGTGTTCTTGTATATCATGTTCAACAGTTTTTCGTGCTTTCAACGAGAACTCGAGTAGAGAATATGGGGTAGAACGAAAATCGTTTTGAATATATGGCGACTATACATTCTATGTATAAGTACGAGTTTATGTAGATTGAATTGGATATATAATAGAAGTTAGTTCTTTCAAGAGTTTTTTTTTTTGGCATATCGAAAACCAAAGTTTTTTTTTTCTAAAATTTTAAATTTTAAATTGAGTATTTTGTGTGAGTGGTGTTTGCTACATTTTCTAGTTCCATTGGAATGTATTTATTCATTCGTTCACATAACATATACAGTCAATGTATGCATATAATATATAAACATAAAATGTTAGATTTAGTTTAGTTTTTTCAAGGATGAATTTTTGTTGTTGGATTTCACATCTGATTTATGTTACAATTTTCAATTTTGTTTTTTTCCAAAACCGATTATTTAGTTTCATACATACATACATATAGAACGGAATGCACTATTAACTTGAATGCAAGTCCTGCTATTTTGTTAAATTATTCTACCGTGTAAATTCTACCGTATATAGTTTTGTATTGTCAAGCAAAATATCTTCATAACTTATTTGAATTTAGTTTTGATTTTGCCGAACGATTAAATTATTTTGTAATTGTAACTTTCAATATGTTGCATCTTTCAATTAAAATGAAAACAGTCCAAGAATCAATATTCTGATGTTGGGTTATATACCAAGCTTATATTTAAGTCGCCCACTACAATTTCCTTTCCAGGACGTTGTCTTAAGGGTACCGTAAAAGGACGTTTTTGGTTTTGTAACTATGATAATCCAATGTTGAAAATCAATTTAAATGTATGAGCATCCATAATGGAAAACTCTATATTATGTATGCAGATACAAAGGTAAAGAACAAATTCGAGTAGTTTTATCGTGCAGTACGATTTTTTTTTTGTAAATTTTTGATGTTGTCTAAAAATGACAAGCAGCATACGAAAATACAATTTTTATCGTATGCCAGCTATAGTTTTGTTGTTATTATGTAAACGAGTACGAACATTTCGTATATAGTTGTCTTATTTATTTATTTTTCTTGTTCAACTTTAAAGTTTAAATATTTTATTTTTGGAATACCTCAATCAACTTATTTATTCACAAGCATGTTAAAGTTTTTTTTTGTTGAAAATGTGTTTGGCATGAATATTTTAATTTATTCCCGCACATCTTTACTCGTCTTCTCCGATCGATATATTAATTTACAAAAGGAATTAATTTAATTAACTTACTTAACGGTATAAAATTTATACTTCAGTTGATTTTAAAATTAACCACCATCGTATCGTACCTGAAATTAAAAAAATAAAACAGCAAATTTTAATTATCGTATCGTAAGTATTTTGTTTTTGAAAGGAGGGGGAAATTTTCACAAAAAAAAAAAAAATTAAACTTAAATTATCGGTTATAAAAAAACACTTAAATTAAGATATAATTTTCAACAACAAAATTGTTTATATACGTTACAAAGGTGTTTGATTACATTTACCTATATTTTAATTTGTTTCGTATACAGAAATAACGGTATCAGATTTACTGCAGGCCGGCCACTCGCAGTATAGAACCAGTTCAGTAAATTATGGCTAAAAAGTATACTTATATATACTTTTAGATTCAATGTGCAGTAATTATTCACTGACCAGTGTAAATTCCTAGAGTGCAAAGGGAAGTAGTATATACGTATCTTGAACGAGTGCAAGCAAAAGTTGATCGAGTAATCGATAATGACAGAGAAATTTCAGCATCGATCTAAGAGTAACCTTTCCAAAATAAAAACAAAAACAAAAAAGTACAGCTCTTTTAGACAACGATGAGCAGGCAGCTGAATTAAAAAAATAATCGAATTTAGAGCAGTTCAACCAGCATTTTTTATAACTGGACCAATAAATGCAGCATAACAAAACGAGAAGTAGACATGACCAGACGACTGCAAAACACCAAATGTCGTAGGAAATGGCCACGAGGCGGAAGTTTGGTTAATAGTTGTTTATAACCAAAAGATGCCCTCTAACCAAATGCCATTTTGATTAGAGGCATTAACTTCACTGTTTAAATGAATATCTGTTATAGAAATAAATTATGGATTCATAAATTAAGGTCACCTCGCTCAGTGGTACGTATGAAAGTCATCATTGACCCTTTTACTAACATTAACCGTGCGTATTACAATGTCACACCACTAAATTACTTTTGATGCCTTTCGAAAGTCATCAAATGGTATCTCATCGAATCAAACCTTAATGATTGGACCTACTATTCAACCCATCTTACCGAGCAATAAGCGCAGTAGTTAAAGCTGCGGTGTTTAAAAATAAAAATTCAAGCATGCTCGATTTGGCTGGTGACGGCGTAAGGTAGAACGTTTAAAATTAACGGCGAAAGAGTTGGCAGAGCTTCGGCCCCAGAAAAGAACTTCAGGGTTCAAATACAAAAAAAAATATTCAGATTAAACAATGAAGATACGGATTTTCTACGTATCGTTCGGTATTCAAATCCTGGTTTATCAGGTGATTTTCAGTTAAATACGGTAACCTTTAGTACGGCGAGTGCTCCATACTTGGCCATAAAGACATTAATGCAGTTACCTTCCTACAAAAAAGAAAGATTTCCCACTGACATCTAAAAGTATTTATGATGAGATGTATATTGATGAGGTCTGATGAAGTTTGGTATGGTGGCTATTTTATCGAATCGGTGCAAAAGTTACAAGCGGAATTTATTGAGCTTCTTAGATCTAGTGGTTTTAAACTTCGAAAATGTTCATCAAACCATTCCGAGGATCTGCGATCAATCCCAAATGGCCTCCATGAAACGAAATCGACACTGGATATTTATGACGATGGTTTTGTAAAAAAAATCTATAGCATTACAGGCCAAGGTTGACCCATTACTGCGATCTTTTACAAGATCTTTCAGACCATATTTTTACAATTGGTGATCATTTTTTTGCAATTTGTGACGGCGTTGTGGTCAGTGGTGGAGATCGTAACCAAGACCCCCGTGTGTTGAAGCCAATACTTTAACTATCACTTTTCGACCGATGACCAGTTAGTAAAAACACTTGGCATTTTTTTGAATACTCCAGCAACCGACGAGTTTGGCCACAACATTTTTATACGTTCTGTGATAAAAACATAACAAAAAGGAGCATTTTTGCTTATATTTATAGACACTTTAACCATTTCGGATAGATTTCGCTATATATTATCATTGCAAAAATCATATTATAAAATCTCTGGTTAGCTTAACTATAGAGTGGGATGATCCAGTGTACCTGAACAAATTAAACACACTTGGCTTACTTACCGAGATGAACTTTCACAAATTTTTGAAATAAGAGTTCTAAGGTAGCATTAGTATTTTGCTTTAAATATGAGCAACAGATCTACTTCAAAGAAGGGATTAAATGCAGCACAAATAATTTACCAATTAAAGTTAAGTGGGCATCACGGACCCCTTTCTTTTGTGACATTAAGAGGTGCATTAAGAGTTGGTGGCCGGATAAAACATAGCTTTTTACCACACTCAACGAAACATCTTATCATCATACTTTTTTTTTTTTTAAACAAAATAGTCCATTTATTTATACATTTACTTTTTATACATTTTCTCTTATATTATACAATACAATTTTTTGGTCGGTGGACTACTTTATAGGCCGACTATATACTAAGAAAATTTATTTTGATGTCCACTGTCCCTAAAATTGGGCTCTCAGGATCATTTGATTCGTCTAAAAACTTGCAAAATTTTTATATGAAACATAGATTTATATCAAAAGAATAAAAGCTTAATATTGCTTAAATGATTTAAAAAAAAAAATAATAATAAATTTTTAAATATTAATATAATGTATATGAGTATGATTGTGTTTGTAAAAAAGTAAAATGTAACAAAGAAAAATTAAGTTAGCAATCATACTCGAACTGATCTTGCTTAAGGCATTATGTAAGACATTCACACACACATTCATACCAATATAAAAATATAAAAGTATATATAGTTACACATCAACACACACATTCATACAATAAAAGTAAACTTTGACGGCAAGTTTGTTCTACTCTAAATTTAAATGTTTTATATAGACCATATTGATTTAATTTTTTTTTTTTTATAACTTTATACAATGTAAATATAAAACAGTGTTTTATAAAGAATTGTGGTTCTATATATCTAAACTAGCTATATGTAACACTATTTACATATATTATCCTGACTTTATTTATAATAATATAATTTATTTATATTGGTGGTGTTTGATTTAGCCACCAATATTTCGCGCATCTTTTGGAGAAATCGTCTTGTTTGGGCTCGAATCCGATGCTCGTACTGTATCTCATATGCTCATCTGGATCGTTGAATTTCTCCTCATCTAACCATTTTTCATTTGGCCTCCTTTGTACGTGGTATAGGATTGGTACCGCATCACCATTTTGTATATAGCCTTTCTGGTCGTGATATATGAATAAGTTGGGTCCCGGCACCATCCCCTTGGACGCATAATGTTTTGCCATTGTTGAATCGTAATAGTATGGACCAAAAATTAATGAATTGTTGCGATTTTGTGTCGCCCGTTGAATATGTTCTCGTGTTAAATTTATGATGTGTATATCGATGCGGTCCGCATCATATCGTTCATACTGCTTTGTATTTGAGACAAAATGTTTGTACCCTGTTTCTGCCTTGCGATATAAGCCGTTGCAGTGTCGCAAACATTTCCTCTCAAATACCCGTAGCCGCTCTATGTACCTGGGCACCTGGTTATACCACACCTGACAACCGTATGTAAGTATGGGCCGAATCAATGACTTGTACGCAATAATTTTGACTCTTTGGTTTATATGTTTGCTGTAGAATAGCCTGCGTGTCCCCATAAAAGCACGTCGTGCCTTCTCCAGTTGCTTTGTTGTGTGGTCTGCCATGTAGCACATGTTGTCGATGTGTACACCCAGATATTTAATTTGATTGAAAAGTTGAATAGGTTGACCATAAATTTTGATTTGTAATTTTCGCCAGTTTCTTTTCAAATCTCGGTTTGCATTTTTTAATGGTCGCCGAAAAAGGATGGTTTCACATTTTGTCGTATTCATTTCGATATGCCAAAGGTTGAAGTAATTTTGAATATGGTCGATTGCCGTTTGGAGATTTTTTTGAATATCGCCTACCAAATAATTTGCCGAATATACGATCATATCGTCAGCGTATGCGCACGTCTGTATAGATTTTGAATTTAGTTCATTGCTGCCAATTAGTTCTGCTGTATATATGTTAAATAATAGTGGTGCCGTTATCGACCCTTGTTGAACCCCGTTCATAATTTTGAAAATTTTTGTCGAATTTGTGCGCCCCGTTGTCACGATGAATTTACGGTTGTACAACATTTCATATAGAATTTCAATAATTTCGTTCGAGAATTTCATTTTTTTCATTTTTGCCAAAAGTCCGTCCAGCCAAATAGATCTTATCATCATACTTCTTAACAGCCCAGTTACTATGATGATCATTGGTCAAGCACATATCAACACATTGATTGTGGTATTACCCAGACGCTTATATATATATATATATATATATATATATATATATATATATATATATATATATATATATATATATATATATATATATATATATATGTATATGTATATGCATATATATATATATATATATATATATATATATATATATATATATATATATATATATATATATATAAATACAATTTATTAATTAATTTATTAAAACTTAGAGATTATACCTATAACTGAAATGATTTTAAATTTTGTTTTGTCAATATTTCGTTGAATTTAAAATCCTTTAGTTAAAATAATTTAAACATTTCATTCAATCGCTACTAGTGACATCTATTAATTGTATATATGAACTATATCCTGTTGACACATTTTTTAACACGATTTCTCTTTGTTGTTGCTCAAGTTAGTCATACATAATTTCCTGTGCACTGCAAACAAATAGTTTGCCATCCTATGTTTCCCGAGGTCTGAACAATTTCGATTTGTGACATAAATTTTACAGATTTATTAGCCTAATTAATTAATACGTTTTTTATGCATTTTGGAGAATTTCAATTCCTCCATAACGTTGGGCGATAAAGAATATTGGAACTTTAATCTTTTAATGGTAGATGTCCGATTTGAGCGTCTAAGGGCTGTTCTGAGCTACAGTTAAGAATAGTTTAATTATTCCGTGAGCTAATTTGTTTCAACGTGGTCTATGAGAAACGATTTAGCAGATTTAAATTAATTAATTAATTAATGTTTGTAAAGAGTAAAGTTTCAGGACTTATTTTACTCTATGAGGATTATCTGGAGGGAAAATATCATACAACAGGTTTGGCTACCTGCCCACTGCCTAAAAGGTCTTTTGAACCCAATTCTCCTCTATGAATGTGGTAGAATTCAACGAGAAATGTTGGGCTAGTGCTACCAGATTATGGTAACAACATTTTTCGTTCTTTAACAAAACACCGAATAAATTAATTTTGTTGCGGTAAAGCGGTCATTTATTAATTTTACATACTGTAATTATGTATGATTATTAATTGTTAATGTTAACAAGCATTCTCTACAAATATTATTAAAATTGACAATAAATCGCAAAATTTCGATACCAAATTAGTAAAAGCTCACCATAGTACACCAAACCAAAAAGCTTTATTACTATTCAATTATTATTATTTGGTGAGTGAAAAAAATGTGACAAGGTGGTTGCTGCTTTTTGTGTTAATAAATAAAATAAAATGCATTTCCGGTTAAATTTATAGTTTATTATTTTATTAATTTGATATTATATGTAATAGTGTCGTGGCATATTATAATACAAATTTACCATTATACGAACAACAGATCCAAACTTACTCTTCGATATAATATTACGTATAAAATATTTACACAGCATTGAATATGGTTTTTGGATACATAAACAAATTTTGTGCGCTGCTTAAATGGTGGTAGGTCACTTTTAGAATGATTTATGTGAATTTTATGCTATAATTTTTATTTATTTAATTTTATTCTCGTTTTGGATTCTACATCAGACTATAATATATGTTGTTTTATTAATATTTAAATTATTTGGAAATTTATTTAATTTTTTGTTTCATTGTAACCAACCAACCATTATATTATACTCGTATGTATATGAAATATTATGGTGTTATTGGAGATTGGAAAAAGTTACATGCGGATGATAAATGGCTAGTGATGCTGGTTTTTATCATTGTGTGACGCGGGAATTACAGCATTTTTTCATTAATTTTTAAAAGAATATTTTGGGGAATTCATAGTCCCTGTGATCAGGTAGGATTAACATGAGTTGAAAAACGATTCAACCAAGTACCACACACCTAGAGTTAGATTGCTTGATAACGATTCACAAAAGTGATGTTCCAAAAGCCTTGATATAGGGTATCGGTTGAAATTCTAATATTATATATTTTATAAGTTGTTATCGTAAAGAGGTAGGTCAAACTATACCAAGCAAGATTCAGGGTACTACACTAGGTGAGTACTTTTAGTAAAAAGGTATTGTTTAAAAGGCACATATGTTACTGTTAAAAATAATGGCACTTTTAAAAAAAGAAAATAACTTAGAATAATCAACAAACATTAAACTCGTATGTAAAGGGTGTCCCAGTAAGAAGTTCAGATTTAAAAATTACTAAAACAACAACGGCTTAATATATTTCCAAATTTATTTTTTTGATTGAAAAACTCCTGGTTATTTATGGAAAATGGTTTCATTCAAATGGCAGCCGCGGCTGGCCTTGGCGTACTCCATTCGGTCGGTCCAATTGCTGAGCACATTTTGGATTGTGTGCGGATCTATTTGATCTATTTATTATTGGCTTGCAAATGCTAAATTATTTGTGAATTATCCGTGTAACACTTGTCTTTCACGGCACCCCACAAAAATCCAAAGATGTCAAATCACAGCTCTTTGCCGGCCAATTCACTTCACCATTTCGACTGATAATGCGGCCAACGAATTTTTAACACAGTTTCACTATTGTTACGCCCGATGTTGCAAGATGGCGCACCATCTTGCTGGAATCAAAAGTCGTCCAAATCAATATCTTTAAAATATGGCCACAAAAAAGATGTTAACATGCGTGGCGGTAGTTGATTCCGTTGTTCACAGCCGTTGGCGCACATTTTCAGCAACCACGGCTATATTTTCAGCTGAACGAACACGACGAGCACGGATACGCATTGGATTGTCGACTAGGTAGCCCGTATCATGCACTTTATGCACAAATTTCTTATACCGTTGGGTGTGAGTCCCGCGTTTTGACCAAATTTTGTACGAAATTTTTTTGAACCAAATGTCTTTGAAGTAAATTTTCACTTTTTTGAAGCGTTATATGACTCATTTCGTCAACTAGAAATAATATACTGAGTTTCTGTTAAAGAAAGAATGATATAAGTGTTGCCAGGTTATTGGGACACACTATATATGAAATATGGTTTAGCTAAACAAGGTAGATTTAAAATTTTTCTCACTTTCAAAAAAGAGGTCAGATTTTCACCACAGAATATAACAAAAGTTCTAAAAACTGGAATGACTTACACAATGCATGAAGTGCTTGGACTCGGACACACTCCGAGAAACTGTAATATAAAGCAACGTTGCGGATATTGTTCTAATGTTATTAAGGCTGATAAAGAATGCCTATTAGTATTGAAATAAAACATTTGTGTGAAACACCATACTGCCAACCCAATGATTTGTACAAAACGGATGCAGTTTCTAGATATTTGGTAACAGGTCAACCAACTGAACCAACTTAAATTTTTTAATTGAAATCAATATTTGTCAGCATATTTGTTGAAAATTTCAATTAATATGGAAAACTCAATTTTTTAAATTCAGTGTGAAAATTTATTTAAAATAAATATTTACTTCCAGTAAGTTATTATTAATATTCTAGCAGAACAGGTACAGGCCATTCTTGCAATATCTTTACAATATGTCTGTAAATAACTATTTGACATTGTGTTTATTTCAGTAACATTCCTTGGACCTGATATAGATTTCTATATTCCACTTTACATCATCAATAGAACTGATCGGAATAATCTGCTGGAGGTGTAGCTATTTTACTTCTGCCAATAATTTTGAAACTGTAATAAATCCAATAAAGGTAAACGAACCTTATTTGACTCTCTTAACACCTATGTAATTGTTTGTTTTACACTCGCTAGACAAGCCTACCGTAAATAATAATATTAAAATTATAAAGTTTCTCCTATACGCTTTATTAAAAAATAAACTTAGTTTGGATAACTTCCCTTTTTTGTGTACTATCCGTTTACAAATCTGTCATATTGATCGATTAATTCCATCTTTTAATTTTATAGCTTATGCTATTAAAGAAAGACATTTCTCCCCTATTATTGTTGCGTCAAATAAGCATAAGTTAATTTTATCTAACGAAATCCTGAAATTTATCAAGCTTCGTAATGTGAAAAGCAAACAATGGATAAAAAATCGTGATCCCTATATCTAAAAAATATTGTTAATTTGCTTAAAGGTTTAATTAACCAATATATAGGTAACCGATGTTCCGTTGTTCCATGTATCAACAGAAGAAGTAAAAGGCATTATATATAACAAAATCGGGATTTAAATTTCTAACAAACTTATTTTCGCATAGGATCAGACTGTCGTATTTTCCCTCTTATCGGAAAATTACAAATGTGATTGTAATACTGAAACTAACGACGAATAAGCTCACTACACTCGGTTATTAAATTATTTGAATGTCAACCATAATACAATATCAATGATTTTATTGAAGAAAACCACTTGTGCATTATACCACAACAATATGACATTCGATTAACCATCTAGTCGATCGCATAACCCAACATGTTAAAATCCAAAATAACTTGAAAAAATCTACTTTTTCTTGACCTAGAAAAGGTATATCTAAGTCTGAATTAATAGGACTTTGCATAAACTTTATAGATATTGCTACCCGACGGAAATAATAAACTTTTTCAAACAACATTTTGAGATTATTTTGTTTAAATCTGAAACTCCATTTCCAGTCTAATGAATATACATCAATTCGGGGGTTCTTTAGGGATCTGTAATAAACAGAATTACAAAAAAATTACATCTGTGATTGTCGAACCGGATTTCAGGTTTGGTCTTCCGTATTCCTTTTAAACAACAACATTAAGAGATATATTTATTTGTTTAGGTACATTTTCGACATCTTACATGGGAAGACCCCTGTTGCTCTTTAAAATCTCTTAGTATTCGAAAAAGACCCATAAAAAACCATTTATAAAAAACTGCCTACAACTATTTTATGTAAAATCAAACCTTTGGCAGAAGACATCTACTGTATTCCATTTAGTTTTAGTGATACAACTAAATTTACTCAGGATTTATATCGTCCCTGAAATGTTTTGCTGTAGCAAGATCAGTATCTATCGCCTTTAAAATACTTTTCAAAGATATTTTATCTTATAGATTGATTAACGTATTAGGTTACACTTTAAATTAAGTAACTATTGATTTATTAATTATCAATCATTGAAAATTGAAAATATATGTAATAATGATTTCCCTAAGGTTTTATTATTTTTATGATGATAAGATATCTTATAACTTATAATTAGTAAATTAGAGTAGAAAAAATTCAATTAATGTCAAGGACTTCATATACCGCTGATAATTAACTAATTTAAATATTTGTTTGAGTAATTGACAGACCACAAGTTAATTGATGCATTTTATTTGGTTTCAACAATGTTAAGCTTTGTGGAGGTAAATGAGTAATTGCCTAATTTTGCTTTATTCGGTTGATGAGGCGAGAGAAACTATTCTAGTTTCTCTTAGATTACTTTCTGCAGGTAATTTTTGCATCACTTCAAAGTTCCAAGTGTGAGAGCGATGGCAGAGTGTTTAACGTTGGCCATAACTAAACGGTCTCATAAAAACATAAATTATGTGCAAAAGGTGATTATTCTGTGCGGGTTATATATCTTTACAAAGAGTCAAGATTACCCTTGATAGAAACAAAATCTATAATCCAAATCTATACTAAAAAGAGATTTCTGAACGAATACATTTCGAAACATAAAGCCATTGGTGGTTAAACCAGAAAATCATGTAACATGACAGTAAATCATGTACTTGTCACAGTATAATCCAATGCGTGCGTATTTTAAATCGATTTTTTGACAATATCGTAGTCGATAGAATCAAAATTGTTCAGCTGTTGGACGATAACTAGTGGGCACACTGATTTAAATCCATTTTGATCGGTATAATTACAGTTCTCAGAAGAAGTTTCCGTTAGAATAGGTTCATCACTAAAATACGATATTAGTTATAACAGCAATTACACCCCCGTCATTTCGATTTATTTAATCCTTAATCACCTCGTAGATGTTTCTTTTTTTAACCAACGATTATTCGTATATTTAGTTGTTCTAATCTTGACATTAAAATCCAAATAATTACTAACCATCAAAAATTATCGGTAACTACCCAAATGCTATACAAACCATAAAACCGAAGCATATAATTCCACTAATTATAATTATTTAGAAACATTCACATCTTTATTAATTAATTTAATTAGAAAAACAAATTATTAAAATACACATAGTAGCTAAGTAGTAGTCTAGAATAATAGTATGTTGGTTGTATATTGTAGAGGGAGCTTTACTTAATATCCTTGAACTGAACGAACTTACGGAAAATTGATATAAAAATAATAATTACAATAATTGTATTAATAGTAATAATAATAACAATAATCACGAAATGAATAATTAAAAAAATAAAAATTCATACAGATAAGCTTTTTATTCGAAGCTTTATGGAATGGTGGAGAAAATAAAAAACTTCCCATATTTACATTCATTGATGATAATCATAATGATTATTAGTTTTTACACATTTTTAATGTGATGACGACTGTAATAATGATGATGGCTATATAGTAGAGTCATGACGATGGTTTATTTATATGTATGTGTACATATGTACTTAGAGAACTAACTTTATTTGGGTTGTGTGGCTCTGTGTATGTAAATATGATTCAGCAGTTTATTTAGATAACGATCTATTGATAAATTAAACTATGGTCACAATAAAACGCCAGTGTGTTATAATTTATTTAGGACACATTAGTACATTGAACCTATTGCGTGGTTCGCAAATAGTAATAAAAACAATTTCAATGGACAACATTGAAGTTTACTTATTGATAAAAGCACAAAACTTCAATCTTCAATATTTTCAATGATTTTAGCGCACTAGCAAATTTCTCATATATAGCACCATACCTATTTGACTCATATCGATATTAACATAGGCTAGTCTAGCTAAATCAGAAGGCGACAGTCATAAAAAATTACGTGAAGATGCTACATCAGTCGTTACGAACTGTAAAATGTCCTTTTTTTCAAAAGCTCTTGGTATCAGAAAAAATACATTTGTTAAACAAATGTCTACACATTTGTTACAAATGTCTACACATTTGTAAAAATAAATTTAGAGCTATGTAGAAGCTGATCAACTGCCTTTAGTTCTAAACTTCCAGTGCTCAAAAATTGTCAAATTTTTTGTTTTGAATTATTCAAAAGTGCAGCCAAAACTGTTAATGATAAGATCAAATTGTAATTTAAAGACGCTTGTTTATCAATGCACTACACATTGAACAAAAATCAGACACAAAGAACTATTGTGTAATCCAAAATTCTAGCAATGTGAGAACTTGAATTTCAGTATGACAGTTTTTGTTTAACATTATAAGTCGGAAAAATTCATCTTCATATTGTGTCTATAGTTTTTAAAGGAATCCAATTGGAATTTTGAATAATTTATTTACTGTAAATTTTGTGATATGAGACGAAAAGATATTTCCTCCCAAATAAATGTGCTGCCAGTAAGTGAAAGGATGAATATTTTTGATACAATAACTTATGTTTCATTTCAATTAAAAAAATGTACTGGTCAGTCAAAAATGCTACAACACAACAAAAATCATTTGACAGATTTGAGATACACTCGAGATTCTTTTACCGACATAATACAAACTGCAAAATAAATTTTATGGATATATGTTGTAGAGGAATTTTATGGATCTAAATTTGTCAGTGTCATTCATTTGAGTGAGTAAATTTGTAAATTCTATGCTACATTCGTAAAACTACAACATAGTTTACCAAACACTTTACAATTTACCACATATTTACAACCATAACAATATATACTTGAAACAACAAAGCATATTTTTTAGCATTAGAAATTTATCTCATTAGAATATTGTATGTGTGTAGTGATATATATATATATATATATATATATATATATATATATATATATATATTTATTTATGTATATATATATATATATATATATATATATATATATATATATATATATATATATATATATATATATACATAAATAAATTTGGGTTGTCTTTTAAGTACTGTGTACTCGTCTATATACACATTTATATATTTGAACGAGAGTAGAGCAGAGAAATTTTCATTAAAAAAAAAATTTAAATTAAATTATTTTTCACAAAAAATGTTCTATTTACATTAAATTGCATTTGAATTTTACTTGAAATAATATTTGAATTCTCAAGTATTTTGTAAATATTAAATCAAATCACTTTAGAAATAAATAAAATTAAAATTAAAAAATAAAAAAAAGAGAAAAAACCGGAAAATTAATTAATTTAATTTTTATTTTTATTTTTATGTTAAACAATTGTAAAAATAAAAGGGATTTTCCACAATATATACAGATGCAAAATACATTTTATTATAGTCTTCTATATGGATCTATATATATACAGTGAAACCTCACATGGGACGACATCTATGCCTTCTCTGAAACATGTTTCAAATCCAAACACACCACTCAACATTTTTTGTTCGATGATCTAACTATGTTTGGAAACCCGGTGGTCGGCATGATGGTAGCATTTAAGTTAATATATTTTTAGCACCTATATAGTTGAATAGTTATTTAGGTTTAGTATTCATCTTTAACAGCGGTAACTTTGATTTTAAACCATTTCGGTCAGTTGCTGAAAATAATGGTATTCATTACAGTAACGTTACTGCTTTCATAAAACAAATTCTCTTAGACTGGCAAACCACTTAATTTCATCATTTTTCTACTTCTCGACATATTACCTCACTTTATAATTAATTCGGGTCTCACTGGAAATTCATATTTCCTGATGCTTGTGCTGTTATCTCACCAATTTTAAAATTGCCAATGCTAATCAAAATAACTGATTTTCATCCGATCGGTATTTTACCAACATCTTTAATGTCAAAATTATGTTATGCCTTGCCAAATTAAAAGTTTTAACTTGCATTTATGGTGACATGCAGTGCTACCCGGCATATAATAACGCATTGTCAAAAAAGATTTTATGTTCCTTTGAAGATTTTATGTTGGTGCAGCGTTTAAATAGTCTTATATTTGTTTGTTCGGCATATAAGTTAGTAAAAAATCCAAATGCCTCAAACAACTCGGATGAAAAATACAACGAAGAGTGATCGTAAGGGATTTCTAATTTGCTTCATTTAATCCTTCGGAACTAACCTCAAAAGGTGGAATGTTTGCAACAAATTCCTTCCTTCGCCATTTTGTGTCACTCTTACTGTAGTAACCGTAATTGGTAATATTTCTGTTTGAAGAAGGTATAATACAGGACCCAGAACACTACCTTGTAGAAACTTTTCCAATTATTTCCTTAGTTTTAAGTATTCCTCTTCTTATACTGCCTCACCCGGAAGAAACGATTATTGATTGTGTTTGAAAATCGTTGGAGCTTAAGTTCTAGACTATTTTGCCATGAGGAAGTTTCCATTTATTTACGGCATGATGAACTTCATTACTCGTTGTTAGTAAATGTGACGTCTCACATATTGGGTTTAACTTTATTGAACCTCATTCGATAGGTCAGAAGTTTTAAACGGAGCATTATATTATCTCATTATATTATTTCATCAACCAGTTTGTCCACCTGGTGTAATAATTAGAATGATAACTAATTATCTAATGATTAAACCATTAATATCTTCTTGCAGTTACCTGCGTAACCAAACCGTATTAGTCACAGTTAAGTAAAATTCGTGGGATCATTATATGCCAACGACGTCAGGCAAGCCGAGATTTCTCCGCATCAAAGTATGTGCCTTATTAGAATTGAGAGCATTTATCACACACCAATCACGTGCGAGTTGAAAAGGAGTTAATATCTAGTACCATGGTGTTCTAGAAAAAGAAAGCTGGTTTTACGTCAACTTTGTCTACATAGAACATCATTTTCATTCTTGTCATCCGTTTGACATCTATCTCACATACTATCTGCGCTTTAAGTTTACCAACTGCCCCCTGACCTAAAGTTTTTGGCCAGGGTCTCTAAACCAATTTTGCAAATTTTCGATTTACACTATATAGCGCCTTTACGTGAACAAAATAATGTAAGTTTCTTTCTTTTCATCGTATATTTGTTCACCTTTATCCGCGCTGTTCGTGCTCAATATCATTAAATCACATGTCGATTGTATCGAGCACTAGCATGCCTTAAATTATATCCTTCCTGAGAGAATCATACAAGAATGCTTTAATTAATTTACTGTCGTAGTTGAAGTAATTATTTTTGTTAGCTGCATTTTTAGTCTTGTAGTGAAAGTGCAGGTGCTGTAGGCATTAAATAAATAAATAAATATAAAGACCACCTGATGTTAGAGGTAGTTTTGAAATTGATTATGTATTAATTTTATTTCATCCTGATAATATTGTAATTTGGAAATCGTCATAGATCTCTTAATTATTACATTTCAAATGTTGGTCCTTTATCTTTATATTCTTTGAGTCGCCATATTAAATACAACAAAAATAAAAGTTTGTCTAATCAATATTCTCGTTTTTATATGAAGCCCAACAAACCAAATGATAAAAGCCAAGACAGGAAAATACTAATATCCAAAGTTTAAATTTGATTAATTTAGGGATCGCGTGACCTTTAATCCCATCGAAATATATTTTGTGTAATTTCACACTCCGCACACACACACACATGTATATACCCACCTACATATATAAGTATTAAGTTTGGTAATCTTTTTATATTCACAACAAAAAAAGAAACTATACCCGAATACTGAACACACACACACACTCACCCATACACACAAACACAACGACAGAACGTACAAAAAACACTTGCAAAATTAGGAAATAATATTAGTTTTCATTACTTTTCACAGTGTTTTTGTTGGTGTTGTTGGTGTTGTGCCTTTTTCACGAATGAAAAATGGAAATTGCGAGGAAAATACAATTGAATTTATTATTAAACAAGAGCAGCAAACAAAATAAACTTCCATTTATAGTTTGTTTAGTGTACACTACATATTATAGTGTTTCGTTATTTTTGGTTGGTTGTTGGAATATAAATTATGTAAGATCCTTGTAAATTTCTTAATCTCGTTGTATATCTTTTGAATTGGCTAAGTAGCATTCGCTTATGCATATATATGTGTGTGTATATAAAAAATATATATATATATATATATATATATATATATATATATATATATATATATATATATATATAAATTTATCCGGAATCCTCTCGTTTCGTCTAACTTTGTTTACAAAATATCATCGGAGCATACAACAAAAACAACAACAAGAAATGTACATAACGTAATCACCCTCATGATAATTTTATTATTTGGACGAAAAATTTACAAACCGTTAAATTTTTTATGAAATGTTGCTATTTTCTTTGCGTTTCGTGTGAGCTTTTCGTTTTCCATTTTTCTTTTTGTTGTGTGTTCACTTGATTCTGGCACAAAAGGGAATAAGAATATAAAATAAAAAAAGTGTTTGCGCTTAGTCATCAATGAAAAATTTAAAATTTTGTGCCTTGTACTAAAAATGAAATGGAAATTTTATTCGAAAAAATGCGAAATTTGTGTTGGTACAAATTGGGCGTGTATTTGGTGCTTTTTATGTTCATCGCGAAATTTGATTATCTAATGCGGCATTCAAACTCGGCAAAGAATAAAAATTGCAAATATATTTATGACCAATATTTTACGTTATTATGTCTGCACTGCCCTAATTATCATTGCTTCTCAAATGGCAAATATAATCGTTAAAGTTTATCTCCCTTATTTTTGAATCTATGCACAACTAAAATGGAGAAATGTCTTGGGTGCGTTCAATTAGATGATCTCCCAGAGTATTTACGCTTTTGAAATTTGGCTCGTGTGCTTTACGAAAACACAATAGTTTGCTATTTTGATCAAAAGCTCTTTACATAAGGAACCATCGCAGTGATGGTTTAAGGACGAAATTGAGAAAGTTACTAATATATTATCTCTGCATTTTTCAATTCGTTTTGCAAATTGTACCATGACCATTGCTACCACCGATATATGAAGTTTTATGACAAATAAACTTAACAATTTCGATATTAGTCCACTGAGCCAAAAATTTAACTATTTTTATAAAAATATAGGTATTCTATATAAATATTATAGTTTTAGTTTTGACACCGAACGCCAGATGCACACATGTTTTTATTTTCAGTTTAATTTTATTTTCCACCCATTTCGTTTTAATTATAAATAATATTTTAATAACACATAGCTTTAATTTTTCGATTCAAATAAATTTTATATATGCGAGCTTAATTAAATTCATTTCCAAATCATAAAATAAAATAAAAATTCCATAAATTTAATTCTTGGCTATTTTGCCGGGGACAAGTTAATCCCGAAATATAGTTACTGTCAAAATTTTTATAAAAAGCAACAGTTTCTGTATGATTACAGTTGAAATATTAAGTTATGACTTAAATCAAATGGATTTATACCGATTTTCAAACCAATTTTCAAATAAATTTCAAACCCTAGATTGATTCTAGATGTCGTACTGTGGAAGCAAAAAATGTAACTTTGAAATTTTGGAGTTTTATTTCAATCTAATTGAACTGAATTATGAGGAATTATTTTCCATCGGATTTTTCATCGTTTTCCGTTGCGATGAAATATTACTTAAGTAAACTTTTATTTTTAGATTCTTTCGTTAAAAGGTATTGCAGTTAAAATTAAAATGAACACATGCTACATCTTTTTGACACGTTTTTCTTGAAAGTATTTCAAAGAAGTTATTGCCATTATTTTATTAATGAAAGCATGGACTTTATTTTTTAGGAGACTTTTAACTTTCCTAATTTAGTTTGAATGACGGATGTCTTCCAGTGATTTTATGCCAAACTTTGATGCTTTTCAGATAAAATCAGCTGAAACATGATAAGTGTTTGAAAGTTGCTCAGTCAACGGCTTTGTGATTATATCACTTTGTTCATGAGCTTGTATGAAAAATTAAAATGTTAATGGTCCGAGTTCAACTTATTTTTGGTAGTAATGTTACTGATAAGATACGTGGAACTAGCCTAATAAAAATCGAATGTACTATTCGTTCTAGACGAATGATGATATTTATGAGTATCATGAAAATTTAATATTCAATTGGAACTGAAGTTTATGAAACTATAAAGAATAGATCCATCATTATTTGATCTATTTCAGTTCCATAATAGCTGTGATGACAGTTAAAGTCACCTCCTAGAATATTTTATATTATGATGGAATTGGTAGGTTTGCTCACTTCTAAAAATGGGTTGATTAGAATAAATGGTAAAGCAACAACTAAATTTTAACATAAAATTCTCTTAATTTCAATACTTTTTGATATTTTTCAATAATAGTATCGGAAGAACTGTTGGTTTGCATTTTTTATATTGATTGCAACTCCCTCTTCAGCTTGATTCGAGTGATCATTTCTATAATTTGGAAATAATTGGATATTGAAAGAACTCCGTATTTTAAAAAGGTTTCTGTTAGAATCATAATGTCTATAAATTGCCAACGCAAAACCTTTAAAAATTATTTTAACAGCATCTTAAAACAAGATATAAACAATTGTTTTAGTAAAACATACTGTCAGATAAAAATAAAACATCCAACAGAAGCACTTGGCCTTTAATTACAATTATAAAAAGATAATAGCAAATCCATGTGAAATCCAGTTACTTGATAACATGCAGTTCCAGTTGACTGAAGATACAATAATTTCATAGTGTGGAATACTCTAATCACCAGACTGAAATGCACTACTGGATCTACCCACATCAAGCGTGGAATCAGCCAGCAGCCTAAGAGCAATTCACAACAATTCATTAAAAAATATATGCATGTACTCATCAACTAAGGTGTTTAAATAAAGCAAAGAGGAGGCGCATTGGCAAATGGCATTCTGAATAGAAAGCTAGATGTCGAGATTCATCGCATGTATGAAATTTTGATTCAAAATTCAAAAACAATTTAAACAATGGATTTGCGTTCTCCAAAGAAAACAGCTACTGCTTATCTATTCAAAGTTGAAAAACGCATTTCAAAATATTTAAAATTGGCGGTACTCAAACCTGGTAGCTTCAACTTACGTAGATGTCCCGCTAACAATCAATGCAGGCAATACTAAAAGAACTACAAAACAAGGGTATTCTTGAGTTCAAATTTGATTGAAGCGGTTAAAACTCTAGGGCTGCATTGCAAGCCAGCAACAGACAATTTTTGATTTAGCATCTCAATACTAATTTCTAAAAACAAAAATTCGACCAAACGCAACTGGTTGTCTGACAGTCGGAAACTTTTCCAGTCCCTACATGACTACCACCAGTAATAATAGTAGCTAAATTAATGATGCAGGAACTTTGGGTAGCATGGTCTTCCTTGGGATCAAGAGCTACCTCCGACATTATCAGTGCAATGGAAGGACTTTAAAATCATTCAAGGATGAAGGATCCCATTGCAGTTGGAACTCTTAAGTTTAATTTCCAATTCTTTGATCGGGTAATCTTCACCCTCCCTGTGGGTAAGGCTGCAAATGTATGCGCGTGAAATAATTCCTAAATCAATCCTAAATACAAAAACAATGTTTAGGAATGGTTTAGCAAAAACTTCACAGGCGGGAGGACGAGTGTGAAGAATTTCTTAAATCATTCCTAAATGAAAAAAAATTTGAATGTATTTGTGTGTATTATAATAATAATAGAGAAATACAGACATTTAGGCGAAATCGAATTTTATTAATTCGTTAAATTATTTAAAACTAAACCCAACCATTTGAATAAAAATGAATTAACAACTCTTATTTTGGAAACACAATATTAAGCACACAACAAACATGATGCCTGAACCTTTTCAGATTTTTATGATAGTTCTGGATCGGCCAAAATTGGCTCCAAACATGTGACTCGTTCATATCTTGATTTTGATTTATTCTACTGAATAGAACTTCAGATTTTGCGAGGTGGACATCTATGCCACTATGTTTTTCTATCAGTCCTATCAATTACCAGTACTCATGATTTTTTTTAGATTTTTGTCATTGTTCTGGATTGGCCAACAATGGCTCCAAACATGTGACTCGTTCATATCTTGATTTTGATTTATTCTACTGAATAGAACATCAGATTTTGCAAGGTGGACATCTATGCCACTATGTTTTTCTATTAGTCCTATCAATTACCAGTACTCATGAATTTTTTTAGATTTTTGTCATTGTTCTGGATTGGCCAAAAATGGCTCGAAACATGTGACTCCTTCATATCTTGATTTTGATTTATTCTACTGAATAGAACTTCAGATTTTGCGAGGTGGACATCTATGCCACTTTGTTTTTCTATTAGTACTATCAATTACCAGTACTCATGAATTTTTTTAAATTTTTGTCATTGTTCTGGATTGGCCAAAAATGGCTCGAAACATGTGACTCGTTCATATCTTGATTTTGATTTATTCTACTGAATAGAACTTCAGATTTTGCGAGGTGGACATCTATGCCACTATGTTTTTCTATTAGTCCTATCAATTACCAGTACCCATGAATTTTTTTAGATTTTTGTCATTGTTCTGGATTGGCCAAAAATGGCTCAAAACATGTGACTCCTTCATATCTTGATTTTGATTTATTCTAGTGAATAGAACTTCAGATTTTGCGAGGTGGACATCTATGCCACTATGTTTTTCTATTAGTCCTATCAATTACCAGTACTCATGAATTTTTTTAGATTTTTGTCATTGTTCTGGATTGGCCAAAAATGGCTCCAAACATGTGACTCGTTCATATCTTGATTTTGATTTATTCTACTGAATAGAACTTCAGATTTTGCGAGGTGGACATCTATGCCACTATGTTTTTCTATTAGTCCTATCAATTACCAGTACTCATGAATTTTTTTAGATTTTTGTCATTGTTCTGGATTGGCCAAAAATGGCTCCAAACATGTGACTCGTTCATATCTTGATTTTGATTTATTCTACTGAATAGAACTTCAGATTTTGCGAGGTGGACATCTATGCCACTATGTTTTTCTATTAGTCCTATCAATTACCAGTACTCATGAATTTTTTTAGATTTTTGTCATTGTTCTGGATTGGCCAAAAATTGCTCCAAACATGTGACTCGTTCATATCTTGATTTTGATTTATTCTACTGAATAGAACTTCAGATTTTGCGAGGTGGACATCTATGCCTTTATGTTTTTCTATTAGTCCTATCAATTACCAGTACTCATGAATTTTTTTAGATTTTTGTCATTGTTCTGGATTGGCCAAAAATGGCTCCAAACATGTGACTCGTTCATATCTTGATTTTGATTTATTCTACTGAATAGAACTTCAGATTTTGCGAGGTGGACATCTATGCCACTATGTTTTTCTATTAGTCCTATCAATTACCAGTACTCATGAATTTTTTTAGATTTGTGTCATTGTTCTGGATTGGCCAAAAATGGCTCCAAACATGTGACTCGTTCATATCTTGATTTTGATTTATTCTACTGAATAGAACTTCAGATTTTGCGAGGTGGACATCTATGCCACTATGTTTTTCTATCAGTCCTATCAATTACCAGTACTCATGATTTTTTTTAGATTTTTGTCATTGTTCTGGATTGGCCAAAAATGGCTCCAAACATGTGACTCGTTCATATCTTGATTTTGATTTATTCTACTGAATAGAACTTCAGATTTTGCAAGGTGGACATCTATGCCACTATGTTTTTCTATTAGTCCTATCAATTACCAGTACTCATGAATTTTTTTAGATTTTTGTCATTGTTCTGGATTGGCCAAAAATGGCTCGAAACATGTGACTCGTTCATATCTTGATTTTGATTTATTCTACTGAATAGAACTTCAGATTTTGCGAGGTGGACATTTATGCCACTATGTTTTTCTATTAGTCCTATCAGTTACCAGTGCTTATAAATTTTTTTAGATTTTTGTCATTGTTCTGGATTGGCCAAAAATGGCTCCAAACATGTGACTCGTTCATATCTTGATTTTGATTTATTCTACTGAATAGAACTTCAGATTTTGCGAGGTGGACATCTATGCCACTATGTTTTTCTATCAGTCCTATCAATTACCAGTACTCATGTTTTTTTTTAGATTTTTGTCATTGTTCTGGATTGGCCAAAAATGGCTCGAAACATGTGACTCCTTCATATCTTGATTTTGATTTATTCTACTGAATAGAACTTCAGATTTTGCGAGGTGGACATCTATGCCACTATGTTTTTCTATTAGTTCTATCAATTACCAGTACTCATGATTTTTTTTAGATTTTTGTCATTGTTCTGGATTGGCCAAAAATGGCTCCAAACATGTGACTCGTTCATATCTTGATTTTGATTTATTCTACTGAATAGAACTTCAGATTTTGCGAGGTGGACATCTATGCCACTATGTTTTTCTATTAGTCCTATCAATTACCAGTACCCATGAATTTTTTTAGATTTTTGTCATTGTTCTGGATTGGCCAAAAATGGCTCGAGACATGTGACTCGTTCATATCTTGATTTTGATTTATTCTACTGAATAGAACTTCAGATTTTGCGAGGTGGACATCTATGCCACTATGTTTTTCTATTAGTCCTATCAATTACCAGTACTCATGAATTTTTTTAGATTTTTGTCATTGTTCTGGATTGGCCAAAAATGGCTCGAGACATGTGACTCGTTCATATCTTGATTTTGATTTATTCTACTGAATAGAACTTCAGATTTTGCGAGGTGGACATCTATGCCACTATGTTTTTCTATCAGTCCTATCAATTACCAGTACTCATGATTTTTTTTAGATTTTTGTCATTGTTCTGGATTGGCCAAAAATGGCTCCAAACATGTGACTCGTTCATATCTTGATTTTCATATCTTGACATCTATGCCACTATGTTTTTCTATTAGTCCTATCAATTACCAGTACTCATGAATTTTTTAGATTTGTGTCGTTGTTCTGGATTGCCCAAAAATGGCTCCAAACATGTGACTCGTTCATATCTTGATTTTGATTTATTCTACTGAATAGAACTTCAGATTTTGCGAGGTGGACATCTATGCCACTATGTTTTTCTATTAGTCCTATCAATTACCAGTACTCATGAATTTTTTTAGATTTTTGTCATTGTTCTGGATTGGCCAAAAATGGCTCCAAACATGTGACTCGTTCATATCTTGATTTTGATTTATTCTACTGAATAGAACTTCAGTTTTTGCGAGGTGGACATCTATGCCACTATGTTTTTCTATTAGTCCTATCAATTACCAGTACTCATGAATTTTTTTAGATTTGTGTCATTGTTCTGGATTGGCCAAAAATGGCTCGAAACATGTGACTCCTTCATATCTTGATTTTGATTTATTCTACTGAATAGAACTTCAGATTTTGCGAGGTGGACATCTATGCCACTATGTTTTTCTATTAGTTCTATCAATTACCAGTACTCATGATTTTTTTTAGATTTTTGTCATTGTTCTGGATTGGCCAAAAATGGCTCCAAACATGTGACTCGTTCATATCTTGATTTTGATTTATTCTACTGAATAGAACTTCAGATTTTGCGAGGTGGACATCTATGCCACTATGTTTTTCTATTAGTCCTATCAATTACCAGTACCCATGAATTTTTTTAGATTTTTGTCATTGTTCTGGATTGGCCAAAAATGGCTCGAGACATGTGACTCGTTCATATCTTGATTTTGATTTATTCTACTGAATAGAACTTCAGATTTTGCGAGGTGGACATCTATGCCACTATGTTTTTCTATTAGTCCTATCAATTACCAGTACTCATGAATTTTTTTAGATTTTTGTCATTGTTCTGGATTGGCCAACAATGGCTCCAAACATGTGACTCGTTCATATCTTGATTTTGATTTATTCTACTGAATAGAACTTCAGATTTTGCAAGGTGGACATCTATGCCACTATGTTTTTCTATTAGTCCTATCAATTACCAGTACTCATGAATTTTTTTAGATTTTTGTCATTGTTCTGGATTGGCCAAAAATGGCTCGAAACATGTGACTCCTTCATATCTTGATTTTGATTTATTCTACTGAATAGAACTTCAGATTTTGCGAGGTGGACATCTATGCCACTTTGTTTTTCTATTAGTACTATCAATTACCAGTACTCATGAATTTTTTTAAATTTTTGTCATTGTTCTGGATTGGCCAAAAATGGCTCGAAACATGTGACTCGTTCATATCTTGATTTTGATTTATTCTACTGAATAGAACTTCAGATTTTGCGAGGTGGACATCTATGCCACTATGTTTTTCTATTAGTCCTATCAATTACCAGTACCCATGAATTTTTTTAGATTTTTGTCATTGTTCTGGATTGGCCAAAAATGGCTCAAAACATGTGACTCGTTCATATCTTGATTTTGATTTATTCTAGTGAATAGAACTTCAGATTTTGCGAGGTGGACATCTATGCCACTATGTTTTTCTATTAGTCCTATCAATTACCAGTACTCATGAATTTTTTTAGATTTTTGTCATTGTTCTGGATTGGCCAAAAATGGCTCCAAACATGTGACTCGTTCATATCTTGATTTTGATTTATTCTACTGAATAGAACTTCAGATTTTGCGAGGTGGACATCTATGCCACTATGTTTTTCTATTAGTCCTATCAATTACCAGTACTCATGAATTTTTTTAGATTTTTGTCATTGTTCTGGATTGGCCAAAAATGGCTCCAAACATGTGACTCGTTCATATCTTGATTTTGATTTATTCTACTGAATAGAACTTCAGATTTTGCGAGGTGGACATCTATGCCACTATGTTTTTCTATTAGTCCTATCAATTACCAGTACTCATGAATTTTTTTAGATTTTTGTCATTGTTCTGGATTGGCCAAAAATTGCTCCAAACATGTGACTCGTTCATATCTTGATTTTGATTTATTCTACTGAATAGAACTTCAGATTTTGCGAGGTGGACATCTATGCCTTTATGTTTTTCTATTAGTCCTATCAATTACCAGTACTCATGAATTTTTTTAGATTTTTGTCATTGTTCTGGATTGGCCAAAAATGGCTCCAAACATGTGACTCGTTCATATCTTGATTTTGATTTATTCTACTGAATAGAACTTCAGATTTTGCGAGGTGGACATCTATGCCACTATGTTTTTCTATTAGTCCTATCAATTACCAGTACTCATGAATTTTTTTAGATTTGTGTCATTGTTCTGGATTGGCCAAAAATGGCTCCAAACATGTGACTCGTTCATATCTTGATTTTGATTTATTCTACTGAATAGAACTTCAGATTTTGCGAGGTGGACATCTATGCCACTATGTTTTTCTATCAGTCCTATCAATTACCAGTACTCATGATTTTTTTTAGATTTTTGTCATTGTTCTGGATTGGCCAAAAATGGCTCCAAACATGTGACTCGTTCATATCTTGATTTTGATTTATTCTACTGAATAGAACTTCAGATTTTGCAAGGTGGACATCTATGCCACTATGTTTTTCTATTAGTCCTATCAATTACCAGTACTCATGAATTTTTTTAGATTTTTGTCATTGTTCTGGATTGGCCAAAAATGGCTCGAAACATGTGACTCGTTCATATCTTGATTTTGATTTATTCTACTGAATAGAACTTCAGATTTTGCGAGGTGGACATTTATGCCACTATGTTTTTCTATTAGTCCTATCAGTTACCAGTGCTTATAAATTTTTTTAGATTTTTGTCATTGTTCTGGATTGGCCAAAAATGGCTCCAAACATGTGACTCGTTCATATCTTGATTTTGATTTATTCTACTGAATAGAACTTCAGATTTTGCGAGGTGGACATCTATGCCACTATGTTTTTCTATCAGTCCTATCAATTACCAGTACTCATGTTTTTTTTTAGATTTTTGTCATTGTTCTGGATTGGCCAAAAATGGCTCGAAACATGTGACTCCTTCATATCTTGATTTTGATTTATTCTACTGAATAGAACTTCAGATTTTGCGAGGTGGACATCTATGCCACTATGTTTTTCTATTAGTTCTATCAATTACCAGTACTCATGATTTTTTTTAGATTTTTGTCATTGTTCTGGATTGGCCAAAAATGGCTCCAAACATGTGACTCGTTCATATCTTGATTTTGATTTATTCTACTGAATAGAACTTCAGATTTTGCGAGGTGGACATCTATGCCACTATGTTTTTCTATTAGTCCTATCAATTACCAGTACCCATGAATTTTTTTAGATTTTTGTCATTGTTCTGGATTGGCCAAAAATGGCTCGAGACATGTGACTCGTTCATATCTTGATTTTGATTTATTCTACTGAATAGAACTTCAGATTTTGCGAGGTGGACATCTATGCCACTATGTTTTTCTATTAGTCCTATCAATTACCAGTACTCATGAATTTTTTTAGATTTTTTTCATTGTTCTGGATTGGCCAAAAATGGCTCGAGACATGTGACTCGTTCATATCTTGATTTTGATTTATTCTACTGAATAGAACTTCAGATTTTGCGAGGTGGACATCTATGCCACTATGTTTTTCTATCAGTCCTATCAATTACCAGTACTCATGATTTTTTTTAGATTTTTGTCATTGTTCTGGATTGGCCAAAAATGGCTCCAAACATGTGACTCGTTCATATCTTGATTTTCATATCTTGACATCTATGCCACTATGTTTTTCTATTAGTCCTATCAATTACCAGTACTCATGAATTTTTTAGATTTGTGTCGTTGTTCTGGATTGCCCAAAAATGGCTCCAAACATGTGACTCGTTCATATCTTGATTTTGATTTATTCTACTGAATAGAACTTCAGATTTTGCGAGGTGGACATCTATGCCACTATGTTTTTCTATTAGTCCTATCAATTACCAGTACTCATGAATTTTTTTAGATTTTTGTCATTGTTCTGGATTGGCCAAAAATGGCTCCAAACATGTGACTCGTTCATATCTTGATTTTGATTTATTCTACTGAATAGAACTTCAGTTTTTGCGAGGTGGACATCTATGCCACTATGTTTTTCTATTAGTCCTATCAATTACCAGTACTCATGAATTTTTTTAGATTTGTGTCATTGTTCTGGATTGGCCAAAAATGGCTCGAAACATGTGACTCCTTCATATCTTGATTTTGATTTATTCTACTGAATAGAACTTCAGATTTTGCGAGGTGGACATCTATGCCACTATGTTTTTCTATTAGTTCTATCAATTACCAGTACTCATGATTTTTTTTAGATTTTTGTCATTGTTCTGGATTGGCCAAAAATGGCTCCAAACATGTGACTCGTTCATATCTTGATTTTGATTTATTCTACTGAATAGAACTTCAGATTTTGCGAGGTGGACATCTATGCCACTATGTTTTTCTATCAGTCCTATCAATTACCAGTACTCATGATTTTTTTTAGATTTTTGTCATTGTTCTGGATTGGCCAAAAATGGCTCCAAACATGTGACTCGTTCATATCTTGATTTTCATATCTTGACATCTATGCCACTATGTTTTTCTATTAGTCCTATCAATTACCAGTACTCATGAATTTTTTAGATTTGTGTCGTTGTTCTGGATTGCCCAAAAATGGCTCCAAACATGTGACTCGTTCATATCTTGATTTTGATTTATTCTACTGAATAGAACTTCAGATTTTGCGAGGTGGACATCTATGCCACTATGTTTTTCTATTAGTCCTATCAATTACCAGTACTCATGAATTTTTTTAGATTTGTGTCATTGTTCTGGATTGGCCAAAAATGGCTCCAAACATGTGACTCGTTCATATCTTGATTTTGATTTATTCTACTGAATAGAACTTCAGATTTTGTGAGGTGGACATCTATGCCACTATGTTTTTCTATCAGTCCTATCAATTACCAGTACTCATGTTTTTTTTTAGATTTTTGTCATTGTTCTGGATTGGCCAAAAATGGCTCCAAACATGTGACTCGTTCATATCTTGATTTTGATTTATTCTACTGAATAGAACTTCAAATTTTGCGAGGTGGACATCTATGCCACTATGTTTTTCTATTAGTCCTATCAATTACCAGTACTCATGATTTTTTTTAGATTTTTGTCATTGTTCTGGATTGGCCAAAAATGGCTCCAAACATGTGACTCGTTCATATCTTGATTTTGATTTATTCTACTGAATAGAACTTCAGATTTTGCGAGGTGGACATCTATGCCTTTATGTTTTTCTATCAGTCCTATCAATTACCAGTACTCATGATTTTTTTTAGATTTTTGTCATTGTTCTGGATTGGCCAAAAATGGCTCCAAACATGTGACTCGTTCATATCTTGATTTTGATTTATTCTACTGAATAGAACTTCAGATTTTGCAAGGTGGACATCTATGCCACTATGTTTTTCTATTAGTCCTATCAATTACCAGTACTCATGAATTTTTTTAGATTTTTGTCATTGTTCTGGATTGGCCAAAAATGGCTCCAAACATGTGACTCGTTCATATCTTGATTTTGATTTATTCTACTGAATAGAACTTCAGATTTTGCGAGGTGGACATCTATGCCACTATGTTTTTCTATTAGTCCTATCAATTACCAGTACTCATGAATTTTTTTAGATTTTTGTCATTGTTCTGGATTGGCCAAAAATGGCTCCAAACATGTGACTCGTTCATATCTTGATTTTGATTTATTCTACTGAATAGAACTTCAGATTTTGCGAGGTGGACATCTATGCCACTATGTTTTTCTATTAGTCCTATCAATTACCAGTACTCATGATTTTTTTTAGATTTGTGTCATTGTTCTGGATTGGCCAAAAATGGCTCCAAACATGTGACTCGTTCATATCTTGATTTTGATTTATTCTACTGAATAGAACTTCAGATTTTGCGAGGTGGACATCTATGCCACTATGTTTTTCTATCAGTCCTATCAATTACCAGTACTCATGATTTTTTTTAGATTTTTGTCATTGTTCTGGATTGGCCAAAAATGGCTCCAAACATGTGACTCGTTCATATCTTGATTTTGATTTATTCTACTGAATAGAACTTCAGATTTTGCAAGGTGGACATCTATGCCTTTATGTTTTTCTATTAGTCCTATCAATTACCAGTACTCATGAATTTTTTTAGATTTTTGTCATTGTTCTGGATTGGCCAAAAATGGCTCCAAACATGTGACTCGTTCATATCTTGATTTTGATTTATTCTACTGAATAGAACTTCAGATTTTGCGAGGTGGACATCTATGCCACTATGTTTTTCTATTAGTCCTATCAATTACCAGTACTCATGATTTTTTTTAGATTTTTGTCATTGTTCTGGATTGGCCAAAAATGGCTCCAAACATGTGACTCGTTCATATCTTGATTTTGATTTATTCTACTGAATAGAACTTCAGATTTTGCAAGGTGGACATCTATGCCACTATGTTTTTCTATTAGTCCTATCAATTACCAGTACTCATGAATTTTTTTAGATTTTTGTCATTGTTCTGGATTGGCCAAAAATGGCTCACAACATGTGACTCGTTCATATCTTGATTTTGATTTATTCTACTGAATAGAACTTCAGATTTTGCAAGGTGGACATCTATGCCACTATGTTTTTCTATTAGTCCTATCAATTACCAGTACTCATGAATTTTTTTAGATTTTTGTCATTGTTCTGGATTGGCCAAAAATGGCTCCAAACATGTGACTCGTTCATATCTTGATTTTGATTTATTCTACTGAATAGAACTTCAGATTTTGCGAGGTGGACATCTATGCCACTATGTTTTTCTATTAGTCCTATCAATTACCAGTACTCATGAATTTTTTTAGATTTGTGTCATTGTTCTGGATTGGCCAAAAATGGCTCCAAACATGTGACTCGTTCATATCTTGATTTTGATTTATTCTACTGAATAGAACTTCAGATTTTGCGAGGTGGACATCTATGCCACTATGTTTTTCTATCAGTCCTATCAATTACCAGTACTCATGATTTTTTTTAGATTTTTGTCATTGTTCTGGATTGGCCAAAAATGGCTCCAAACATGTGACTCGTTCATATCTTGATTTTGATTTATTCTACTGAATAGAACTTCAGATTTTGCAAGGTGGACATCTATGCCACTATGTTTTTCTATTAGTCCTATCAATTACCAGTACTCATGAATTTTTTTAGATTTTTGTCATTGTTCTGGATTGGCCAAAAATGGCTCCAAACATGTAACTCGTTCATATCTTGATTTTGATTTATTCTACTGAATAGAACTTCAGATTTTGCGAGGTGGACATCTATGCCTTTATGTTTTTCTATCAGTCCTATCAATTACCAGTACTCATGATTTTTTTTAGATTTTTGTCATTGTTCTGGATTGGCCAAAAATGGCTCCAAACATGTGACTCGTTCATATCTTGATTTTGATTTATTCTACTGAATAGAACTTCAGATTTTGCAAGGTGGACATCTATGCCACTATGTTTTTCTATTAGTCCTATCAATTACCAGTACTCATGAATTTTTTTAGATTTTTGTCATTGTTCTGGATTGGCCAAAAATGGCTCCAAACATGTGACTCGTTCATATCTTGATTTTGATTTATTCTACTGAATAGAACTTCAGATTTTGCGAGGTGGACATCTATGCCACTATGTTTTTCTATTAGTCCTATCAATTACCAGTACCCATGAATTTTTTTAGATTTTTGTCATTGTTCTGGATTGGCCAAAAATGGCTCCAAACATGTGACTCGTTCATATCTTGATTTTGATTTATTCTACTGAATAGAACTTCAGATTTTGCAAGGTGGACATCTATGCCACTATGTTTTTCTATTAGTCCTATCAATTACCAGTACTCATGAATTTTTTTAGATTTTTGTCATTGTTCTGGATTGGCCAAAAATGGCTCCAAACATGTGACTCGTTCATATCTTGATTTTGATTTATTCTACTGAATAGAACTTCAGATTTTGCGAGGTGGACATCTATGCCACTATGTTTTTCTATTAGTCCTATCAATTACCAGTACCCATGAATTTTTTTAGATTTTTGTCATTGTTCTGGATTGGCCAAAAATGGCTCGAGACATGTGACTCGTTCATATCTTGATTTTAATTTATTCTACTGAATAGAACTTCAGATTTTGCGAGGTGGACATCTATCCCACTATGTTTATTAGAACATTTTTAAATTTTTCATCGTTCAAAGTATTATGCATTAGAGCGTTTTTTCTTTTTTCATTAAAATATAAAACCAAAAAACCGAAAAAATGAGATTTTAAGCGAGAGTATATAAACGATTTTTTTTTCCTTTTTGATTTATTCGTTATTCAAACTCTGTACTGTTCGCATATCGCCTTGTGTGTTTTAATAATTTTAATTCGTTTTGCTATTTTATAATAACAGTTTTTTTTAAAACTACAATATAATCGACCTTTGCTTTGTATTTGACATCCTATAAAATTTTGATTTAATTTATTTATTGCTGAAAGTTTTTGTATATCGACCTTTGCTTTCTCTCTGATATCCTTTAAAACTCTGTTTATAATAATTTAAGTTTGAGGTTTTTGCAGACCTCGCAAACCAAGAGTCCAAAATATGGATGTCTCAAGAACAAACAAGCTGCTTCAGGGTCGAAGAACTTTTAAAACTGTACAAAACCTTCAAAAATTGAATGAAAAATCAGTTTATAATGCAGTTTTGATGGTTCATAATTATTCTTTAGTTGAATATATAAAATTACCTCGTTCGAATTCGCCTGTTATGGACAAACTATGTGCATTATTAAAAGTGGCTAACAACAGTTCTAACAGATTAAAAATTTATAAGTTGTGGACTAGAAATACTAAAATTAATTTTGAAATGGTGAATAAACCATGTTCCAATCCAACGACACCAGAAGCAAACAAAATGAATACTATTTGTATAATCCCAACGCCATTAGTCAGTGAAGACATGGTCATACATCCAAGTATAAATAATGAAATTTCTTTAAATATTCCTGAATTGAAAAATGTTCATGATGAATTTGCTGAAATTCCTGTAATATTTGAAAATATAAATATATCCGAATGGCGGTCACGTGGGAATTTTCATATTTTGTTTAAAGATACGGTTACTAACGAAACACTAAGAAATTCAATAAGAGATTTCCTTATTTTTGCCAAAAACACGTGTGTTCTTAGTTTTAAAACAATAAACAGAAATAAAATTGATAAAATGATTATTTTGTATGGCATCTGCAAATATAAACTTCACGCACAAAAATACAAATTTGTAGTTTCTTTAAATGAAACAGTATACTATAGGAGAAGATATGGAATATCACGGAAATGTGAAGGAATTTTCCCAAATTAGAGGTATCGAAAGAGTACAAATGCAGGACATTTTAAAAGATAAATGTCCTAACTTGGTCAACCTGGAGAGTCTTAAACAGGTAGATGTAGGGCTTCTAAAAGCCGGAAACACTCAAAAAATATGTAAGCCTGATGTTTTGCGCAAAGTTCGGTCTGAAAAATTGCAGTTGAAAGACGTTATAGCTAATTGTGATTTGGTGGATGCCTCCCGCCGACAAGCAAATAGTTTGCTCAACAAATACATTTATTTTGCTGGTGATCCGCTATATTTCATTTTGATGAGACCTTCTTTTTTAAAACTTTTGGGAGAATTTGGTGGAAATGTAGTATACATTGATGCCACAGGTGGACTAGTACGAAATCCAAAATGCTGCGTACATCATAATTTTAATAGAATATTATATTATGCTTGCGTAGTAAAGATCAATAATATTTTAATTCCTATTGCGGAACTGATTTCGCATCGTCATGACACTCACGCCTTACTTAGCTTTTTAAGTTCTTTTAAATGTGAAATTCAGCGAGTTAAACCCAAAGTACCTCTACCCAGGTATTTTGTAACCGATTGGTCTTGGGTATTTATAAACACAATTACCCTCATATTCAATGAAATGAATATCATGCGATATATTAATACTTCCTATCAAATTGTCCAAGAACAGAAACAAATTGAAAAATTAACAGGCATTTTTATTTGCTGTTCACATTTTGCAGCAATTATTATTCGACAGATAAAATCAAAAATTACGAATTGCAATAAAAAGTTGCGGACACTTATAATGATTTCATTTTTTTTAATTGTTGATTCTAAAAAATTAGAAAATATCGACATTATTTTTCAAATTTTGTGTACCATTTGTTGCTGCAAATATAAAAATTCATCGTTTAATACAGCTTATAGGAACTTTTTGAAGTATATAAAAAATAATTTAGATGAATTTTTACCTACTGAAAAATTGCAAAATGATTCTACAGGCGAAAACTTATTTGATAGCAATAGCATGGACACATTTTTCGAAATCTCTGAATCATTATACTTTAAAAGGTTTAATGCTATTTTTCAACAGATTTCGGAAAATCCTGAAATGTCGGAAAATCCCGATAATTTATTGAATGACTATTATTGTAAGGATTTCATAGATTTTTGTACAAAAAGATATTTCACATACCTTCCATTATGGAGCACAGTATTTCTTCAATATTTTGATGAAACCCGAAGGGTATCAAACGCTAATATTGAAAATTGGTTCAACCTAGTGAAAAATAATTTAATTAAGGAACCTCATCAAAAATTGGGAAGGTTTATCGATGCTCTGGAGGAAAAAACTAACTTGATTTATAATTCAATTGAACTGGCTCCTCATTTGATTTCAAAAAAACGTAAACAACCATCCAAATTACATGCTTCACGTATAGATTTATCAGTATCAACTTCCAGAAAAAACATACAACAAGATGAGGTTGATCCATTTGACCCAAATATTCAGGAGAGTTGGCAGAAAAAAACTCGTCACAAGACTAAATACTCTGGCAAAACAGCTCTTGCGAGTTACATTATTTCGAAATCACTAAGTTTCGTTAATAATGAATATTATGATAATATTACAAAGTATAAATTTTGTTTAAAGATTTTTAAATTTAACTTTAATGGTCTATGGGAAACTGCTGTAACAAATATTTGTTATTCCTCATTAAATGGAACCAACTATTTGACCACCGATCTAATTTATGCCGCTGCAAGTATTTTAATTAAAAATACGAATGATATTTGCTTGGATCCATATCAAACATATCAAGTAATGCGACTTACTACACCTGCCCTACCAATAAAAAAACATCCTGAACTACTGCTTTGCAAAAATAAACGTAGGATTTACATTCCTCATTGTGAAAACAACCATTTTGTGCTATTAATAGTCGATTTACAGGAAAAGTCAATTACGTCTTATGATCCGCTATCTCCTGAAAAAAAGGTAATTACTCTAATTAAAAGGGCACAGCAGTTCGTAAATGATTTGAAAAAGGATTGGGATGAAAAACAAGAAAATTTTCGGGCAAAACCAGCATATTCTTTTCCTAGTCAAAGAGATGGACACAATTGTGGAGCCTTAGTCCTTTATGCCATTGACTTGACGTCAAATAATAACTATATAGCTAATATACATTCCGAAAATGTAGATGTATATATAAAAAATATTGCTTTGTATCGCACGTACCTAAGAGAAATAATAGCAAATAGTTCAGACAGCGTAGAAATGAATTGTTTGATATGTTTTGAACAAATTGAAACATCGGATAGCGATATTGTTGAATGTTCACAGTGCCTGCGTAAAGTTCATGAAGCTTGTAACGTAAACGAATACAAAGTTTTTTCAAAAATGGATCAGTTATGCAAATTCTGTGAGTAATGGAAATAATGCCTAAATAAATATTACACTAACCGATCCACCAACCGAAATCTCAACATCAGCCATCCACAAACCGAAATCTCTTTGAATTTATTCGTTAAGATAAATTCAATTGCAGATAAAATATCGATCCAGCATCCGAAATCTCTTTGAATTTATTCGTTACGATAAATTCAATTGCAGATAAAATATCGGTCATCCACAAAAAGAATCTCTTTGAATTTTCCATCTATCATTTTGTAGAAAAAAAAACTGTATAAAATCTATTAAAGACTGCATCGAAATGTTCCATATGGCTATAATTTTTTGTTATTGTTTTCTATACAATTTTTAACTACAATTTAATCTATATTCATAAAAATTATTTGTTTATTTATAGTTTATTAAAGTTTAATTAAATTAATTGTACAAACTTATTTATTATATTATAATAAATATTTTTTAAAATCTTTTTGTCACTGCCTTTCCTATAATGAAATGCATGATCATAACGGAAACTACCAAAAATTAAACATAAGGTACACATACTAGTACTAAAAGTATGATATTTTCTTTTATTTTGTGTAATGTGTTTTGCATACAACATTTAGTATTTTTGATTTTTGTTATCGTTTGTACGTGAATTTGAAATCACAAGTTAATTTTTTTAATCAAATATTGTTGTAGTTTTTATTTAATGTATGACGTTCGACCAGTTTTACATGTTTGGAGCCATTTTTGGCCAATCCAGAACAATGACAAAAATCTAAAAAAATTCATGAGTACTGGTAATTGATAGGACTAATAGAAAAACATAGTGGGATAGATGTCCACCTCGCAAAATCTGAAGTTCTATTCAGTAGAATAAATCAAAATTAAGATATGAACGAGTCACATGTTTGGAGCCATTTTCGGCCAATCCAGAACAATGATAAAAATCTAAAAAAATTCATGAGTACTGGTAATTGATAGGACTAATAGAAAAACATAGTGGCATAGATGTCCACCTCGCAAAATCTGAAGTTCTATTCAGTAGAATAAATCAAAATCAAGATATGAATGAGTCACATGTTTGGAGCCAATTTTGGCCGATCCAGAACTATCATAAAAATCTAAAAAAATTTATGAGTACTAGT
Source organism: Tipula confusa (assembly GCA_963556175.1). NCBI lineage: Eukaryota > Metazoa > Arthropoda > Insecta > Diptera > Tipulidae > Tipula > Tipula confusa. The sequence goes on from OY744475.1 coordinate 3,059,115, forward strand.
AATTGATAGGACTAATAGAAAAACATAGTGGCATAGATGTCCACCTCGCAAAATCTGAAGTTCTATTCAGTAGAATAAATCAAAATCAAGATATGAACGAGTCACATGTCTCGAGCCATTTTTGGCCAATCCAGAACAATGACAAAAATCTAAAAAAATTCATGAGTACTGGTAATTGATAGGACTAATAGAAAAACATAGTGGCATAGATGTCTACCTCGCAAAATCTGAAGTTCTATTCAGTAGAATAAATCAAAATCAAGATATGAACGAGTCACATGTTTGGAGCCATTTTTGGCCAATCCAGAACAATGACAAAAATCTAAAAAAAATCATGAGTACTGGTAATTGATAGTACTGATAGAAAAACATAGTGGCATAGATGTCCTCGCAAAATCTGAAGTTCTATTCAGTAGAATAAATCAAAATCAAGATATGAACGAGTCACATGTTTGGAGCCATTTTTGGCCAATCCAGAACAATGACAAAAATCTAAAAAAAATCATGAGTACTGGTAATTGGTAGGACTAATAGAAAAACTTAGTGGCATAGATGTCCACCTCGCAAAATCTGAAGTTCTATTCAGTAGAATAAATCAAAATCAAGATATGAACGAGTCACATGTTTGGAGCCATTTTTGGCCAATCCAGAACAATGACATAAATCTAAAAAAATTCATGGGTACTGGTAATTGATAGGACTAATAGAAAAACATAGTGGCATAGATGTCCACCTCGCAAAATCTGAAGTTCTATTCAGTAGAATAAATCAAAATCAAGATATGAACGAGTCACATGTTTGGAGCCATTTTTGGCCAATCCAGAACAATGACAAAAATCTAAAAAAATTCATGAGTACTGGTAATTGATAGGACTAATAGAAAAACATAGTGGGATAGATGTCCACCTCGCAAAATCTGAAGTTCTATTCAGTAGAATAAATCAAAATCAAAATATGAACGAGTCACATGTTTGGAGCCATTTTTGGCCAATCCAGAACAATGACAAAAATCTAAAAAAATTCATGAGTACTGGTAATTGATAGGACTAATAGAAAAACATAGTGGGATAGATGTCCATCTCGCAAAATCTGAAGTTCTATTCAGTAGAATAAATCAAAATCAAGATATGAACGAGTCACATGTTTGGAGCCATTTTTGGCCAATCCAGAACAATGACAAAAATCTAAAAAAATTCATGAGTACTGGTAATTGATAGGACTAATAGAAAAACATAGTGGGATAGATGTCCACCTCGCAAAATCTGAAGTTCTATTCAGTAGAATAAATCAAAATTAAGATATGAACGAGTCACATGTTTGGAGCCATTTTCGGCCAATCCAGAACAATGATAAAAATCTAAAAAAAATCATGAGTACTGGTAATTGATAGGACTAATAGAAAAACATAGTGGCATAGATGTCCACCTCGCAAAATCTGAAGTTCTATTCAGTAGAATAAATCAAAATTAAGATATGAACGAGTCACATGTTTGGAGCCATTTTTGGCCAATCCAGAACAATGACAAAAATCTAAAAAAATTCATGAGTACTGGTAATTGATAGGACTAATAGAAAAACATAGTGGCATAGATGTCCACCTCGCAAAATCTGAAGTTCTATTCAGTAGAATAAATCAAAATTAAGATATGAACGAGTCACATGTTTGGAGCCATTTTCGGCCAATCCAGAACAATGATAAAAATCTAAAAAAATTCATGAGTACTGGTAATTGATAGGACTAATAGAAAAACATAGTGGCATAGATGTCCACCTCGCAAAATCTGAAGTTCTATTCAGTAGAATAAATCAAAATCAAGATATGAATGAGTCACATGTTTGGAGCCAATTTTGGCCGATCCAGAACTATCATAAAAATCTAAAAAAATTTATGAGTACTGGTAATTGATAGGACTAATAGAAAAACATAGTGGCATAGATGTCCACCTCGCAAAATCTGAAGTTCTATTCAGTAGAATAAATCAAAATCAAGATATGAACGAGTCACATGTCTCGAGCCATTTTTGGCCAATCCAGAACAATGACAAAAATCTAAAAAAATTCATGAGTACTGGTAATTGATAGGACTAATAGAAAAACATAGTGGCATAGATGTCCACCTCGCAAAATCTGAAGTTCTATTCAGTAGAATAAATCAAAATCAAGATATGAACGAGTCACATGTTTGGAGCCATTTTTGGCCAATCCAGAACAATGACAAAAATCTAAAAAAAATCATGAGTACTGGTAATTGATAGGACTGATAGAAAAACATAGTGGCATAGATGTCCACCTCGCAAAATCTGAAGTTCTATTCAGTAGAATAAATCAAAATCAAGATATGAACGAGTCACATGTTTGGAGCCATTTTTGGCCAATCCAGAACAATGACAAAAATCTAAAAAAATTTATAAGCACTGGTAACTGATAGGACTAATAGAAAAACATAGTGGCATAAATGTCCACCTCGCAAAATCTGAAGTTCTATTCAGTAGAATAAATCAAAATCAAGATATGAACGAGTCACATGTTTCGAGCCATTTTTGGCCAATCCAGAACAATGACAAAAATCTAAAAAAATTCATGAGTACTGGTAATTGATAGGACTAATAGAAAAACATAGTGGGATAGATGTCCACCTCGCAAAATCTGAAGTTCTATTCAGTAGAATAAATCAAAATTAAGATATGAACGAGTCACATGTTTGGAGCCATTTTCGGCCAATCCAGAACAATGATAAAAATCTAAAAAAAATCATGAGTACTGGTAATTGATAGGACTAATAGAAAAACATAGTGGCATAGATGTCCACCTCGCAAAATCTGAAGTTCTATTCAGTAGAATAAATCAAAATCAAGATATGAACGAGTCACATGTTTGGAGCCATTTTTGGCCAATCCAGAACAATGACAAAAATCTAAAAAAAATCATGAGTACTGGTAATTGATAGGACTGATAGAAAAACATAGTGGCATAGATGTCCACCTCGCAAAATCTGAAGTTCTATTCAGTAGAATAAATCAAAATCAAGATATGAACGAGTCACATGTTTGGAGCCATTTTTGGCCAATCCAGAACAATGACAAAAATCTAAAAAAAATCATGAGTACTGGTAATTGATAGGACTGATAGAAAAACATAGTGGCATAGATGTCCACCTCGCAAAATCTGAAGTTCTATTCAGTAGAATAAATCAAAATCAAGATATGAACGAGTCACATGTTTGGAGCCATTTTTGGCCAATCCAGAACAATGACAAAAATCTAAAAAAATTTATAAGCACTGGTAACTGATAGGACTAATAGAAAAACATAGTGGCATAAATGTCCACCTCGCAAAATCTGAAGTTCTATTCAGTAGAATAAATCAAAATCAAGATATGAACGAGTCACATGTTTCGAGCCATTTTTGGCCAATCCAGAACAATGACAAAAATCTAAAAAAATTCATGAGTACTGGTAATTGATAGGACTAATAGAAAAACATAGTGGGATAGATGTCCACCTCGCAAAATCTGAAGTTCTATTCAGTAGAATAAATCAAAATTAAGATATGAACGAGTCACATGTTTGGAGCCATTTTCGGCCAATCCAGAACAATGATAAAAATCTAAAAAAAATCATGAGTACTGGTAATTGATAGGACTAATAGAAAAACATAGTGGCATAGATGTCCACCTCGCAAAATCTGAAGTTCTATTCAGTAGAATAAATCAAAATTAAAATATGAACGAGTCACATGTTTGGAGCCATTTTTGGCCAATCCAGAACAATGACAAAAATCTAAAAAAATTCATGAGTACTGGTAATTGATAGGACTAATAGAAAAACATAGTGGGATAGATGTCCACCTCGCAAAATCTGAAGTTCTATTCAGTAGAATAAATCAAAATTAAGATATGAACGAGTCACATGTTTGGAGCCATTTTCGGCCAATCCAGAACAATGATAAAAATCTAAAAAAATTCATGAGTACTGGTAATTGATAGGACTAATAGAAAAACATAGTGGCATAGATGTCCACCTCGCAAAATCTGAAGTTCTATTCAGTAGAATAAATCAAAATCAAGATATGAATGAGTCACATGTTTGGAGCCAATTTTGGCCGATCCAGAACTATCATAAAAATCTAAAAAAATTTATGAGTACTAGTAATTGATAGGACTAATAGAAAAACATAGTGGCATAGATGTCCACCTCGCAAAATCTGAAGTTCTATTCAGTAGAATAAATCAAAATCAAGATATGAACGAGTCACATGTCTCGAGCCATTTTTGGCCAATCCAGAACAATGACAAAAATCTAAAAAAATTCATGAGTACTGGTAATTGATAGGACTAATAGAAAAACATAAGGGCATAGATGTCTACCTCGCAAAATCTGAAGTTCTATTCAGTAGAATAAATCAAAATCAAGATATGAACGAGTCACATGTTTGGAGCCATTTTTGGCCAATCCAGAACAATGACAAAAATCTAAAAAAAATCATGAGTACTGGTAATTGATAGTACTGATAGAAAAACATAGTGGCATAGATGTCCTCGCAAAATCTGAAGTTCTATTCAGTAGAATAAATCAAAATCAAGATATGAACGAGTCACATGTTTGGAGCCATTTTTGGCCAATCCAGAACAATGACAAAAATCTAAAAAAAATCATGAGTACTGGTAATTGGTAGGACTAATAGAAAAACATAGTGGGATAGATGTCCACCTCGCAAAATCTGAAGTTCTATTCAGTAGAATAAATCAAAATCAAAATATGAACGAGTCACATGTTTGGAGCCATTTTTGGCCAATCCAGAACAATGACAAAAATCTAAAAAAATTCATGAGTACTGGTAATTGATAGGACTAATAGAAAAACATAGTGGGATAGATGTCCATCTCGCAAAATCTGAAGTTCTATTCAGTAGAATAAATCAAAATCAAGATATGAACGAGTCACATGTTTGGAGCCATTTTTGGCCAATCCAGAACAATGACAAAAATCTAAAAAAATTCATGAGTACTGGTAATTGATAGGACTAATAGAAAAACATAGTGGGATAGATGTCCACCTCGCAAAATCTGAAGTTCTATTCAGTAGAATAAATCAAAATTAAGATATGAACGAGTCACATGTTTGGAGCCATTTTCGGCCAATCCAGAACAATGATAAAAATCTAAAAAAAATCATGAGTACTGGTAATTGATAGGACTAATAGAAAAACATAGTGGCATAGATGTCCACCTCGCAAAATCTGAAGTTCTATTCAGTAGAATAAATCAAAATCAAGATATGAACGAGTCACATGTTTGGAGCCATTTTTGGCCAATCCAGAACAATGACATAAATCTAAAAAAATTCATGGGTACTGGTAATTGATAGGACTAATAGAAAAACATAGTGGCATAGATGTCCACCTCGCAAAATCTGAAGTTCTATTCAGTAGAATAAATCAAAATCAAGATATGAACGAGTCACATGTTTGGAGCCATTTTTGGCCAATCCAGAACAATGACAAAAATCTAAAAAAATTCATGAGTACTGGTAATTGATAGGACTAATAGAAAAACATAGTGGGATAGATGTCCACCTCGCAAAATCTGAAGTTCTATTCAGTAGAATAAATCAAAATCAAAATATGAACGAGTCACATGTTTGGAGCCATTTTTGGCCAATCCAGAACAATGACAAAAATCTAAAAAAAATCATGAGTACTGGTAATTGATAGTACTGATAGAAAAACATAGTGGCATAGATGTCCTCGCAAAATCTGAAGTTCTATTCAGTAGAATAAATCAAAATCAAGATATGAACGAGTCACATGTTTGGAGCCATTTTTGGCCAATCCAGAACAATGACAAAAATCTAAAAAAAATCATGAGTACTGGTAATTGGTAGGACTAATAGAAAAACATAGTGGGATAGATGTCCACCTCGCAAAATCTGAAGTTCTATTCAGTAGAATAAATCAAAATCAAAATATGAACGAGTCACATGTTTGGAGCCATTTTTGGCCAATCCAGAACAATGACAAAAATCTAAAAAAATTCATGAGTACTGGTAATTGATAGGACTAATAGAAAAACATAGTGGGATAGATGTCCATCTCGCAAAATCTGAAGTTCTATTCAGTAGAATAAATCAAAATCAAGATATGAACGAGTCACATGTTTGGAGCCATTTTTGGCCAATCCAGAACAATGACAAAAATCTAAAAAAATTCATGAGTACTGGTAATTGATAGGACTAATAGAAAAACATAGTGGGATAGATGTCCACCTCGCAAAATCTGAAGTTCTATTCAGTAGAATAAATCAAAATCAAGATATGAACGAGTCACATGTTTGGAGCCATTTTTGGCCAATCCAGAACAATGACAAAAATCTAAAAAAAATCATGAGTACTGGTAATTGGTAGGACTAATAGAAAAACATAGTGGGATAGATGTCCACCTCGCAAAATCTGAAGTTCTATTCAGTAGAATAAATCAAAATCAAAATATGAACGAGTCACATGTTTGGAGCCATTTTTGGCCAATCCAGAACAATGACAAAAATCTAAAAAAATTCATGAGTACTGGTAATTGATAGGACTAATAGAAAAACATAGTGGGATAGATGTCCATCTCGCAAAATCTGAAGTTCTATTCAGTAGAATAAATCAAAATCAAGATATGAACGAGTCACATGTTTGGAGCCATTTTTGGCCAATCCAGAACAATGACAAAAATCTAAAAAAATTCATGAGTACTGGTAATTGATAGGACTAATAGAAAAACATAGTGGGATAGATGTCCACCTCGCAAAATCTGAAGTTCTATTCAGTAGAATAAATCAAAATCAAAATATGAACGAGTCACATGTTTGGAGCCATTTTTGGCCAATCCAGAACAATGACATAAATCTAAAAAAATTCATGGGTACTGGTAATTGATAGGACTAATAGAAAAACATAGTGGCATAGATGTCCACCTCGCAAAATCTGAAGTTCTATTCAGTAGAATAAATCAAAATCAAGATATGAACGAGTCACATGTTTGGAGCCATTTTTGGCCAATCCAGAACAATGACAAAAATCTAAAAAAATTCATGAGTACTGGTAATTGATAGGACTAATAGAAAAACATAGTGGGATAGATGTCCACCTCGCAAAATCTGAAGTTCTATTCAGTAGAATAAATCAAAATCAAGATATGAACGAGTCACATGTTTGGAGCCATTTTTGGCCAATCCAGAACAATGACAAAAATCTAAAAAAAATCATGAGTACTGGTAATTGGTAGGACTAATAGAAAAACATAGTGGGATAGATGTCCACCTCGCAAAATCTGAAGTTCTATTCAGTAGAATAAATCAAAATCAAAATATGAACGAGTCACATGTTTGGAGCCATTTTTGGCCAATCCAGAACAATGACAAAAATCTAAAAAAATTCATGAGTACTGGTAATTGATAGGACTAATAGAAAAACATAGTGGGATAGATGTCCATCTCGCAAAATCTGAAGTTCTATTCAGTAGAATAAATCAAAATCAAGATATGAACGAGTCACATGTTTGGAGCCATTTTTGGCCAATCCAGAACAATGACAAAAATCTAAAAAAATTCATGAGTACTGGTAATTGATAGGACTAATAGAAAAACATAGTGGGATAGATGTCCACCTCGCAAAATCTGAAGTTCTATTCAGTAGAATAAATCAAAATTAAGATATGAACGAGTCACATGTTTGGAGCCATTTTCGGCCAATCCAGAACAATGATAAAAATCTAAAAAAATTCATGAGTACTGGTAATTGATAGGACTAATAGAAAAACATAGTGGCATAGATGTCCACCTCGCAAAATCTGAAGTTCTATTCAGTAGAATAAATCAAAATCAAGATATGAATGAGTCACATGTTTGGAGCCAATTTTGGCCGATCCAGAACTATCATAAAAATCTAAAAAAATTTATGAGTACTAGTAATTGATAGGACTAATAGAAAAACATAGTGGCATAGATGTCCACCTCGCAAAATCTGAAGTTCTATTCAGTAGAATAAATCAAAATCAAGATATGAACGAGTCACATGTCTCGAGCCATTTTTGGCCAATCCAGAACAATGACAAAAATCTAAAAAAATTCATGAGTACTGGTAATTGATAGGACTAATAGAAAAACATAAGGGCATAGATGTCTACCTCGCAAAATCTGAAGTTCTATTCAGTAGAATAAATCAAAATCAAGATATGAACGAGTCACATGTTTGGAGCCATTTTTGGCCAATCCAGAACAATGACAAAAATCTAAAAAAAATCATGAGTACTGGTAATTGATAGTACTGATAGAAAAACATAGTGGCATAGATGTCCTCGCAAAATCTGAAGTTCTATTCAGTAGAATAAATCAAAATCAAGATATGAACGAGTCACATGTTTGGAGCCATTTTTGGCCAATCCAGAACAATGACAAAAATCTAAAAAAAATCATGAGTACTGGTAATTGGTAGGACTAATAGAAAAACATAGTGGGATAGATGTCCACCTCGCAAAATCTGAAGTTCTATTCAGTAGAATAAATCAAAATCAAAATATGAACGAGTCACATGTTTGGAGCCATTTTTGGCCAATCCAGAACAATGACAAAAATCTAAAAAAATTCATGAGTACTGGTAATTGATAGGACTAATAGAAAAACATAGTGGGATAGATGTCCATCTCGCAAAATCTGAAGTTCTATTCAGTAGAATAAATCAAAATCAAGATATGAACGAGTCACATGTTTGGAGCCATTTTTGGCCAATCCAGAACAATGACAAAAATCTAAAAAAATTCATGAGTACTGGTAATTGATAGGACTAATAGAAAAACATAGTGGGATAGATGTCCACCTCGCAAAATCTGAAGTTCTATTCAGTAGAATAAATCAAAATTAAGATATGAACGAGTCACATGTTTGGAGCCATTTTCGGCCAATCCAGAACAATGACAAAAATCTAAAAAAATTCATGAGTACTGGTAATTGATAGGACTAATAGAAAAACATAGTGGCATAGATGTCCACCTCGCAAAATCTGAAGTTCTATTCAGTAGAATAAATCAAAATCAAGATATGAACGAGTCACATGTTTGGAGCCATTTTTGGCCAATCCAGAACAATGACATAAATCTAAAAAAATTCATGGGTACTGGTAATTGATAGGACTAATAGAAAAACATAGTGGCATAGATGTCCACCTCGCAAAATCTGAAGTTCTATTCAGTAGAATAAATCAAAATCAAGATATGAACGAGTCACATGTTTGGAGCCATTTTTGGCCAATCCAGAACAATGACAAAAATCTAAAAAAATTCATGAGTACTGGTAATTGATAGGACTAATAGAAAAACATAGTGGGATAGATGTCCACCTCGCAAAATCTGAAGTTCTATTCAGTAGAATAAATCAAAATCAAAATATGAACGAGTCACATGTTTGGAGCCATTTTTGGCCAATCCAGAACAATGACAAAAATCTAAAAAAATTCATGAGTACTGGTAATTGATAGGACTAATAGAAAAACATAGTGGGATAGATGTCCATCTCGCAAAATCTGAAGTTCTATTCAGTAGAATAAATCAAAATCAAGATATGAACGAGTCACATGTTTGGAGCCATTTTTGGCCAATCCAGAACAATGACAAAAATCTAAAAAAATTCATGAGTACTGGTAATTGATAGGACTAATAGAAAAACATAGTGGGATAGATGTCCACCTCGCAAAATCTGAAGTTCTATTCAGTAGAATAAATCAAAATTAAGATATGAACGAGTCACATGTTTGGAGCCATTTTCGGCCAATCCAGAACAATGATAAAAATCTAAAAAAAATCATGAGTACTGGTAATTGATAGGACTAATAGAAAAACATAGTGGCATAGATGTCCACCTCGCAAAATCTGAAGTTCTATTCAGTAGAATAAATCAAAATTAAGATATGAACGAGTCACATGTTTGGAGCCATTTTTGGCCAATCCAGAACAATGACAAAAATCTAAAAAAATTCATGAGTACTGGTAATTGATAGGACTAATAGAAAAACATAGTGGCATAGATGTCCACCTCGCAAAATCTGAAGTTCTATTCAGTAGAATAAATCAAAATTAAGATATGAACGAGTCACATGTTTGGAGCCATTTTCGGCCAATCCAGAACAATGATAAAAATCTAAAAAAATTCATGAGTACTGGTAATTGATAGGACTAATAGAAAAACATAGTGGCATAGATGTCCACCTCGCAAAATCTGAAGTTCTATTCAGTAGAATAAATCAAAATCAAGATATGAATGAGTCACATGTTTGGAGCCAATTTTGGCCGATCCAGAACTATCATAAAAATCTAAAAAAATTTATGAGTACTGGTAATTGATAGGACTAATAGAAAAACATAGTGGCATAGATGTCCACCTCGCAAAATCTGAAGTTCTATTCAGTAGAATAAATCAAAATCAAGATATGAACGAGTCACATGTCTCGAGCCATTTTTGGCCAATCCAGAACAATGACAAAAATCTAAAAAAATTCATGAGTACTGGTAATTGATAGGACTAATAGAAAAACATAGTGGCATAGATGTCCACCTCGCAAAATCTGAAGTTCTATTCAGTAGAATAAATCAAAATCAAGATATGAACGAGTCACATGTTTGGAGCCATTTTTGGCCAATCCAGAACAATGACAAAAATCTAAAAAAAATCATGAGTACTGGTAATTGATAGGACTGATAGAAAAACATAGTGGCATAGATGTCCACCTCGCAAAATCTGAAGTTCTATTCAGTAGAATAAATCAAAATCAAGATATGAACGAGTCACATGTTTGGAGCCATTTTTGGCCAATCCAGAACAATGACATAAATCTAAAAAAATTCATGGGTACTGGTAATTGATAGGACTAATAGAAAAACCTAGTGGCATAGATGTCCACCTCGCAAAATCTGAAGTTCTATTCAGTAGAATAAATCAAAATCAAGATATGAACGAGTCACATGTTTGGAGCCATTTTTGGCCAATCCAGAACAATGACAAAAATCTAAAAAAAATCATGAGTACTGGTAATTGATAGGACTAATAGAAAAACATAGTGGGATAGATGTCCACCTCGCAAAATCTGAAGTTCTATTCAGTAGAATAAATCAAAATCAAGATATGAACGAGTCACATGTTTGGAGCCATTTTTGGCCAATCCAGAACAATGACAAAAATCTAAAAAAAATCATGAGTACTGGTAATTGATAGGACTGATAGAAAAACATAGTGGCATAGATGTCCACCTCGCAAAATCTGAAGTTCTATTCAGTAGAATAAATCAAAATCAAGATATGAACGAGTCACATGTTTGGAGCCATTTTTGGCCAATCCAGAACAATGACAAAAATCTAAAAAAAATCATGAGTACTGGTAATTGGTAGGACTAATAGAAAAACATAGTGGCATAGATGTCCACCTCGCAAAATCTGAAGTTCTATTCAGTAGAATAAATCAAAATCAAGATATGAACGAGTCACATGTTTGGAGCCATTTTTGGCCAATCCAGAACAATGACATAAATCTAAAAAAATTCATGGGTACTGGTAATTGATAGGACTAATAGAAAAACCTAGTGGCATAGATGTCCACCTCGCAAAATCTGAAGTTCTATTCAGTAGAATAAATCAAAATCAAGATATGAACGAGTCACATGTTTGGAGCCATTTTTGGCCAATCCAGAACAATGACAAAAATCTAAAAAAATTCATGAGTACTGGTAATTGATAGGACTAATAGAAAAACATAGTGGGATAGATGTCCACCTCGCAAAATCTGAAGTTCTATTCAGTAGAATAAATCAAAATTAAGATATGAACGAGTCACATGTTTGGAGCCATTTTCGGCCAATCCAGAATAATGATAAAAATCTAAAAAAAATCATGAGTACTGGTAATTGATAGGACTAATAGAAAAACATAGTGGCATAGATGTCCACCTCGCAAAATCTGAAGTTCTATTCAGTAGAATAAATCAAAATTAAAATATGAACGAGTCACATGTTTGGAGCCATTTTTGGCCAATCCAGAACAATGACAAAAATCTAAAAAAATTCATGAGTACTGGTAATTGATAGGACTAATAGAAAAACATAGTGGGATAGATGTCCACCTCGCAAAATCTGAAGTTCTATTCAGTAGAATAAAACAAAATTAAGATATGAACGAGTCACATGTTTGGAGCCATTTTCGGCCAATCCAGAACAATGATAAAAATCTAAAAAAATTCATGAGTACTGGTAATTGATAGGACTAATAGAAAAACATAGTGGCATAGATGTCCACCTCGCAAAATCTGAAGTTCTATTCAGTAGAATAAATCAAAATCAAGATATGAATGAGTCACATGTTTGGAGCCAATTTTGGCCGATCCAGAACTATCATAAAAATCTAAAAAAATTTATGAGTACTGGTAATTGATAGGACTAATAGAAAAACATAGTGGCATAGATGTCCACCTCGCAAAATCTGAAGTTCTATTCAGTAGAATAAATCAAAATCAAGATATGAACGAGTCACATGTCTCGAGCCATTTTTGGCCAATCCAGAACAATGACAAAAATCTAAAAAAATTCATGAGTACTGGTAATTGATAGGACTAATAGAAAAACATAGTGGCATAGATGTCTACCTCGCAAAATCTGAAGTTCTATTCAGTAGAATAAATCAAAATCAAGATATGAACGAGTCACATGTTTGGAGCCATTTTTGGCCAATCCAGAACAATGACAAAAATCTAAAAAAAATCATGAGTACTGGTAATTGATAGTACTGATAGAAAAACATAGTGGCATAGATGTCCTCGCAAAATCTGAAGTTCTATTCAGTAGAATAAATCAAAATCAAGATATGAACGAGTCACATGTTTGGAGCCATTTTTGGCCAATCCAGAACAATGACATAAATCTAAAAAAATTCATGGGTACTGGTAATTGATAGGACTAATAGAAAAACATAGTGGCATAGATCCACCTCGCAAAATCTGAAGTTCTATTCAGTAGAATAAATCAAAATCAAGATATGAACGAGTCACATGTTTGGAGCCATTTTTGGCCAATCCAGAACAATGACAAAAATCTAAAAAAATTCATGAGTACTGGTAATTGATAGGACTAATAGAAAAACATAGTGGGATAGATGTCCACCTCGCAAAATCTGAAGTTCTATTCAGTAGAATAAATCAAAATCAAAATATGAACGAGTCACATGTTTGGAGCCATTTTTGGCCAATCCAGAACAATGACAAAAATCTAAAAAAATTCATGAGTACTGGTAATTGATAGGACTAATAGAAAAACATAGTGGGATAGATGTCCACCTCGCAAAATCTGAAGTTCTATTCAGTAGAATAAATCAAAATCAAGATATGAACGAGTCACATGTTTGGAGCCATTTTTGGCCAATCCAGAACAATGACAAAAATCTAAAAAAATTCATGAGTACTGGTAATTGATAGGACTAATAGAAAAACATAGTGGGATAGATGTCCACCTCGCAAAATCTGAAGTTCTATTCAGTAGAATAAATCAAAATTAAGATATGAACGAGTCACATGTTTGGAGCCATTTTCGGCCAATCCAGAACAATGATAAAAATCTAAAAAAAATCATGAGTACTGGTAATTGATAGGACTAATAGAAAAACATAGTGGCATAGATGTCCACCTCGCAAAATCTGAAGTTCTATTCAGTAGAATAAATCAAAATTAAGATATGAACGAGTCACATGTTTGGAGCCATTTTTGGCCAATCCAGAACAATGACAAAAATCTAAAAAAATTCATGAGTACTGGTAATTGATAGGACTAATAGAAAAACATAGTGGGATAGATGTCCACCTCGCAAAATCTGAAGTTCTATTCAGTAGAATAAATCAAAATTAAGATATGAACGAGTCACATGTTTGGAGCCATTTTCGGCCAATCCAGAACAATGATAAAAATCTAAAAAAATTCATGAGTACTGGTAATTGATAGGACTAATAGAAAAACATAGTGGCATAGATGTCCACCTCGCAAAATCTGAAGTTCTATTCAGTAGAATAAATCAAAATCAAGATATGAACGAGTCACATGTCTCGAGCCATTTTTGGCCAATCCAGAACAATGACAAAAATCTAAAAAAATTCATGAGTACTGGTAATTGATAGGACTAATAGAAAAACATAGTGGCATAGATGTCCACCTCGCAAAATCTGAAGTTCTATTCAGTAGAATAAATCAAAATCAAGATATGAACGAGTCACATGTTTGGAGCCATTTTTGGCCAATCCAGAACAATGACAAAAATCTAAAAAAAATCATGAGTACTGGTAATTGATAGGACTGATAGAAAAACATAGTGGCATAGATGTCCACCTCGCAAAATCTGAAGTTCTATTCAGTAGAATAAATCAAAATCAAGATATGAACGAGTCACATGTTTGGAGCCATTTTTGGCCAATCCAGAACAATGACAAAAATCTAAAAAAAATCATGAGTACTGGTAATTGGTAGGACTAATAGAAAAACCTAGTGGCATAGATGTCCACCTCGCAAAATCTGAAGTTCTATTCAGTAGAATAAATCAAAATCAAGATATGAACGAGTCACATGTTTGGAGCCATTTTTGGCCAATCCAGAACAATGACATAAATCTAAAAAAATTCATGGGTACTGGTAATTGATAGGACTAATAGAAAAACCTAGTGGCATAGATGTCCACCTCGCAAAATCTGAAGTTCTATTCAGTAGAATAAATCAAAATCAAGATATGAACGAGTCACATGTTTGGAGCCATTTTTGGCCAATCCAGAACAATGACAAAAATCTAAAAAAATTCATGAGTACTGGTAATTGATAGGACTAATAGAAAAACATAGTGGGATAGATGTCCACCTCGCAAAATCTGAAGTTCTATTCAGTAGAATAAATCAAAATTAAGATATGAACGAGTCACATGTTTGGAGCCATTTTCGGCCAATCCAGAACAATGATAAAAATCTAAAAAAATTCATGAGTACTGGTAATTGATAGGACTAATAGAAAAACATAGTGGCATAGATGTCCACCTCGCAAAATCTGAAGTTCTATTCAGTAGAATAAATCAAAATCAAGATATGAACGAGTCACATGTCTCGAGCCATTTTTGGCCAATCCAGAACAATGACAAAAATCTAAAAAAATTCATGAGTACTGGTAATTGATAGGACTAATAGAAAAACATAGTGACATAGATGTCCACCTCGCAAAATCTGAAGTTCTATTCAGTAGAATAAATCAAAATCAAGATATGAACGAGTCACATGTTTGGAGCCATTTTTGGCCAATCCAGAACAATGACAAAAATCTAAAAAAAATCATGAGTACTGGTAATTGGTAGGACTAATAGAAAAACATAGTGGCATAGATGTCCACCTCGCAAAATCTGAAGTTCTATTCAGTAGAATAAATCAAAATCAAGATATGAACGAGTCACATGTTTGGAGCCATTTTTGGCCAATCCAGAACAATGACACAAATCTAAAAAATTTCATGGGTACTGGTAATTGATAGAACTAATAGAAAAACATAGTGGCATAGATGTCCACCTCGCAAAATCTGAAGTTCTATTCAGTAGAATAAATCAAAATCAAGATATGAACGAGTCACATGTTTGGAGCCATTTTTGGCCAATCCAGAACAATGACAAAAATCTAAAAAAATTCATGAGTACTGGTAATTGATAGAACTAAAAGAAAAACATAGTGGCATAGATGCCCACCTCGCAAAATCTGAAGTTCTATTCAGTAGAATAAATCAAAATCAAGATATGAACGAGTCACATGTTTGGAGCCATTTTTGGCCAATCCAGAACAATGACAAAAATCTAAAAAAAATCATGAGTACTGGTAATTGATAGGACTAATAGAAAAACATAGTGGCATAGATGTCCACCTCGCAAAATCTGAAGTTCTATTCAGTAGAATAAATCAAAATCAAGATATGAACGAGTCACATGTTTGGAGCCATTTTTGGCCAATCCAGAACAATGACAAAAATCTAAAAAAATTCATGAGTACTGATAATTGATAGGACTAATAGAAAAACATAGTGGGATAGATGTTCACCTCGCAAAATCTGAAGTTCTATTCAGTAGAATAAATCAAAATTAAGATATGAACGAGTCACATGTTTGGAGCCATTTTCGGCCAATCCAGAACAATGACAAAAATCTAAAAAAAATCATGAGTACTGGTAATTGATAGGACTAATAGAAAAACATAGTGGCATAGATGTCCACCTCGCAAAATCTGAAGTTCTATTCAGTAGAATAAATCAAAATCAAGATATGAACGAGTCACATGTTTGGAGCCATTTTTGGCCAATCCAGAACAATGACAAAAATCTAAAAAAATTCATGAGTACTGGTAATTGATAGGACTAATAGAAAAACATAGTGGGATAGATGTCCACCTCGCAAAATCTGAAGTTCTATTCAGTAGAATAAATCAAAATCAAGATATGAACGAGTCACATGTTTGGAGCCATTTTTGGCCAATCCAGAACAATGACAAAAATCTAAAAAAAATCATGAGTACTGGTAATTGATAGAACTAATAGAAAAACATAGTGGCATAGATGTCCACCTCGCAAAATCTGAAGTTCTATTCAGTAGAATAAATCAAAATCAAGATATGAACGAGTCACATGTTTGGAGCCATTTTTGGCCAATCCAGAACAATGACAAAAATCTAAAAAAATTCATGAGTACTGGTAATTGATAGGACTAATAGAAAAACATAGTGGGATAGATGTCCACCTCGCAAAATCTGAAGTTCTATTCAGTAGAATAAATCAAAATTAAGATATGAACGAGTCACATGTTTGGAGCCATTTTCGGCCAATCCAGAACAATGATAAAAATCTAAAAAAATTCATGAGTACTGGTAATTGATAGGACTAATAGAAAAACATAGTGGCATAGATGTCCACCTCGCAAAATCTGAAGTTCTATTCAGTAGAATAAATCAAAATCAAGATATGAACGAGTCACATGTCTCGAGCCATTTTTGGCCAATCCAGAACAATGACAAAAATCTAAAAAAATTCATGAGTACTGGTAATTGATAGGACTAATAGAAAAACATAGTGACATAGATGTCCACCTCGCAAAATCTGAAGTTCTATTCAGTAGAATAAATCAAAATCAAGATATGAGCGAGTCACATGTTTGGAGCCATTTTTGGCCAATCCAGAACAATGACAAAAATCTAAAAAAAATCATGAGTACTGGTAATTGGTAGGACTAATAGAAAAACATAGTGGCATAGATGTCCACCTCGCAAAATCTGAAGTTCTATTCAGTAGAATAAATCAAAATCAAGATATGAACGAGTCACATGTTTGGAGCCATTTTTGGCCAATCCAGAACAATGACACAAATCTAAAAAATTTCATGGGTACTGGTAATTGATAGAACTAATAGAAAAACATAGTGGCATAGATGTCCACCTCGCAAAATCTGAAGTTCTATTCAGTAGAATAAATCAAAATCAAGATATGAACGAGTCACATGTTTGGAGCCATTTTTGGCCAATCCAGAACAATGACAAAAATCTAAAAAAATTCATGAGTACTGGTAATTGATAGAACTAAAAGAAAAACATAGTGGCATAGATGCCCACCTCGCAAAATCTGAAGTTCTATTCAGTAGAATAAATCAAAATCAAGATATGAACGAGTCACATGTTTGGAGCCATTTTTGGCCAATCCAGAACAATGACAAAAATCTAAAAAAAATCATGAGTACTGGTAATTGATAGGACTAATAGAAAAACATAGTGGCATAGATGTCCACCTCGCAAAATCTGAAGTTCTATTCAGTAGAATAAATCAAAATCAAGATATGAACGAGTCACATGTTTGGAGCCATTTTTGGCCAATCCAGAACAATGACAAAAATCTAAAAAAATTCATGAGTACTGATAATTGATAGGACTAATAGAAAAACATAGTGGGATAGATGTTCACCTCGCAAAATCTGAAGTTCTATTCAGTAGAATAAATCAAAATTAAGATATGAACGAGTCACATGTTTGGAGCCATTTTCGGCCAATCCAGAACAATGACAAAAATCTAAAAAAAATCATGAGTACTGGTAATTGATAGGACTAATAGAAAAACATAGTGGCATAGATGTCCACCTCGCAAAATCTGAAGTTCTATTCAGTAGAATAAATCAAAATCAAGATATGAACGAGTCACATGTTTGGAGCCATTTTTGGCCAATCCAGAACAATGACAAAAATCTAAAAAAATTCATGAGTACTGGTAATTGATAGGACTAATAGAAAAACATAGTGGGATAGATGTCCACCTCGCAAAATCTGAAGTTCTATTCAGTAGAATAAATCAAAATCAAGATATGAACGAGTCACATGTTTGGAGCCATTTTTGGCCAATCCAGAACAATGACAAAAATCTAAAAAAATTCATGAGTACTGGTAATTGATAGGACTAATAGAAAAACATAGTGGGATAGATGTCCACCTCGCAAAATCTGAAGTTCTATTCAGTAGAATAAATCAAAATCAAGATATGAACGAGTCACATGTTTGGAGCCATTTTTGGCCAATCCAGAACAATGACAAAAATCTAAAAAAAATCATGAGTACTGGTAATTGATAGGACTAATAGAAAAACATAGAGGCATAGATGTCCACCTCGCAAAATCTGAAGTTCTATTCAGTAGAATAAATCAAAATCAAGATATAAACGAGTCACATGTTTGGAGCCATTTTTGGCCAATCCAGAACAATGACAAAAATCTAAAAAAATTCATGAGTACTGGTAATTGATAGGACTAATAGAAAAACATAGTGGGATAGATGTCCACCTCGCAAAATCTGAAGTTCTATTCAGTAGAATAAATCAAAATCAAGATATGAATGAGTCACATGTTTGGAGCCAATTTTGGCCGATCCAGAACTATTATAAAAATCTGAAAAGGTTCAGGCATCATGTTTGTTGTGTGCTTAATATTGTGTTTACAAAATAAGAGTTGTTAATTCATTTTTATTCAAATGGTTGGGTTTAGTTTTAAATAATTCAACGAATTGATAAAATTCGATTTCGCCTAAATGTCTGTATGTTCTCTATTATAATTATAATACACACAAATACATTCAAATTTTTTTTCATTTAGGAATGATTTAAGAAATTCTTCACACTCGTGCAAATGTACACTTAGTTCTCATTAGAAAATGATAGGATTGTGATCCACTATGACGCATAGTGGATTATTATATTATTATAATAATACAATAATATAATAATATAATAATATAATAATATAATAATATAATAATATAATAATATAATAATATAATAATATAATAATATAATAATATAATAATATAATAATATTATAATATAATAATATAATAATATAATAATATAATAATATAATAATATAATAATATAATAATATAATAATATAATAATATAATAATATAATAATATAATAATATAATAATATAATAATATAATAATATAATAATATAATAATATAATAATATAATAATATAATAATATAATAATATAATAATATAATAATATAATAATATAATAATATAATAATATAATAATATAATAATATAATAATATAATAATATAATAATATAATAATATAATAATATAATAATATAATAATATAATAATATAATAATATAATAATATAATAATATAATAATATAATAATATAATAATATAATAATATAATAATATAATAATATAATAATATAATAATATAATAATATAATAATATAATAATATAATAATATAATAATATAATAATATAATAATATAATAATATAATAATATAATAATATAATAATATAATAATATAATAATATAATAATATAATAATATAATAATATAATAATATAATAATATAATAATATAATAATATAATAATATAATAATATAATAATATAATAATATAATAATATAATAATATAATAATATAATAATATAATAATATAATAATATAATAATATAATAATATAATAATATAATAATATAATAATATAATAATATAATAATATAATAATATAATAATATAATAATATAATAATATAATAATATAATAATATAATAATATAATAATATAATAATATAATAATATAATAATATAATAATATAATAATATAATAATATAATAATATAATAATATAATAATATAATAATATAATAATATAATAATATAATAATATAATAATATAATAATATAATAATATAATAATATAATAATATAATAATATAATAATATAATAATATAATAATATAATAATATAATAATATAATAATATAATAATATAATAATATAATAATATAATAATATAATAATATAATAATATAATAATATAATAATATAATAATATAATAATATAATAATATAATAATATAATAATATAATAATATAATAATATAATAATATAATAATATAATAATATAATAATATAATAATATAATAATATAATAATATAATAATATAATAATATAATAATATAATAATATAATAATATAATAATATAATAATATAATAATATAATAATATAATAATATAATAATATAATAATATAATAATATAATAATATAATAATATAATAATATAATAATATAATAATATAATAATATAATAATATAATAATATAATAATATAATAATATAATAATATAATAATATAATAATATAATAATATAATAATATAATAATATAATAATATAATAATATAATAATATAATAATATAATAATATAATAATATAATAATATAATAATATAATAATATAATAATATAATAATATAATAATATAATAATATAATAATATAATAATATAATAATATAATAATATAATAATATAATAATATAATAATATAATAATATAATAATATAATAATATAATAATATAATAATATAATAATATAATAATATAATAATATAATAATATAATAATATAATAATATAATAATATAATAATATAATAATATAATAATATAATAATATAATAATATAATAATATAATAATATAATAATATAATAATATAATAATATAATAATATAATAATATAATAATATAATAATATAATAATATAATAATATAATAATATAATAATATAATAATATAATAATATAATAATATAATAATATAATAATATAATAATATAATAATATAATAATATAATAATATAATAATATAATAATATAATAATATAATAATATAATAATATAATAATATAATAATATAATAATATAATAATATAATAATATAATAATATAATAATATAATAATATAATAATATAATAATATAATAATATAATAATATAATAATATAATAATATAATAATATAATAATATAATAATATAATAATATAATAATATAATAATATAATAATATAATAATATAATAATATAATAATATAATAATATAATAATATAATAATATAATAATATAATAATATAATAATATAATAATATAATAATATAATAATATAATAATATAATAATATAATAATATAATAATATAATAATATAATAATATAATAATATAATAATATAATAATATAATAATATAATAATATAATAATATAATAATATAATAATATAATAATATAATAATATAATAATATAATAATATAATAATATAATAATATAATAATATAATAATATAATAATATAATAATATAATAATATAATAATATAATAATATAATAATATAATAATATAATAATATAATAATATAATAATATAATAATATAATAATATAATAATATAATAATATAATAATATAATAATATAATAATATAATAATATAATAATATAATAATATAATAATATAATAATATAATAATATAATAATATAATAATATAATAATATAATAATATAATAATATAATAATATAATAATATAATAATATAATAATATAATAATATAATAATATAATAATATAATAATATAATAATATAATAATATAATAATATAATAATATAATAATATAATAATATAATAATATAATAATATAATAATATAATAATATAATAATATAATAATATAATAATATAATAATATAATAATATAATAATATAATAATATAATAATATAATAATATAATAATATAATAATATAATAATATAATAATATAATAATATAATAATATAATAATATAATAATATAATAATATAATAATATAATAATATAATAATATAATAATATAATAATATAATAATATAATAATATAATAATATAATAATATAATAATATAATAATATAATAATATAATAATATAATAATATAATAATATAATAATATAATAATATAATAATATAATAATATAATAATATAATAATATAATAATATAATAATATAATAATATAATAATATAATAATATAATAATATAATAATATAATAATATAATAATATAATAATATAATAATATAATAATATAATAATATAATAATATAATAATATAATAATATAATAATATAATAATATAATAATATAATAATATAATAATATAATAATATAATAATATAATAATATAATAATATAATAATATAATAATATAATAATATAATAATATAATAATATAATAATATAATAATATAATAATATAATAATATAATAATATAATAATATAATAATATAATAATATAATAATATAATAATATAATAATATAATAATATAATAATATAATAATATAATAATATAATAATATAATAATATAATAATATAATAATATAATAATATAATAATATAATAATATAATAATATAATAATATAATAATATAATAATATAATAATATAATAATATAATAATATAATAATATAATAATATAATAATATAATAATATAATAATATAATAATATAATAATATAATAATATAATAATATAATAATATAATAATATAATAATATAATAATATAATAATATAATAATATAATAATATAATAATATAATAATATAATAATATAATAATATAATAATATAATAATATAATAATATAATAATATAATAATATAATAATATAATAATATAATAATATAATAATATAATAATATAATAATATAATAATATAATAATATAATAATATAATAATATAATAATATAATAATATAATAATATAATAATATAATAATATAATAATATAATAATATAATAATATAATAATATAATAATATAATAATATAATAATATAATAATATAATAATATAATAATATAATAATATAATAATATAATAATATAATAATATAATAATATAATAATATAATAATATAATAATATAATAATATAATAATATAATAATATAATAATATAATAATATAATAATATAATAATATAATAATATAATAATATAATAATATAATAATATAATAATATAATAATATAATAATATAATAATATAATAATATAATAATATAATAATATAATAATATAATAATATAATAATATAATAATATAATAATATAATAATATAATAATATAATAATATAATAATATAATAATATAATAATATAATAATATAATAATATAATAATATAATAATATAATAATATAATAATATAATAATATAATAATATAATAATATAATAATATAATAATATAATAATATAATAATATAATAATATAATAATATAATAATATAATAATATAATAATATAATAATATAATAATATAATAATATAATAATATAATAATATAATAATATAATAATATAATAATATAATAATATAATAATATAATAATATAATAATATAATAATATAATAATATAATAATATAATAATATAATAATATAATAATATAATAATATAATAATATAATAATATAATAATATAATAATATAATAATATAATAATATAATAATATAATAATATAATAATATAATAATATAATAATATAATAATATAATAATATAATAATATAATAATATAATAATATAATAATATAATAATATAATAATATAATAATATAATAATATAATAATATAATAATATAATAATATAATAATATAATAATATAATAATATAATAATATAATAATATAATAATATAATAATATAATAATATAATAATATAATAATATAATAATATAATAATATAATAATATAATAATATAATAATATAATAATATAATAATATAATAATATAATAATATAATAATATAATAATATAATAATATAATAATATAATAATATAATAATATAATAATATAATAATATAATAATATAATAATATAATAATATAATAATATAATAATATAATAATATAATAATATAATAATATAATAATATAATAATATAATAATATAATAATATAATAATATAATAATATAATAATATAATAATATAATAATATAATAATATAATAATATAATAATATAATAATATAATAATATAATAATATAATAATATAATAATATAATAATATAATAATATAATAATATAATAATATAATAATATAATAATATAATAATATAATAATATAATAATATAATAATATAATAATATAATAATATAATAATATAATAATATAATAATATAATAATATAATAATATAATAATATAATAATATAATAATATAATAATATAATAATATAATAATATAATAATATAATAATATAATAATATAATAATATAATAATATAATAATATAATAATATAATAATATAATAATATAATAATATAATAATATAATAATATAATAATATAATAATATAATAATATAATAATATAATAATATAATAATATAATAATATAATAATATAATAATATAATAATATAATAATATAATAATATAATAATATAATAATATAATAATATAATAATATAATAATATAATAATATAATAATATAATAATATAATAATATAATAATATAATAATATAATAATATAATAATATAATAATATAATAATATAATAATATAATAATATAATAATATAATAATATAATAATATAATAATATAATAATATAATAATATAATAATATAATAATATAATAATATAATAATATAATAATATAATAATATAATAATATAATAATATAATAATATAATAATATAATAATATAATAATATAATAATATAATAATATAATAATATAATAATATAATAATATAATAATATAATAATATAATAATATAATAATATAATAATATAATAATATAATAATATAATAATATAATAATATAATAATATAATAATATAATAATATAATAATATAATAATATAATAATATAATAATATAATAATATAATAATATAATAATATAATAATATAATAATATAATAATATAATAATATAATAATATAATAATATAATAATATAATAATATAATAATATAATAATATAATAATATAATAATATAATAATATAATAATATAATAATATAATAATATAATAATATAATAATATAATAATATAATAATATAATAATATAATAATATAATAATATAATAATATAATAATATAATAATATAATAATATAATAATATAATAATATAATAATATAATAATATAATAATATAATAATATAATAATATAATAATATAATAATATAATAATATAATAATATAATAATATAATAATATAATAATATAATAATATAATAATATAATAATATAATAATATAATAATATAATAATATAATAATATAATAATATAATAATATAATAATATAATAATATAATAATATAATAATATAATAATATAATAATATAATAATATAATAATATAATAATATAATAATATAATAATATAATAATATAATAATATAATAATATAATAATATAATAATATAATAATATAATAATATAATAATATAATAATATAATAATATAATAATATAATAATATAATAATATAATAATATAATAATATAATAATATAATAATATAATAATATAATAATATAATAATATAATAATATAATAATATAATAATATAATAATATAATAATATAATAATATAATAATATAATAATATAATAATATAATAATATAATAATATAATAATATAATAATATAATAATATAATAATATAATAATATAATAATATAATAATATAATAATATAATAATATAATAATATAATAATATAATAATATAATAATATAATAATATAATAATATAATAATATAATAATATAATAATATAATAATATAATAATATAATAATATAATAATATAATAATATAATAATATAATAATATAATAATATAATAATATAATAATATAATAATATAATAATATAATAATATAATAATATAATAATATAATAATATAATAATATAATAATATAATAATATAATAATATAATAATATAATAATATAATAATATAATAATATAATAATATAATAATATAATAATATAATAATATAATAATATAATAATATAATAATATAATAATATAATAATATAATAATATAATAATATAATAATATAATAATATAATAATATAATAATATAATAATATAATAATATAATAATATAATAATATAATAATATAATAATATAATAATATAATAATATAATAATATAATAATATAATAATATAATAATATAATAATATAATAATATAATAATATAATAATATAATAATATAATAATATAATAATATAATAATATAATAATATAATAATATAATAATATAATAATATAATAATATAATAATATAATAATATAATAATATAATAATATAATAATATAATAATATAATAATATAA
Organism: Tipula confusa; assembly: GCA_963556175.1. NCBI lineage: Eukaryota > Metazoa > Arthropoda > Insecta > Diptera > Tipulidae > Tipula > Tipula confusa. Next base: position 3,085,883 of record OY744475.1, read on the forward strand.
TAATATAATAATATAATAATATAATAATATAATAATATAATAATATAATAATATAATAATATAATAATATAATAATATAATAATATAATAATATAATAATATAATAATATAATAATATAATAATATAATAATATAATAATATAATAATATAATAATATAATAATATAATAATATAATAATATAATAATATAATAATATAATAATATAATAATATAATAATATAATAATATAATAATATAATAATATAATAATATAATAATATAATAATATAATAATATAATAATATAATAATATAATAATATAATAATATAATAATATAATAATATAATAATATAATAATATAATAATATAATAATATAATAATATAATAATATAATAATATAATAATATAATAATATAATGATTTGGCTTCTTATGTTTGTCTGAAACAATAGACAAAGTTCGGATTTGTGAGCTTGTTAATTCCGTGGTGTTACAGTTCGGATTCATTGAAATACGAAGTAAAAGAATGGTAAACTCTTTTAAAATTTGATGTGAGCTTACGTGATACCACGTGATCGTTCCACGATTTAAATAACGAAAAAAGCTTAGAATTAATTATAAAATTTGTATAGTGATTAATACCTGCAGATAATATATTACTTTAAATAATAAAGTTCGTAGTATACTAATTTATGCTCTATATTTATGTTTATAAATGAAAATTAAATTATGATTTTCAAGGAAATTTTACACTGTTTAATCACACTTACACACTCATATACATTTCTGAAGAAAATTAACAAATAAAAATAAGTTTTTCCATAACATTTTAATTCACATTTTTTTCCAACAATTTGATTTATTTATATGCTAATTTTCATTATTCGAATTTCCTCATATACAACAAAACATTCTACACTGTATACACCCATGGATGTACATATTCAACCGCAATAATGGAAATAAAAACTGAAAAGCTAAACATAAAATAACTTAACCTGGAAAATGAGTTGGAAAATAGTAGGAAAATCATAATTTTGATTTTTTGTTTTTATTTTCTCACCAAACAAAACTTTTCGTTCTGTTTATTTATTTATTTTTAGTATTATTTTGTTTTATATATTTACATGGGTTCGTTGAATTTTAGATGGTTGGTTTGTATATCATATACAAACGTTTTCATTTTTCACATATTATGTATGCTGCTGCGCTATGTATGTACTGTGAGAACGAATACAATTTTTATTTTTTATTTTTTTTGTGATAAATGATTTTTTTGTAGTGCGGTTATTTTATTTCCAACATTTGAAAATATTATATAAAAAAAAAACAACAAATAATGAAAAATAGAAGGAAAATTCATCATCCACACAAATACGAGTACTATATATAAATGTTTATATGTTTAAAAACACAACCAAACGTCGAGATGTTGAAAAATGTTACAGTAGTTTTCCCATATACCAAAGCATTTGACTTAAGAGTATTCCCCTCCCCCCCCATTTTGTTGGTATACAAAAGCTTATATTATGCGTTATTCATGACCAATCGCAATAAATTACGACATCAAAATTATTTCCTTTTGTACGTATATTCGATGGTTAATCATTCAATGAACATCACTATAAATACGACGGTACATTTTATATACACAAAATGAATATAAATACAAATTAAAGAAAAACTAATAAATTTTCCGAAAGCTAAAAGAAAAATGTAAAACTGTATAAATGTCTAAATTGAAAATGAAAAAAAAAAATTCCTGGTTTTTTATTTTTATTTTTCCTAATTTAAATATTGAATAAGTTTATTTTCCAGAAACACAAAAATTTTCTTTTTCTATTTTCCGTTGATACAAAAATAAATTTGGAGTGCGGGTTGGAATTATTTATAATGAATATACCTAGAAACTCGTAGTATATATATCGTTGAAAGGGTTTTGTCGAAGTTTATTTGCGTAGACAGATTTATTATACGGTTCAATAATTTTGCACAAATTTAGTGAGTTTTTCGAGCATAGTAATGCTGCCTTTCTTCTAAACGATACATCGAATAGTATAGGTTTAGAATTTGCCAACGATACATTTACCTAACAAGTTAATTTTTAATCTACTATTCGTTTGTAACTTTTGTAAATTAATTATAGGAGTGTCATCATTATTTGAAAATTTTCTAGTCAGCAAAATTTAGACCTAATTAATTTGATACACTTCTTTACTTGAAAAGCTTATTAAGTTCTGGTAAGATGCTATTTGGTCGATCAGTTTTTCCTTAATTTTTGCAAGGACACATTTAAAGTTGTTCTGTCATATTGTATATTGTATATTGTATATTGTATATTGTATATTGTATATTGTATATTGTATATTGTATATTGTATATTGTATATTATATATTGTATATTGTATATTGTATATTGTATATTGTATATTGTATATTGTATATTGTATATTGTATATTGTATATTGTATATTGTATATTGTATATTGTATATTGTATATTGTATATTGTATATTGTATATTGTATATTGTATATTGTATATTGTATATTGTATATTGTATATTGTATATTGTATATTGTATATTGTATATTGTATATTGTATATTGTATATTGTATATTGTATATTGTATATTGTATATTGTATATTGTATATTGTATATTGTATATTGTATATTGTATATTGTATATTGTATATTGTATATTGTATATTGTATATTGTATATTGTATATTGTATACATCAGGGAAACAAACCATACATTTGCCGATATACTTTTTAACTATATGGCAAGAACCCAGGATCCAATATATATTACTAAATTGTTTAACGTAAATAAAGAAATTCTGGTCCGATCGAATTGAACTAGATATATAGGTGCAGATATACTATTCAGTATATTGTGTAGCAATCACTATATTTCAGATAACCATCCAAACGCACAGCTTACGTCAACTGTTTGGGGTTTTGAGCAATCCGCAAATCCGTCGAAAAATAATCGTTGATGCTTGACTAACTGTCCTATACTGGAGTTAAAGCTTACTGACTGATTGTTTACGGCTCCGTTTCCAATAGACTGATTGTGCATTCTAATTGATTGGGTCAGCAAGGCTTTTATTTCAAAAAAGTAGGAGTGCCAAAATAAAGCGTATAAAACATTTCTTTTTATACCATCAAAGAAAATGCAAAGCCAAGCAGTTCAATGAGCACTCATTGAAACGAGCCAATTGAAAAATGGTTTAAACAATGAACAGGGATGAGCTGAAATCAGTAACATATATGGTATACGTTTAAAACATGGCTAACAATATCCATTTCTTAATGGGTTTACTAAAGGTGGTCTGGACAAAGATGCAAATAGTCCACTGCGAAACTGCCAAATTTCATTTTATCGAAATAGCGACGACTAAACATGCGGTTAAATTTGCTTAACAAATTGCACTGACCGCAATGGTCTGCAATGGTTTTGTGATCGAACGGGTTTCTAGTTTAATATGCTCAATTAATCGGATTACAGAAAACTACATAATGGCGGAGTAGTTCTGAAATATGGAAGAAGATTCCTCCCACATTTCAATTTTGCAGCCATGAATTATATAAAACTTACCCAAAGTCAAAAATTTGTTCCATGAAATTTATATCCGCCAATAACTCATCAATTCCATAATAAAATTATTTTCAAACAAAAACTAAATTAGTAGTAAAATTTTAATATCATATATCAGCAACTAATCTATTTCCCTAAAAACAAAAACAAAAAAAAAACAAAAACGAAAAAAAAAAAGAAAAACTCATCGGAAAATATAAATCATCGAAATAATAGCCCAACAAAAAATTAATTCAGACCAATAAATAAAATATTAACCCTCGATGTGGCGCATAGAATTTAGATATACGATTTTATCATTCAGAGTGAGGGGTTAACACCTAATCGATTCGCCCTTCCATAAACTCATTCATTCATCGTAAGCGCATAATCAGTAAACGAAATGATTTTGATTGCGTGCCAAATGGCCCAACAAAAATTTTTCTGTAATCCAAATTTTTTTTTTGTCGGGGAACATCTGTTTTTTAAAGATTTGTTGTTTCCTGTAAAATAATCGTAAAAAAAATAATTTAATTCCAACTTGACCCTTTCCCCCTTCTAGCTGGAAAATATTCATATTTCTTATTTCCCTAACCTTTAATATACATCAGTGTTCGTAATTCCAAAGTGTTGAAATATTTTTAGTTTTTGTTGTTGTTGTTGGTGGTGGTTTAGTATGATGAAATGAAAATTAAATTAAAATTTATTTCCCTTTCTGTCTGGAAATTTTTTTTTTTATACCTTTTCACATTTTTTTTTATGTGTGACTTTAATGTCCTTACATAATACATTGTATATACGATATTGATATATGAGATTATATATACATATATAAAGTGAAAATTTGTTAGTCCTGATTAATCCCTGATAATAATACTAGTGTCAAAAGTTGTTGGAATTTTTATTTTATTTTTTTGTTTTAGATACAAACTAGGGATTACTATTTTGGGGTAAGTCAGGAACAAAAAATATGATTGACTAGATTATACCTAAAAGGGACTATATAAAGAAGAAGTTGGTCATTAGTGTTGCTATAAATCAACAAAAATTATATTCGTAGCATTTTTATGTAAATGCGTATATATATATATATATATATATATATATATATATATATATATATATATATATACATATATATATATATATATATATATATATATATATATATATATATATATATATATATATATATATATATATATATATATATATATATATATATATATATATATATATATATATATATATATATATATATATATATATATATATATATATATATATATGCATATATAATCCACTAAAACTGCAGAATCTAAATCATTTTGGAGAAGAACAATTTTAGAATAAAAAATCTAAACGGTAGTGATAACCTAGTAAAAACTACATAAAATTTAATTTAAATTCAAAACAGTACAAACTTCCATAAATGTATGCATCCACATATGCATATACATAAAGAGGAAGATAGCTCTCGTTAACACCCACAATATAGCTTGGGAAATTTTTTTTTTTTTCTAACAAAATTGCATTTACAAGTATTATGAGATAAATAATATTCAGGTTTAGTTTTATTTTTTACTTGTTCTTCAAGCATTTTATAATTTGCATATGCGAATAAGTACAAGTATTTCTGATAACACCACACTATGCATAGTTTTAGCATTTTAATCTTCTCTACTTTATTTATTTTGTAAAAAGAAAATCCAACGTGAAAAATTATTGTAAATTTGAAGCCATATTTGAGTTTATATAAATATGTAGTGTTTCTGTTCCTAAATACCTACATACATACACACACACAACATATGTATAATATAAAGGGTGATTCATTGTATAATTGCCATTACATTTGTCAGTAGCAATTTACTGTTTAGATAAAAACGTGCAGTAGTATATACCAGAGGCTTATTTTCTTGACGCCGAAACTCTTTCACATATTGGGTTATGATATTTCAATTGTGTTAGAATTTAGACATCGTATATACTATAATCGAGTATGTGTGGTAGATAGTCCGCACATTCGGGCTCACAACAAACAGCAGCGGAGTGTGAAAAAATCAGCAATTGGGATTGCAACAAAAATAATTCGATCAAAACTAAACACAGCCAGGATTGCAAAGTCTGAATCATGTACGGTTACATCGCATACATTGGGACTAATGTCTATTGAGTGCATTGGTTGTAGATCTTTAAATTTTGAAGAGAGAGTCCTAAAAATAAATTATTCCAATACTGCAGTTGTCATACAGCCTAAATAAAATGTGAACCATACAGGTTTAGTCCCATCCCAAAATAAAAACGGAGAAGATATGGTTCCCACTGCTGGAATTTATTGCTTTAAAGTCTTTGGTAAAATATATCATGCAACTTCTAAAAAAATACATCCCAGAGAAGGAGAAAGCTCGAAATACGCACAACAATATAGGCTTGATTCTGAAAACGCGTACAATAAAAGTAAATGAGATAAGCAAAACAAATGTTGCGACAATCAAATAATGCAGAAGTTGTCTGATTTAACGTCAGTATAAATAATGAGTTTGCAAAATCTTACAAGATGATACAAAAAATAGAGAAAGGATTAACTGAGAAGGGAATTTAAAATTCATCTTTATCACTCTCTTTTATAATGATCCAATAAAGGTTCAGAGAAGATACAATGCCGCAGTATTTGAAAATATTAATTTTGAACCACCGCATAAAGGAGATTTTCGTGTTTATAAAAAAGATTTAAATAACGGCATTGCAACACAAATAAATATCTTCCCATAAGGAGAAAAGGATATGATATCCTAAATGGGTTATTACGCAATCATTTTGGCTATATTAGAAAGTAATTCAATCAATTTCTAAGAACTGGAAAGTTAACACAATGATTTGTTGTCGACGTCCACTTAAAAACAGAAGCAATCTACTTGCATTTCATTCGGAACGATCAACTAAAACTTAGAGTTGCTGTTGGTATTAAGTGGAATAAAGCCCTCATAGAAGTTGCAGATTTGCAGTCACCAAAAGGAATCAGACTTATCTTTGCTCTTATTTGCGCATATGGAAATCCTGTGAGGATTTTAAACATCACAGGTAAAATGATTCTGATTACTGAAGCATTGCTTGACATTGAAAGTATTGTTCGGCAAAACTCTGTAGACTATAATAAATTGGGATTGCCGCAAACAACATCAATTGATTATATCCTGTTGTAATACGCTTTGGACTTTGACGAGAAAAAGCAGAACTATTTGTATCTCAGCTCAATTGTGATACAAAAATAGCTACGACATGGTGATGAAAACCATCGATGATAACACAAAGCCAAACCGGGTATTCTTTATTGATCGACCAGGAGAACGTGGGAAAACGTGTTTATAAAACACTTTATTAAATGTTTCAAGAGGAAAGAGACAAAATACATTACCGGTAGCTTCCACTGGAATTGCAAAAACTCTTTTGAAGTGTGAAATAACATATCACTCTCAATTTCAATTACCAGTGCCTCTAATGGACACAAATTCACCAAGAACTCGAATAAAATCTGACGGGACATATATAATAAGAGCTGCCAAACTCGTTGTATGAAATATCTCAATATTTTGACAAAAGGTCAATATGCTTACTTAATATTAATGGCGACGGATTAAATCGATTAGAAGGAGAAAATAAAGTATATTACAGTGTGACTTCTGTGGTTACTTAACAGGAAAGAACATCGCCTAATGGGCAAATTTTCAAATTACATGTACTTGAACAAGCAACATTGTCATGGTTATCGAGTCAAAAGCATTTCTCAGGTACAGGAAAAGTCTAGCCACCATTAGTTGTTGGTTGACTTCTTCAGAGTTAAAGTTTGTGTAAAGCAAAATCACTCTTGCGCTATTACATAAGTATTTTCAAGAAAGTGAACAAATTTACTGATTCTTACTCTTTCGTATTCTTTTGAGACATCTGATAGTACTGAGATCAGCCTGTAATTCGCGGGCCAAAACTATCACCATCTTTGTATGCCGGAATAATTCTCAAAGTTTCCAATTTTTTCAGAAATCTTCCTTTCGAGATTGATTTAATAATTAAGTTTTTGACGGCTCTTTAACTTAATTTACTTAGTATCCCATCTCATCCGTGAGTGTTACTCAGATTTTGACTATTTTGAAATATTTCCTCTTCAGTTATATTATTTGGGTTAAGTTTAAATTTTATTTTCGCTAATTAAATGAATTTGGTAGCTCCTGTCTTCGTCGGGTTTTAGCTATAAATTGGCTCTGAAGTCTGCATACTTCAGACTGTCATCTTGCATACTTTACTATCCGTGCCTAACTCTCACACCCATACATTACGAATCCAATCATCACTATGTACAACTTCGGTTTATTGAAATTTTCAAAGTATTTATAGTCTTGAGAATTGGACGTAATGTATAAAGGTCACGGGTACAAAGGTTGTTTGTAACAGAACATGCTTTAGGATCAACCCCTACATAATGAAGGATGGTAGAAAGCACCAAATTGATACTTTTTCAATTGGGTGGTCACTTCTATCAGAAACAATTTCTTCTTAGTGTTTAAGACTGATGACCTAAATATTTATTATAAACCAATTGGTTTTGAGACCAACAAAAGAACATTCTATAGTGCATTCAGTATAGAGGATACAAGACGTGAGCTATTCACAAATTACTATTCGATCAAATTTTACAAGCCTCGGTGTCATATGCCCAATAATGGCTAGATTATTGGTATGCTGGAAGTAGTCCTAACCAACTCTATTCATTACCTAAGCAAACAGTCTAATTTTACTCGCATTGCCAGGTTATGGGGACTTTGATGTTTGCGTGCTTACTGATTTTGTGGGTGATTTTGTGTTTTCTCTATTAGTTTTTGACTTTTGTAGTTGTTTAGCAACATTTGGCTGACACTTCTCTCTTATAGTTTATACTGTAGTCATATGTTTGCCTGAATATTTTACACACGACGGATCTCGATCGCCAAGTGTTTTGCTCTTTGTTTTTTATTCTATTTAATAATATTTACAGTACTTATACTACCTTGATTTTTTAAATCTAATATTATTTCTTTACTGGAATGAGTGTTATGCAAGCCTCATAAGGTTTGTCCTTTTCAGCAAGCAACTTCATTGATAAGCTTATTGCTAATGGTCTGAGTTTAGGGTGTTAATTTTATAGACGTTCTTGGGTAGCGATGTATTAGTGACTGAATTTCTGGTTAGCTGGTTAGGCTTACAATATTTATTAGTACTGGTGGCTGTTCTTTAGGCTAGACTTATAGGTTTGGTTTTCCAATGGTTGAACTGTTTTCAGTTCAGTAATTGTACTTCCACTACCAGTTTGTAATGATTCAAATTTTCTTTTTTTACTCTTACTGACCTGTTTTTTATTCTTTAAGCTTCAGTCCGTCATCTTCTCTAATTCATCAGTGTTATTGGTTAAATTCAATTTCTTTGCTCAGCTTGGGAATTGATTGCTTTATTTGCTGGAACCTCCGCAAGAGATCCATGATTTCTTTTTTTATAGGTGTACAGTTTTTCACTAGATCCTGCTGTTCGAAATATAAAATTCCCGTTGGCTTCACTTTTGTGATCCAAGGTCCGCGGAATGTTTTTTTCGCTCCTGTCCTCCAGGTGTCCTTTGGCGAGTAGTTTTTAATTTCAATTGTCTCGTATTACAGCATTGAAATTGACAGTCAGATATCAGTCTCTCTTTTTGAATTAAAATTCAAGTTGGATTTAATTACATATCCCTATTTAGTTTTTTTCGGCCAGATCAATTTAAAGAACTCAATTGTATGCTAGTTAACATTCCAAAACTATTGCCTGTGACGAAATAAATTAAACAAAGCAAACGAATATTTTTTTTCTTTTTCGACTTTATCCGTAATTTAACCTGGGGGACAACAATAGTTTTCCATTTTTCTTTTATTGGGTAAAACTACAAACCATCCAACTATAAATTAAAAATTAAAAGTTTAATTTGTATAAGCAAAAAAAACCGAATGGATTTTTTTTTTGACTAATTTTCATCATCATACATTTAATTACCGCATATATAATTTTTCCAGTATTTTTTTTGTCTTGTGTATGAGTGCTACATACGAGTATAAAATGTTGAAATTAAATCCTTTCATTACAACAATTTTTCAACAACCCATATTCACATATCGTATTGTGTTGTTGTTTTAATTATAATAATATAAAAACATATTTGTCTTTCTTAAAATTTTCATTTTAGTTTTCCATGAATTTTCCTTTTTTATTTATTTTTCGGTTGGTTTTGGTTGCCTACAAAATATTACCCATAAATCATAATTTTTTGTCTGTACAACCCGGCTCTGTATATATAAATAGTCTCTTTATTGTAAATTATGTTCATATGTACTCGTACGTGTACGATCGGTGTTATGTATACAGAGTGATTCAAATGGGGATTACAATATTTAAATATGATAATACTTTAGTTATGTCTAAGATCAATATCTGATAGTTGCCATTTGTTATTATTTAAGCATTGACATTTATAATTAGAGTGTGTACAAAAAACATATTTTCAGCTCGTACAATAATTTCACCGTGTCACCTTGAACATATGTATCGATATCCTGACTTCATTTGAAGTGACTTCTTGTGATATATCACTTCAAATACCAAAAGTTTATTTTAATGTTATTGATTTTTTGATCATCGAGCGAATCAAGAAAATATATCTTCCAAGTGTCGAATACCGTTTTTCGAGGGAGAAATTCAAAGAGTCTAATTAATAAATCTAGGGTTGATGATTTGATGTAGATCGATGGTGTCCTTGAAAGAAAATATGCTAACATTACTTCGTTTTTTGTACTCTGAAAAATTCAACCTTCCACTTTTCACTTATTTTCGTCTATACATTTGTTATGTAGTTCTTCTATAGTGAAAACCTCTTCGTTGTTGTGTTGCGTGTGATTGTGGAATAAATACTAATCATTTTTGGTTTTAATTTTTACCATAAAAAGTTACCTTACAAAGTTTCACCACTAACCGCTAAAAATCTCCCAACCTAAACAGAAATCTCAGCATCAGACTAGCAAAATTGACCTGCATGCGATCACTCATTTGTCTTAGATCACCCATCCAATGATTTGCAACGTAATCTTCTCAGCTGTACAATGAAATCTTGATCCACACCGTTTCTCATTTGTATAGAGTTTCTTAGAGCGGCATGAGTTCCGAAAGTAAATGTTTCATGACCGATATAATAACGACAAAGTTATATTTTGACGTATCGCCAAAATAATTTATTGCTTTGATATTTTGAAGCACTTACTAGTGCTTTCTAATCACAGGGGTGATTATCATTAAATAATATATTTGCATGTTAAATCATAAAATGTCTCTGTCCTGTCCGACTAATTTTTAATTTGACTTATGTAAGAAACTTTGACGTCCGACGATTGAAGATCTTTTTGATTTTTTGAAGTGCTAAGCCAGCTTAGTTAATTCATCTTTGTCCTACACAATAAGCCACAATAAGCTTAGTAAATCTAATGGAGTGTGCTTGTTCCGACTTCATTCTTATGCCACGTCGGTTTTAAAGTAACATGTAATTTAAAAGTACAGTACTAACTTTAAAAAGGGTTGTGGCAATTTCAGTAATAGAAACTGGAAGACATTTTTATCAACAACCACGTTTTTGCTCATTGCTGAGCTTAGACATTAGTTTCTCTCGTGACTTCCGAATTGAACTCGGAGTCGTTTTTGTTATTGATTTTATTATGGATAAGCCCGCAGTGAATTCAACAGAATGTTGTCTAATGATTTTTTCAAAATGAAGCAATACTCAACTTTCTCGTTCGCTTTTATTTTTACAACGCATAATGAATAACGAAGTTACTGTAAAGATATAAACAGACCAGCGGAGATACAGCAACCAACGACGACGTCTGTCCAATTAGAATACACTGAAGCGATATAAAGTTCACACATTTAATGTCGATGTAGCTCTTGATATTACTGCTGAACGAAGCTTTTTGAATTAGAACTTCACAAAAGAGTTTGAACAAAAACCGTTATATTAGTTTTTACTTTAAAATTTACCATGATGATCCTGGTAATAAAACTAAAACCTAAAACATTTTAGAAATTTATTTAGCGTCACGTTTAAAAATATATATATATTCTAGATTTACAGGTTGCCTATAGATCGATAGTAAACCTCTAAAATTGTTTGGTGTGCGTCTCTTTATTAAGATCTTAACATTTTTACGTGGTAATCCTGATCGTCGAGCGCACTATTCAATAATTTTTAATCTGCCATAATGATGTTTAAAAGTCACAGATTATTGGAATCATGTTGCCGTGGCGTAAGCGATTAAGGGAATTATCCCTAGGCAATGTGTTAATCTAAAAAAAAAAAAAAAAAAAAGAATTTCTGAGCGTTCCATTAGATTTCGGGTGGTGTGTTTAAATATGTTTTGCATGGACCATTAATGATTGGGTTTTCATAATTTTCTTCATAAATCCCATAATCATCTATTAGTTTTATTTGGTTGGTTATTCCCTAACTGATCTACTGAACCAAATTTAAACCTCCAGGAAAATCTATTATTTAAAAAGAAGGACATGTGAAATTGTAAAGCACTCACTAGTGCATTAAATAACAACGCAGAAAATAATTTTAGCGATATTTCAAAATATAGCTGGACTTTGCCTCGTAAGTTGACCTATATATTTAGAGGTCCTTATTCAGGAGGTTGTTCACATATTATTCGTATATATATATATATTTCATCCAGTTTAGGCCACAAAAAGTTGCTTATAATCGATCAAAAGAACTCGGCATTGACGGTTATGGCACTGTCGGTTTCATTTTGAAAATACAATTTAGTGATTTACACAAGTTGTTTAACGCTATAATCTACAATGGTTATTTTCCAAACGCTAAGAAAAATTCACAACAAATTTGACAAAATATATTGTTTTAACAACATGGCTGCTGTAACTTAACAAATTTTCTAAAACTTATCAAACCTGAGTCTATATTAAGATACCTTTTACTATTGGCCCGTGGCTTTTTCATTTAAACTGATTTTTGTAACTGATTTCGTTGTTTACTTTTATTTTTTTGGTGCAAGAATCACTTAAAGTTAACCACCTTATAAAGTTGTTTGCTACCACCATCCATAAATTACATCGCTTACTGTTTGAAGTATCTACTGGAAGTATCAGCTTCTATATGGGTGTCCTTTTGAGCAAACATTTTTGATTTATAATCATAATTAGAGGATACATTAATGGAATCCAAAAAAAGCACACAATCATTGATATGTTTTTATTTTGATCATAACGGTTATCAGCCGTGAATGCAGATATTTTCTCTGCTTGTTTCGAATATGACAGTTAGCTAATTTTAATATAGCTGAAGGCATTTCATTTCTACCATGATTTTCAAAAGATTGATACCAATGCAACTGATAATTTTGTCAAAATGTCTCCTGATTTTATAACTAAAGATCCAACATTATGGCGGTGAAACCCTCGACAAAGGAAAACAATATTGAGTCATTATATTTTGCGAAATTTAAAATTGGAGCTCTCTCGATGAACTTTATGCTTTTTTTTGTTTAACGCTTACTTAGCTATACTCATCAAAGCTGGCGTTCGCTGGTCAAATAATGAGCATGCGAGGAATGTGAACATATGCGAACTTAGCGTTTAGAAACGGATAAAACTTCCACCAAAAGGAAAATGTTTGAATTATTATACACAAAATTTCGAATTATACTCCATCCGAATGCGTGGATGAGCATTAACTTCCATTTCGAGTTATGTATTGCGCTATTATGTTCTTTGTTCTCAAATACAATTTCATTGATAACTATTTATTTGGTATTGTAGAGGAAGAATAAAATTCACGTAGTATATGCCATCTAAACTCGCAGTATATGGCAGCAAATATGGCATCAAAACGAAACACGGCAATCGATTTATTTATGTGATATAAAAGGGTCCGGAAGAAACATTGTTATGGACATTTTTTTACAACACTGCTAATCGCACATGGGATTTATCAATCGTTAGAACCTATAACAATATATAAACCCTACATTCCAAGAAATGTTGCCACAATAATTACTCGAATAATTTTTTTTCTTGTTTGGATTCTGCAATGACGCTTTGTCCTCCAAAAAAGAGTGTTATTGATATCCTCTCAACATTATAGTCCACCAGTAGTAGGAGAAGAAATGAAATCTAAAAGAATTTGTTATTTTAATATTAACAAAAGTGACGTCGAATAATATGGACAAACTGTATGGAAACTGTATGAATTATTTATCGAGGCTACAACGTCTTCATAATATTCGTGTAACTTGTGTCGAACATGACCGTGTATCTGTTGATAGGTTGGTCGAATTTGTTCGAAAATATCATCGAGCTGATTTTCAAAGATAAGATGTTCGTAGTATTTTAACCAGTATTTGGAAGGTGAGTTAAAATTATATAATGTGGCCGCCTCTTGTGCCAAATCATCAAACGTCTGGAATGTGGAGTGCCAACTTTCTTATATCATTCAACCCAATAATATTTCAACTCTTAAAGATCTGGAGATGTAATGTAACCCCATTTGTCTTCAACTGCTATTTTACGTTAAAGAATTGGTAATTCAAGGTCGTTTATTTGTTGTTGTGTGTGATCTTTTTCGACGGCTAGTTTTTTTTCCTCTCCTGCCATTAATTCCTCTTTTAATAAAGTTTAGTGCTCGGTAATAATAACTGGTTCATCGTCATTAGTTTTGAAAACTGAATCTATGAATCTGCGAGACAACGAAAAAACTTTTGAGAGAAGTAACATGCTAATGATGTTACTTGACTCAATGAGAAGTGAGCTGCCATTTATTACGTACAGACATTGTAGTTGGTAATGGCGACTCTTTTTTTAAGTTTAATAATTTTTTTAAAATTTTTGCATCTAAATGCGCAGACATTCAATGTTGGAAGGACAAGATTGGCTTAAAAATAACATTCAAACCAAAAAAAAAAAATTTGCTAAATTTTAGGATTAATGCGAACATTGAAATATTGTAATTAAATTACACGACAGATTAAGTGATAAAACTAAAGGTTCAGGTGAAAAATTTGTTTATCTTAATTCGAATATACTTGCTGCGACTACATAAAGCGCGAAATGCAAATAATGCGGGCGTCGTTGTTTTAATTGTATAGGTGTCAAAGAGCTTTTAATTGTCACCAAAATAATTAACTTTTATTTTTATTTTGTTTTGCTAACTAAATTATTATTTTTTTGTGTCATTTCTCGTCATTGTTGATGATGAGATAGTATGGCAACAAAGAAAAGCTTAAATGAGATTTGTAATCTAATTTTTTTATTATTTTTTTATAATGTGCTTTGTTTACGTTTTTCACTGTGGTGGTATTATTTTTTGCTGTTGATTATTTGCGTTAAAATATAAATAAAAATTCATGATTGACAGTAAAAATGTCATTTCAATGCCATCAGAAAAAAAAATCATAAATTGATTTTCTTTCTTATATACCAAATTATGTTGTTGTTCCATATGATTTTCCACAAAATTCTAGAATCGTTTATCATTTTATATACGTGAGTGTGTGTGTTTGTGTGGAGTAAGTTATTAATTTTGATTTGGAAATCCTTGACGATTATTATAGGTATATGTGTGTAGGACTTTCAAAGTGAGACTTTCTTAGAACTATCCAATTTCACGCCCCTTTAATATTCAACGAAAATATATTAAAAAAACTTGACTGTATATTGTGGAGAAAAACGAAATTAATTTTCCTCTATATATATATACCTTTTGCCAAAATATTTTCTATTTTTATAATTTTCATTCTATTCACCTTACCATAAAAATACAATTTATTATAAATTTTTAACGTTATCTTTACCCACAGAAAATGGAAAAACCTTTTCGACTCGGGTGTATATATATATATATATATATATATATATATATATATATATATATATATATATATATATACATGCATGAAATTTAATTTGTGTTCGTTATTCACAATAATGATTTTTTGCTACTTAAAATTACGATAAATTTATGATTTTATATTTAACATTTAAATCATGAGATAAGATAGGGATGTACGTGAAACTAAAAATTCACATGCTATATATCCTTGAATAATATAATATGTATAGGTTTCGGTATATAAATACAAAAAAAGTCATTAAAACTACCAGAAAAACACTTATATGCTCTGAGGCATAAAAAATCGGCCACTTCTAAATATTTTATTACATAATTAGCCCACAAACCAATTAAGCAATTTGTTAAACTTTATCAAAAAAAAAAAAAAAAAAAAAATGGTAATAGCCTTGTGTACCTTCTGAAAAACGAAAAACGTATAAAATAAAATAATAATACAACAACTGAAGTAGGGCGAAAAGCTTGGGCAAAATTCTCTCTAAATTAAGATAAGGTAAAACCTAAAGATCATTTTCGAAAATAACCAGTTAAGATAAATAAAAAATTGTAATGTAAGCCAGAAGAAAAATAAAATAAAAATACAAAACTAATTACAAAAATTGGTTAATAGCTTTAAGGGAAAAATAAAAAAAAACTTGGTGAAAATCTTAGAGCTTTTTCAATGGGTGGTAATTAAATAAGTTTGTGTGAAAAAAAGTGTAATCGGGATCTACAGGCAATTGCTGATTTTGTAATTGAAGGGATGTCCAAATATTTATTAACTCACGTTATGGTGACAACAAAAACATGATCCGTTGCTAGTGTATATTTTTTTAACTTATACATTTATATAATATTGTAATGACAACGGATCAATTTTTAACACAATATATGGCAATGCCATCTACAAATATTTATTGTAGTTGTGGATCATTAGCATCCTCCCTGTTTTGAACTTTTGATTGTACAAGAACAATTGGTAATGGAGAAATGTTCATAATGCTGCGTTTAATTTCTCCACTCGCAATTTTAATGGTTACTACGCAGACGATACTATCAGACCGAGGATGAGTATCAATTACCTTACCCAATTTTCATTTTAGCGACGGAACTTCATTTTATTTAATAATGACGATTTTACCAATTTCAATATTCGGAACTTGTTTTGTTTGCAACGGGGTCAATATTGGTGCTCTTGCATCTATTTCTTGGTAGCAACGAGCTCAATAGTTTTGAAATCTACCCTTACTGAGCTTCCAATTATGAGTAAGACAATCTAATTTTTGGTTAAACGATCCTAATTCCGATTTTGCTTTAAGTAACTGACCAATAAGGAAACGTCCTGAAGTAAGTACCTCAATAGCATCATTGGTAGATATGGGAATCAGCGGTCGAGAGTTCAACACAGCTACAACTTGTTTAATTATTTCACTGACTCAAATTTATCTCGTTGACTCATAAGTTGTTTTTAGGTCGGAGCATGGCAGAAGTTCAAACAGCTCGTGTAAATCTGTGTTATCATCGACAAAATTGGTACCGTTATCGTAGATAATTGTCTTTGGTTTGCCGCATGCGATAACAAATCTTTGTAATGTGCTCATAAATGATGCCGTTGAAAGTGACAATACCAGCTTTAGGTGAATAGCTTTTGTTGCAAAGCAGACTAAGACCACCAGGTAAGGCTTTGTCATTCCCATATCGCGAATTGCAAATAAAATGGCCCATGGTAGTCAACATAACTGACAGGAAATACTGGGTTAACTCTTTGACGCGCAAGATCACGCATATTTTGTATACCGCTCACAAATCACTTAAGCACCTTATGAGCAAAGCGACGTCAGATGATTGGCCAATAATTACATCGTACAGCTGCTAGAACCCATTGAGAACTAACGTGAAAGTGAGTTCTGTGAATAAATAAAAAGGCTGCCTCTTTAAAGAAGAGTTTGGGTGGAAGCGAAACGAGATGATTTGGATTGTAAGACAATAAAGACAATTTTAACCAACAACCTACCCGAATAATCTCATCATCACTGATGAATAATGAAAACGACTTTAATTTGAGACCACAAACAATAACTAACGAATTGTTAAGTCGTTTATATGCAAATGAATATGATGTTCCTTGCACCAATCGAATAACAGTTTGAAGACCATTCACAACTTCTGCAGAAGAAATCTGGCCTAAACGATGCACAGTAGGTTTTATCGGATTGTGTATGAAACGTAAAACGTAACTCGTAGCATTTTGTACCCTTTGCATTGATGCGCATTGACAGTTCTCCTTGTGAGTACAGGATCTGATGGATTATCTCACCACCAGATGAATTGTAAGTCTTGTTGAGTTTCGTCGATTAAAATGTGCCTATATATTTTAGCAATATCGGCCGTGGTGAAGACAAGAAGGTGTTTTATGAATCTCAAAATAATGGACAATAGATCCTGTTGTATGGCAGAACTTTTAAATAGACAATCATTTAGGGATAATTTCGACGAAGATTTGGCTGTTCCATTGACAACCCCTCTTAATTGAGTGGTAGTACTTCTTTATCATACGAATTAGAAATGATACATGGATCATGAACTAATACCATATGACCTAAAGACTCATTCATAATATCACGATATTGATTATAAGTACCAAGTTGACTTATTAATCTTTTTTCAATGGCATATAATTGTTTGAGCGTGGAGTGACTAGATGATCTAAGAAAATCCTTTTCATAGCAATATCAGATATTGCCTTATTAGTTGGGTTGCTTTTTACCGTTAACAAATTTACAAAATAACTACGTTTGACTCTGATGGGTTGAGTTGAGATGATAACTCAATATTTTGTTAATCATTTAATTCGATGGTGGCTATGAGACTTATTGATGATGTTACTGGTGAGTTTAATAAAAGGTGTCATGGATGAATGTGTTGTACAGTAACCGATGGTAGAGTATATTGTATATGAATGGTCAAGTTTTAAATTGTAATACGATGCAAGATGGAAATATTTAACATTAATTGACGATTGATTACGACGATGAATTAGCTGGCTAGAAATAATGTGAGTTTCATCTTAAATCGGATTTTCTGTCTACCTTGCCAAAATTGTAAGCGAGACAATAACAGCTACTTTAAAAATACTAGATGATTTATATATAAACAGTTGCAAGAACAAATTAATAAAAGTTGATACGGTACCGATGAATATTGTGAGCTAAGCGCAAACAAACTTTAAGCACAAAAAAAAGCCAATAATAAAGTTTTTTTGGTTTGGTGAACACATTAATCTGTAAATATCACGTAAATCTTACCGCACACACAAATCTAATTCTAAATAAATAAAACATGATGAAAGTTTTTCCTCCGAATGGCACGAATTCTAAGAACGATAACAATCAAATCGGTATGTAGGTATAGGAAAAAAGGAAATGAGCACAAAACAAGCAAACACAAAAACATTTTTGATTCTTAAAATATTTAATTAACTCCTTCATTAATTTTGTCCGAATTAGTTTGATACATACCACACAGACACACACATACACATACACACACAACGGAACATGAAAATAATTTGTAATTTTCAAGTAAATTTTTTTTTTTTTTTTAAGAAGGAAAATCCAATTCCGAGTGATCTGATTTAATTCACCCATGAAACTTTAATTTCAACATTTTTACTTATATACGAAACGGTAACGAACGTCCATACTACCACCACCACCAACAATAACAACAAAAACAACAACAACACCAAAAGTAGCTTTTTTCTATGTTTTCTTTCCAATTTTCTTCAATTAATTTTTAATCAAAGCTTTTATTTGTTTAGATTTGTTAGTGTAGCATATATACGTCATGCAACATATCTAAAGTATACAAAAAACCGTTTTTATTTAGATAAACAATTTGGATAGTTTATGTATACAGGAGGTGGATTTACAGCATCCAAACAGATCATATTAAATTTCCATTTTGTGTTTATTGAACTACTACACGACTATGTCGTTTTAATATGATGGTGATATTCGAGTGACATAACGGATTACATTTTTTTCTTATGAAACGTAAGCATCCTTAATTTTACATTGTATTGTGTTGTAACTTGATGTTAAATCCTTGTTTTTATGTGTTTGTGTTCCACTTTGAATATTGACGAGATGAAAATTCGAATTTGAAAATGTGAAATACAAATGTATTATTTAACTGCTTTGGTCGAGAGATATTATACAACTCGTAAAACAAACAAGGACCTTCTAGTGTTACAAAAGGCGTTACTGAAATACAGAGTAAATACCCTAGAACCTTAAACTGCGGCTATTTAAAACTCCAATGAATCTATCTTTTAATCCATAAATAAAGAATTTACAGTCAATTAGAAAACATTTCAACTGTGGATTGCAGCATATTGTACATTGTACTTAACTACTTACTAAGAGTAAGGTTCTAACAAAATTTGTTCATCTATCCGTGAAAATTTAATTACAAAGTCCTAGTCCAGTGTTTGTAAAATTCGACGAAGCATTTAAAAATGTTTACTTGATGAGAGATCTGCATCAAACTTCATGTGGTAAAGTCTAGTATATTATATCTAAGCGATAGCAGAATGGGATGTTTCACTGTTAAATCCGTTGATGAAAATTGACGTTAAATTCCATGCAAATAATGCCAAATAAAGCAGTAATTGACATTAATGATTTATTTACAGTCGTGAAGCTCCTGAAAAACATCTTCAAAGCACCCATGTTAGGCCAAATATGTAATTAGTTGAACGGCAGCCTTTAAATTGATTGCATCGAGCGGATGTCGTATTCGATATTTAGGAGATATTTTTATATTTTTACTTGAACGACAGAAATACGTCATCGTGTACTGAGTGTAGAAGCGTTGAAAAAAAATCACAGTTTGCAATTTAATAATTAAGCAACCTTTACGCCTTTGTATACAACATTTGCTAGGATGATATGGATAGAATTCATATGGATAGAAACCCGGTATTTAAAGACAAGTTGTATAAATTTCCACACGACACGCATTTACTGGCTTCCGCAAATCTCTGTAGATATTTGTGTTTTGGTTTCACAATGCCATCAAAATAGCCGAAAATAGACCTCGAAATAGCGATAAAACCTCACCTTATTTGACAGGTAAAAAAGTCTCCAGGACCCTCCATACTTGACATAGAGAATTATTGAAGCCGAAGTGAGTGAATGGCAAAATGTGCCGATGTTTAAATGTAAGGTCTCATCTTCATCACTTTAAATTCGTTGATTCGATGTTCGAGTCTTTAGAAGGAAAGGGAAGTATTATCTTGCGATAATAAAAATTATTAATGTTTTCGTAGTTGTCAGTAGTTTTCATACCACAGAGATTAAAGTTAGTTTCTTTAACTTTAACTTTTATTATAGTTTAGCTTTGTTTTATTAGTAGATTATAGTAGCAGAAAATCTTCTAGTTATGAATATAATAGCATAATAAAAATTTAAAATCTCGTACATTATACACAACTGATATTTGAAATTTTATTGTTACGCGTAATTTTATACAAAAAGAAAAACAATTTTCATTATCATAATTGGGTTTCCCGAAATTGAAATTACCATTAAACTCCATTATATTTCCATAAAACCACTTTTTGTTTTATTTTTAAATATGTATACAAAACTGTCAGTGTATACAAAGTTTTTCCATTAACGTCCACCTCCAATCAAAACAAAAAAAAAACCTGCGAGAGTAAAACGGTTCGAGCCAAATTGTATTTTATTATAATCAATAAATTTTCCACGAATACATAAAATTTTCATTATTTTTGAACATTCATTTCAATAAATTAAAAATCACATCATAAATATATGTACCTACTCCGGAAAAATATATTTTCCACCACACCGAAGAGAATAAAACAAAAAAATGTTTGTTCCTATGTACTGATTACCAAAATAACGTAAAAAGCTTTATGTTCAGTTCAACATTTTTTCATTTTTTTTTTTTATTTTTTCGATGGAAACCACAAAACTTTTTACTTACCAATTTTCTTTAATTTTAATTTTATAGAATTTGAAAATATTCTCATTGGAATTACTGGCTGGTGAACCGAGCCATATTGTATATACGCTTCTATTTATATGCATCGATACGAACATATTTGAATGCGGGCGAAATCAAATCGATAAAAAACGTAATTAGCTTTAAAAAGCTTTTCTGGTGGATTACGAAATTACAAAAAAAAAAAAAAAATGGAATTAAAACCCAAAAACAGATTAAAATCAAAATCACTTCAAAAACGGATCAAGACGAAGTGAAGAGCGATTACAGACCGATATAATGATGGGAAAATTTATTTTTCCATTTGGTTTGGTGTTGGTTTTAAAAATAGATGATCTCTTAATTCCCATGAGTAATTATTTTAATTCTTTGTCATTGTCGTTATTTTATGATGAAAAATTGTTTTTGTTTCAGTGCTCTCCTCTTCGGGTATTTATCTTGTTCCCTAGTTCTTAAAGATGGCAAAAATATTTAATTGCAATTTTTTATTTTTTATTTTTTATTTTTAAATGAAAATCCCTGATTTTGGTTTGTTTAATTTAAATTTATTATATAGGAATGAGTGGAAATGGCATTACGAAGAATTACAATTTTTCCTATATAACAAATCTTTTATGTCTAATACCGAATCATGGATTGCTTTTAAATTTGTTAGTAATATTCGATTCGAAAACTCCATAATATGTGTAATACAGTGCATGAGTCTGCAGGTCATATCGAATTAGCCTCAAAAGGTTTTGGAACAATTAAAGTTCAAAAAAATTCAACCGATTTTTTTCATTCGCTTTTTGTTAAAATTTATGGTTGTCTGACAGTTTCTAGTAATCGATGGGACCTCCAGATTTTTTACTACACTTAACAATAGCGCTGGCTATACAAAACGTATACAACGTTCACAATATTAACAATATTAAACAGCCATATGTGTGATTATTTTTCAAATTTGAGATTTTAAGTGTTTGAGCAGCTTATAATTCTTTGATATTTTTATTATATTATTATAATTTTTCATTGACTGTCTCACTATGACACTCATCATAATACACATACATAATGCCGTAGTACAAATACACTGTGTACCTGACATAGTTGATTTTAAAGTGTCAATAAGGAAATAAGTGATACATAATTGAAAGTCAGTGATTCAAAGTGCCCCAGCAAAGTAAAAAGAAGTATAAATAAAATGTGAAAACTAACTACTGTGAGATTCATTTGCAAACTAATTTAAGAATCCGTGATCGTTCGAAATTCGTAACAATTAGTGTCAGAATTGGGATTTTGCAAAAGTTTAAAATGCCTAATAATAAAACGTTTTTTGAAAAATTACAATAAGCAATGAAGTATGAACTAGAAAAAGCTGAAGGATATACGAGAGTCAAAAGAATCACAATCACAAACACCAGCCAGACTAGAACAACTAGAATTTCAGCCGGAAAAAACACGAGGAACACGTCTGAATCCACCTTTGGCCTTTGGTCAAGGCTGTTCTCCTAAAGTTGCTGCTAGCAGAACAAAACTCTCAATTAGGTGCTCAACTATAGCAGCAAACTGCTCAATTATACCGGTAAGGCGCTAAATTAATCGTCAAAATATACCAGTTCAAAGGCGAGCTAGAAACAGACATGCAAGCAATCACGGCTGATATAGATAAGAAAATGCAAAAAATCACAGATAGAAGTGAATATGCAAGCATAGAAGACCAGGTTAAAAGTGTTCGAAGCTCGACAAGAGATGCGTTTCTCGAACACTGAAAGATTGGTCCAGCCGAAGAACATTATTAAAACCGTGTTAAAAGGTAGGCACCAGCCGCAGGCCATACAATAATTCTAAAACCCCCTGCATTCGATTGCGAGACACCGTTTGAAAATTTCAAGTTGCGATTTCAAGCGACCATGAGGCATAATGGGTTGGCTGCAAGAATCTTGAGGGAGGTTAAATTCAGGTAAGGATAGTCTCACACTCTGAAGTTATGCAAAATACAGCTGCATAATAGAAGACAGCAGTAGAGAGGAAGCCCATAAGATGTTGAACGAGAAGATACTAAGCTTGCAAGTCAGGCATATGGTAAACCTTCAACGGATATAAAAATCAACGCAAAAAGGAAATCCATGAATAAAGTGTTGATAGCGACACTGGAATATGAAGCGGAGCAAGTATATTTACCGATTCAATCAAATTAAGAAAGCTAGATGTGGAAGACACGCACAGATTGAAAGTCCCATGGAGAAAAGAATAAGACCAGCTTAAGGCTTTAGAAGCAACGGAAATTGCTGATTAAGTTCTCGCTCGCTATGCTTTTGATAATGCTTTAGACCAAGCGGCCTGCAATCCAAGGGAAGAAAACTGCAGTTCAAGAAAGGAGAACTAAGGGAATTAAACAGATGGACGCACAGAGGGGCTGAGGGGAACAGTTTGGACGCTATTTTTTCTGATCGACAGGAAAACTAAGTTCCACCACTTTTGCGGGATGGATGTTTGTGAAATACGGAAGAGGCCCTAAGATACTGAAAAAATGTTATACAGTCTAGTTCCTAATGGCATATTAATTCAAGCATTGACACTGGAGTTGTAAAATATGTTGTTCGTTCTGACATGGTACCTCAAGAGAAAGTTGAGAACGTGATTTGATACAAGTTTAAAATGGCTACTGAGATGCTGCAGCAGTAAAAGGAGAGAGCCACTTTTCTTTTAAATTTGGGGGAATACATTTAGGACATCGATTTATTGTTGCCAGTATAACTGATTAATGCATCTTGGGCTTAGACTTTCTGACCAAGCACCAGATGGCACTCAATTTAAAAAACCAGTTTTTAAGTTGACAAAAAGTAGTTCCGTTGAAAATGGCTGCTAGAAAATCACTGAAGAATCGAAAGAAATTCCATCGATTTAGAACACAGCAAAACTCATGTCAAAGGTATTAGTGCTAGCAATGAATATAAGAGCCAACATAAATGTCATAAATGATAGATGCTTAATTGGCAAAGTAAGTAGAGGACATCATTTACATCATAAATTGCCACTCTCATGGACAAAGTTGTCAATCGCTACACACAAAAAAAATATAGATTATTCACTCGCTGTGTAAACATTTTCCAAAGGAATAGTCGGATTGGCTAATGTTTTAGTATCAACAATGATGACGTGAGAAGAGAGCAAAATTGGTGTACAGTCATGTACTATCTAAACCTGCGAAGAACTACTATATGCGTAATCCTAAGAAAGCTGATGGCTATAGTGTCTAGTTAAATCTCTTTCATAAGTAACTTTATGTAAAAGGTTTTATCCTGAGACTCAATCATGTGGAATTAAAATGGCTAATGCAGTTCAAGAAATCATAGAAACAGGTAGCAATAAGAATTTACCAACTGCAAATCTGCACATTTAAGATGAAGCATAAACGAGGCATATAACACTACACCGCAAGTTGTAATATCCAGGGCACCTTGCAAAGACCAATGCAAGCACTATGTCAAACAAGAAGAGAAAATTTGCTCTGCAATAGTAGTACAAATCAGGGTTAACGTGGAGCACTGAACGAAGGATCAACTAAAACAGGAAAAAGAATAAAAGATCCGTGTGACTATATTGCACTAATAATGAAATGGATAGCTGAAAGTTGTGCAATCGTTAAAGGTTACTGGGTGTAATGGCAGTCGTTAAGCATAAAAAAGGTTGTTGATAAGAACTTGGGAATTAGCTGACGGCAATAGTAATAGGCAACAAATTGTGCTTCCAGTGTATCGAATACCAGTTATGGATAGTTCATTCAGGTGTAACAGATCTGATGAAAAACTTTTACTATTTTCTAAAAACGCGTAGTTTTTGAATGTAATTCTTGTAACGTAAAATTCAGTGAGATCTGGAGGTCTCCTTACACTGGTAGGTCATTATATTTGTTTTTTACCTGCTGCTTTAATCTGATGCGAATTATTCTACTTTCCAGAGTCGTTTGCACACTGCATCATACTCAGTACCTAACGGGTACTGATCTGAAATGCGATTCTGCTGAGAAATATTATTCTTTTATTTAAATATTTCAACTACGTTCGCACACAATCATCTTGTACACGATATAAATAATTTGTATCTAGATTGAAGATTAAGTTGTAACAAAATGTTAGATATAAATTAGGAAACAATTAGAATTTTTATTCGTCGAAGCATAATTCTCCTCATACATCCCCCCGAATACATATTGTATACATTACAAACAAAACAAAATGTAACTCATTTCATCCCACTTATCATCCAAAAAAAAAAAAAAAAAAAAGTTTTAATAAATTTTTGTGCTGCTTCTTTCTTTCTTTCAATCTTACATCATGTAATGCATACTAAGAGTATTAATAAGACGAAATTATTTAATTTTGTATAACACAAATATCTATCTATCAAAAAAAAAAAAAAGAAACATCTTAAAATAGGAATATAGTATCGTCGGGTGTGCGGTGCGGCATTATGAAATGAACGACGAATGAAACGAATCCGCATAAATCTGAGAAATGAGATTTCTACTTCTGTTAATATACCCGACATAATACAACGAACGAATATACAACATCCAAACAACAAAATATATAAAAAAAAGCTTATCATAAAAAACAGAAGAATATTCAATTAAAATTCTATAGAGAATAAAAAAGCTACATTGAAAAAAACCTCAAACTGAACAAAAAAAAATTTTTTTTTTCGTATTTTATGAGTTTACGTGAAAAACGATGCTTTTATTATAATTATTATTTCGGCGAGCTTTTGTATTTTTTATTTTTAATACATTATTCAAAAGTACATGAGCATGCTCGTACTTTATATAGAGACAATCGCTGGGTCTCGATAACATGCCACAAGGATAAACAATCGGTGGAAAATTTCACGTACGTTTCGTAATTTAATAGCATTTTATCGAAATATAATTGTTATTCGCAACGAGTTTGATTTGATATTAAAATTTTTCCGTAAACTTTTTTAATTTCAAAACACAAAAATTTTAAATTTCATCTTGCTTATTGATGCGTAGGAATTTGCATTTTATCGGTAAGAATATGCCATATGACCTGACCTTGGCATGATATACTATAAGTATACATATTAACTTTTAAATGTTTACTGTTAAAGTTTTCCATTGGATGAGACATTCGATTATTTCAGGTCATTGACTTAATAAAGCACTTGCCTGAAAATGACAAAAATATCAGCTAAAGAAACAATGGCAACAAAACAGACTGATTAGAAAACAAAGTACTCCGGACATGACTTTGAAACTGATTATGATTGAGTTTTATTCTACGCTTCCACCAAAAAACAAGTTTCAACAAATACATTCATGGGCGATAGGGTACCCGATTATACAGAGTGTTTGATGCATACATGGGATTCCTCCTCAAGTTTTTCGATCGGAATTTTGGCTTTTTTTAAAATATCCAATGGATTATCTGTATTTACAATTTTAGCGTGCCAATGTGTTAACCATTTTGTAAAGTTTTCTGTTAAATATTAAACTTTAAAAACAAATCCATGACCAATTAAGAGTTTTAAAAGTCTATAACTGGAACTATTTAGCTTTCATCATATAAATAAGCGATGTGTGTTGCGATTAACTCAAAACAGGTGCCGGAAGTGAGATTTCGAAAGAAATGAATTTTTTCGCTTACGAGATTATAATAGGGTATATGTACTATGATTTGTATGATACAGCTTTCCCGCTCCCACCAACCTCTTCGATAGAGCGGATAATAATGCGGATAGTTAGAATTAATGTCAAATTTGGCCATCAAGCTGCCAAATTGGATCAGATTCGAAAGGGTCAGGATAAACAAATGCCAACAATCAAAGAAAACATGAAAACCCTCAAAGACGATATAAAAGGTTACGTACACGAGTTTTAACAGGAGCTGGATATACGTGAAAAATTAAAGAAATAGAAATACGCATCGAAATTTGTATCACAGATATGGAATCAATTCTACAAAATGATACCAGTCATCGGAAGTGGAAAAGGATTTCTGAAATCACCTACATTCGATGGCGATACATTATTTGCCAATTATAACCTGCAGTTTTAAGCTGCAATATAAATTAATAGATGGACTAACGTAGAACAACTAAATGTACTTATCATGGCCCTTTGAGGAAAACTAGCAGATGTGTTGTAAACCACATCTGTCATATAGGAATGAGCTACGAAGATATCATGAAATAGATAAAATTGAGATACAGACAGTCACGTGTAGAAAGCCTTCAAGACGTGGAATTAAAAATCACAAAGCTACCCAACAAGAATATATCCCAAAATTCTCACGGATGTGCTCAACGAATCTATAAAAATTATCTAAGCTGGGATAGATGGTAACACTGGGGGAAGTAAAATAGGAAAATTAGAACCCACCAATGTAAAAAAGATGGATTGTTATGTGGACGAGCATTGACAGAACACAAACCAAAAATAACAATGAGATTAATGAACGTCAGTTTATCCAACAATGTCATGAAAAAAGATGCAGTGCATTAGGTAAGGTCTAGAAGATCAAGTATATCGCAAAGTGTCAGTTAAATGAACAGCATAAAATGAAAGTGCATCCGGAGTGCACAGATTTATTTGGATTTAAGCGGTGGTAGTCTTAGACAAATTTTTCGATGTTTTTGCAATCAACAACGAAGAATTTGAAAAAACAGAGATCGTGCAACATCGTATTCACAGAGGTCATGCATCTCTAATCCGAAAGGAACTGAGACGTCGACCACAAGCAAAGCATTAAGAGACAAAAGAGCTGTTTAAAAAAAGCCGTGTGATGGAGTGATTGAACAATTTAACAGCCGGTGGAGTTCAGCAGTTGTGCTTGTCCAAATAAAGAATGGCTCCAATGATATTTTGCGTTGACTATCGCAAATTGAACAACGTTAGAAATAACCGTTATCCCTTGCATCAAACTGGAGAAACTCTAAGTACACTATCAGGAGCTTAAATCTTAATATCTGAAAAGTAGATTCGGTCTAGTATAGCGACTCACCTGGAACACAAAGATAAAATGGCACGCAGAACAAGTATTGACAAACATTTTAAAAGCATTTTCACAACCTACAATACCATTAATGCTTGCCCTGGTAATTTATTTCGCGTTTGAAAAGGATGCACTTAGCTTTTTCAAACGTGAAGTAAATTACCTGGGCCACATTGTATCCAGTGAAGGAGTGCAAACTGATACACAAAAAATAGTGATACTAGAGAAATGTTCAACTGAATGTTTCAACAAACAAACATGAAGTGAGGAGTTTTCTGGAGCTGTGTATGTGATTATTGACGATTTGTTCCTAATTTCGCTGATCAAACAATTGTGAACCTGTCATAAAAACTGAGAAATAGTAATTATTCATTAGCTTCTACTTATTACAACCATGAACAACTTGTTATGTATAATAAAAGGAGTAGTGTGTATGCGTGTGAGAATGTTCCCTATGGACTCCTATAACTCGCTTGACTGCGATTCTGAACAAATTTTCAGAGAACATTCTGTGATGAACATCACAGAGAACATCGGGGATGGTTCATGTGAGTTTCCTGCTGAGGTAGGCAAAATTTAAACGATTTTATTTTAAACCCATTGCTGGATGTATTCAATTGGACGGAAAAAAAGTTTTTCCCCGCATGATTATATTTTGATAGTTGAAGCAAAAAATCGGACTAGCACTCATATTAAAAGTGTGATTTTTGCTGAGGTTTCCAATCGAGATGAAAATATGGTTCATGGGCCATCGGGATTATTTAATAGAAATTCACCATGCATGAAGGATGACAATGTTACAAAGCGTTATCCATGTGAGCTAATCAATGACCATCCGACTATTGTGGTGTGATATCGAGGTCTTGCATAAAAAGGAAACACACGATGATGATTATGATGAATACAAAATAAATATCTAAATGCTTTCAAAAATATATGATGCCCACATTAATGTCGAGTACTTCAATTCAGTAAAGTCACTCAAATAAATTTGCACTGCAAATGGGGCAGTTACATGGCCGTATTTGGGCTAGCAAATAAAGGCAATGAAGTCCCTCAAATTAAGATAGAAAGCTACATTAACAGCTATGAAAAATTTTGGTGAATATTTGTAATATTCATGAACGCTATCCAAATGTTCAACATCTCGCTACAAGACAGCGTGCAAGACAGAGATATGGAGCGTGAACAGCAATTCGATGTAAACCAGCAACGACATTTTGGGGAAACACGCACTTAATACTTTAGTTAATAATAAAATAAAAAATGCTACGGCACAATCAAAGAACGCGTAAGCCAATGGAAATGGTGGAATTTGTTTCCCAGGCAGCACCGCCAAAATGGCTAAATTAAAATTGATCGCACAACAAATGAGATTTCTTTCCACCAATCTTTTGCTAAATTCAGCCAAATATTTAAGCCGTTATAGACCAGGTATTTCCATATAACAAGAAACTACAAAAATTGTGAGTGGCTGTGTGGGGGCCATTTTGTACCCCAAAACTAATGATGTATAAAAGCTATATGAATAAATTCAATTGAAATTGTTCGGAGAATTAATCAAATACAAATCAATTGACACATAGATGAATGAGAAACTTGTCTTCAATTGACCAACAAAATTTATAAATTCACTGGAGCCACCAGCAAATGGCACTACACATGTTGACGTTTAAAATAGGTTCGCCGGTGAAGCTTATTTTAAATTTGAATACGCCAATGCTGTGCAACGATCATCATGGGGAAACAGTTATCAGCGTTAAATTCAAAGCAATCGATGATTTCTATCGATTCACCCTTCGAATTCAAGCGGCATCATTACCCTTTACTTCTTGCATTCGCATATACCACCAACACACCACAAGTACAATCGTTGACTATTGCTTTTTTAAGATTTAAAATGATCTTGTTTTTGACATAGGCAATTGTATGTTGCTTGCTCCAGAGTAAGCACAGTGGACAATTTATAAATTTATACGCCAAACAAAACAAACAAAACATTGTTCCAATCCGTTTGCATTAAAATAAAAAAAAAGAAAATGTAATTTTACACGTGTTGTTTTGTAAGCCGTAGCACCGGTTATCGCGGTTACAAATATACAATCTATAATGTCTTTAGTCAGCTAGTTTACTCATAAACCTTAAACAAAGTCCGCGAGTGCCACAGTAAAAACAATAAACAACACAGTAGCATAAGTTGTAGCGCGTATATATGCAAATCATAATTGACACCAGTACAATGGAACGTCATATATCCTCGTATATTATATTTAGCATCAGCTGCAAGTAAACGTTTTAAATTTTATTTATAGAGAGCAATCTTTTTAATATTTGATTATAATACAAACAATTTTATGGCAGAACGAATTTGTAATAAGATTCACTATACTACATATTCAAAATCAACGTCAGCCGTTCCCTCTAAAAATAAAAAGCAAAGAACCCCTTGCCTACCGCCCCATCCCCTCACATTTGGAAATACTATAAGTATGTACCAGTTATGAATTTAATAGTAGCAGTAATAAAAAAAAATCCACATACTCGCTTCTTACGACATACAATCCGATGTATATGTAACTTTAATAACATTTTATCCGCGCTTGCACACTCACTGTCTGTTATTTCATATTCTTGACAATAAATTTTCATTTTTATTTTCTTTTTTCGTGAATGAAATCGAAATATTTCAACATACATTTGTCAAAAAATAGGCTCATCAATCATTCATGATCAATTTTATGTTGATTCTAAAAAAAAATAAAAAATAAATCGAAATAACAGGAACACAAAATTTCACAAAGAAAAAAAAAGGACGAAAATGGAAAGCCTTTCAGTTTGTGTACCCTGTATATTTTCCATTCTTGTGTCAATATAATGTTACTCTATATGAATTCGTAATACATGTCAATAAATTATATCTTCAGTATATGCTTTCCATCTTTCTTTAAGACAGCCAACACACAAAAAAAAATAAAAATAAAAATCGAATCGAATATGCGTGAGTGTGTGCGTATCGTCGATGGCGGTGAGGAGGTTGAAAAACTGAAAAATAAGATTCGTACTACTATTGACATTTATTGGTTAAAAGCTAAATTCCATATTCGTATACGCATATTACCCGTTAGAATGAAAAATAGAGGAAAATGTTCCAAGCCAGATAGGAACATGAACATTTTTTTTGCTGTATAATATATAGATACAAGTGTATATTTATATTCGAACCTTGAATGGAATCTAATGCCACACACAAACACACACACACACACGCATTTACCCCATGTCGCTCGTATATTCATTTTCTATCGGAATTATTATTATTTATGTTGAATCAACAAATTTTATCAGAATCAAATATATCACCTTTAGCAGTCAATTCATTCTTTATGTTTGTATTTGGTTTCGGGAAAAACTGGAAAATTTTGTTTTTAGGAAAACGACTTTTCGACGCACACAACCATGATTATTATAATTTTTTTGTCGGTCGGTTGGTCTATTTATTTTTGGTCGCATCCAAAATTCTCAATCAAACTAATTTAAATGGACATTTCGAAATGATTGAACGACCCTTTTGAAATTCGGTTTCGTCTGGAATTTTTATTTCGATCAGGTATATATTTACTATGTATATACGTGTGTGCCTGTATCATATATGATTTTTTCCACATGTTTGACATTTTTATGTATTTTCACAGACAAATTATGTCAATCGCTCAAATTGATAGTGCGTCATGTGTAATCATTTTAGATAAATTTCTACTAAAATATTCAATGACCGAGAGTCCTAATGTGAAACATATTTTGTAAATAAATGGAATATCGACTCGTTTATAATTCCCATGGTGAATACATTTACGTACACAATATTGACCAACCCAATGTGATAAGGGTTAAAAGTTTATATTTATGCAATATGTGCTTATATATATATATATATATATATATATATATATATATATATATATATATATATATATATATATACATATATATATATATATGTATATATATATATATATATATATATATATATATATATATATATATATATATATATATATATATATATATATATATATATATATACTAAACTAATTATGTCAAGAAAATGTCATTCGATATGACTTACAAAATGTTTTTGTGTTAGGTTCCCATATATACCGAAATCCTACTGTAAATAATTTAGCATAACATAAAATTTTAACATAAAATTAAATGGCTTCTTAAGTAAAAAAAAAAATTCTTTCTTGAAATCAATAATAAGATTCCAAAATGCACAAAAGGGCACGGGGGAAAAACTAATTTCCTATCATTCTTAACGGAATTATGTTGAATTTTCGAATAGGGTGAAATGTTTCTTGGGATACGAAAGAATTCTATATACGAGATATGGGATGTTGTATTTCGTTTAATCATTCAGATGTTAACTTTCCGGAAATGCGTTTTCACACCATACTTTTTGTACATCCGCTACATATTTTTTGCAAACACAAAATTACAATTTGTTAAATGGGGCTTCCCTTCTGTGCTTCCTGATTAAATATTTTGATGACATACATTAGAACTGCATCAATTTGTGTGACTTAAAAAGGAAATATGACTAAATGCACTAGCACTCGTTTCAGTTCATGTCTACCAGGAATTTTCTTCAGAACTCATCAAACCTCAATGTATATCACGTAGATGGTAAACAATCCTTTCTCCAATTCGTCCTTTGGGATACTCCTTTCCAATTCAGCAAAAAATGTTTCTCGTTTTAACGAAAAATTAGAATGCACAAACATGTAGATACAAATATATAATATGATAAATATTTACACAATTGTGTAGGTAGCACAATATCTTGAGCTACATCAGCTTAAGTCAAGATTCATTGAGCCTAACAAAAAAGAAAGTTTTGGCAAGTCAAATTTTGAAACGGTAGCTTAGTGTTTTAGTTCTTAATCCCCTGGCTATTTTTCTTTTACTATCTATAAAAATTAATTACTTATTGAAACTCTGTAGCTGTTATCATTTGTGTAATCCAAGTTTGGCAAAAATATCTTTATTTCTCTACACAAAGTCTCCTTTTAGCTCAAAATACACTTCATACTTGTCTATAGTAGGAATCGTCGAGCTTTTAAAAATAATCATCAACCGTAGAATCCACCTCTTCACTGTCTTCAATCAAAATCCTCACGACACTGCGTTTTTGTTCCATTTTGAGCATCAAACTTAAGCTTTACCCATAGTCATTCGTTTCATACTAAAACCGCCTCTATACTTTGGGTGAGAATTTCTGGTACCACAATCACGGACACCGTAGTTATCTGTGTCCGAGTTGTTAAAAATTGGTTCAGTTGTTTTCGCTTTTTTATGGACTGTGTTTGGGATTGTGAGTGGGAAGGCTTGAATTTTGGTGGTGTTGGATTTGACCTTTGGGGTTTTGTGGAACTGTGTAGTTTTGAGGAGATCCGCCGTCGATCTGTTGGATGATGGTTGGGGTTCATTTGTGGTGATTCCCGCAGTTCGATTCTTAACACCAATTATGATTTTTAATTGGATTTTTGACTGCACTGAAGGAGAAATGTCTGCTCTTGGCGGTTTTAGTTGGGGTTTCATGATGTTAAGGAGTTTATTGCTCGTTCAATGCGTTTTGTGAGTTTGTCTTTGTTGTGAATTACAGTGAAGTAGTTTCCGTACAATTTATACTTTAGCTGGGGCCAAAGGTGTTGATGTTGGATTAGTACCTGATGCAGGAGGAGATGGAGGATGGTTTAGATGACTGATCATTTGTGAATTCTGTATTTGAAGTTTTTTAGTGGTTGTTGAAGTGAGTTGGGTCTGTGGTTGGGTCTCTCTAGATATTGCTGTTGATTTTTAGCATTTGAACGCCGATGCAACTGGGAATTGATGCCTTGGAGTTGTCGGTGCCTCGGTCGACCTCATCTATTTGGCGAGCGACTACTTCACTTTCTCCATCTTGCAGTCCACAGTGATAGGAGGTTTCTTGTCTTATCGATGGGTTCTACGACTCGGGCGTTATTCGGCGGCTCAGTATGACCTAACCGGTAAATTACAAAATTCGTAATTTTTAGGCGTAACCTGAAATAGAATCATCATAATACATAAAGATACTATATATGCAAGCGTGGGTCTCAAATGATTTGATCAACTGAATTGACCTAACATTTTTATACAGTAATAACATTCTAAATATTTATGCAACAACCTTGGATCTTAAGTTTGACCTGGCACGATCTATTATCTGAATATCAAAAGGAGAAAAAACAAAATAGAGAGATCATGCATTTTTACTAAATCTACGAGAGACATTCCCTGCATTTCTTTTTATCATCTTTAAATAAGAGCAGCAGAGCATTTTATCACACAAAAGTATCAGGCCTTAAACGTAATTGGGTTATTAACTAATGGCTCTTTTTTTATGGTCGAGAAAGTTTGCTTCTCTCGGTTTCAATATTATCACAATTTTTTGCCAAATGTATTGGTCAACCGCAGGGCGAACGAAAAAATGACAGTTGATTAGAAAAGGAATCGGGTGTTGATCTATCTAAAGACGTCGTATGTCGGTTGTAAAATGGGCTATCTATCCTCATTATGAAGCTTATTACCTGAGATGGAGTGTTTGTTAAACGTTTGACTAATGTCTTATAAATTAATCAAAACTGATCAATTGACCCTAGCTCATTTTCTTGTGGCGCATACCCGTAAATCGAAATAGTTGAATCGTTCGTCATGGAACTCAAAGCAAAATATTTTACCCGTTGAAAAAACTAAATGCACCAACATTTCTGAAATTGGTGACATTAAGGGAATTTAACGACACTTCAATAACGCACTAAATGGAAACATTTCGAAACTCTGTTAAAAATGTATTATATTGTCGTGATAAATGACAATTACTGGACAATTCATAACAACCTTATCATGTAGCTATGATGGGTTCGCTAGAATTGTGATACTTAATCCATAAATTGTCAATTCAAATCGTCAATCCATAAATTGTGTCTGGTTCAGTAATCCAATTCAAAGCATCCATGCTTTGAACAAAAGTTTTCGAAATTTTAACTTTTCCGCAATATTTTTGATATTTTATTCGTTCCTTGGTTTTTTCTCTTAATCAGCACTTCTACAAACTTTAAGTTGTCTTAAACAGGTTATGTTCAGTTTTATTTTTGGTTCACAGCATTTACCATCGTAAAATTCCAAATTCTTCCGTTATTACATATAAAATTATTTCCTACCTTAAGGAAACTAGCAAAATATTTGACCGGATACCGATTATATTACAATCAAAAAATATTCATGAAAAACCCGGAAACGGAATGCGCTATATAAATGTCATAAATTTAAAATGTTATCTAAAATTTTCACCAAAAAGTGTTATATCCGGTTATATCA
The DNA here is from genome assembly GCA_963556175.1 of Tipula confusa. Classification (NCBI taxonomy): domain Eukaryota; kingdom Metazoa; phylum Arthropoda; class Insecta; order Diptera; family Tipulidae; genus Tipula; species Tipula confusa. The sequence continues at coordinate 3,121,819 of OY744475.1, forward strand.
AGGGGTGACGACGTCATTAACTTAATAAACATAAATCTGTTTGAACATATAGGGTGTGTGGGTCGAGCAGAAAATTGTTACTATATAAAATGGGTTAAAATTGCAATAAACCTCTGCAGACTATTAAAAATTTGGGATTACTACAAAAAAAAAAAAAAAAAAAAAAAAAAAAAAGCAACCGAGAAAAAACAAAATCTAAATCTCCCCGACAAATCAAAAATTCCACAAACTTGAAATTGAAATAAAACTTTTTTGTTTCAAATTAAAAACTTCTTGGATATACATTCATTGAACAAATATAATTTTCTTGTGGAGAAAAACTTTTCTCATATATAGCTGCACGCTTCGTTCGGGGATGGTGATGTTTTTCTAAAATGAAGCATCAACCTCCCTCTCTGTGTAATTTATATTTTGTTCTTGTATTGAAACCAAATATTTTTATTTTTATTTTTTAACCAAAACCCTCTAAAACCCTCTAAAAATCATAAAACAAATAAAAAAAAAATTTTTTTGATTCGCGTAAATATAAAATAAGATATTATTATTATTATTAGTATTATTGTTGTTATTAAAGCTCAAAAATGAAAATAAACTTTTCGAAAATAACAAAATTTTCATTGATTTTTCCGCTTTTCCGTATTTTTGTGTGTTTTGGGGTTGGTTTATACTATAAAGTATATACTTATACACATACATATATTTTTGTGTGCTCGAGGCGGAAGTGCGGGACGAGTGCGGGGTTTTCGTATTATTTTCTTACACAAAACAATAACAATAATAATAATATTTAACATCTCATCAAAAATAAGTTATTTTTATTGTTTTTATTTTATTATTTCATTTGTGGAAGGCGAACGCAAAAATTAATTTTTTATTGATTCTAGATAATTTTTTATTTTTTTTTTTATCATTTTTCTTATCAATAAATGCGTATTTATCTTTTGTTTTGTGCTTTCTTGCAATGTTTGTTGGCGGGAAATTATGTTTTTTTATTTTATTGCTTGCTTGTCTATAATATTATGTATACAGTATAATTATCACGATCATTATACGGGAAAATTTATCGTTTTTTGTATTTTATTCTTGAAATAAGGTCGGTACTGGATTAGATTTCGCTAAATGTAATGATCATCTTAGGGCAAAATTTTAAGTCTTGATCATCTTCCTACAATGATTCAAAAGGACTGATGAAGATTCGAATTAAAATCAATTTTTGTTGCACTCTTACCTCAATTATTTAATCCTGCTAGACACCTTACTTCTTGCATTGCGGTAACGTATTTCTCAAGGGAACTCTCAGCTATTAGGCCTTCAGACTCAAAGCACCCTACAAATAAAAACACTTGCATCTGTTACTGCAAGAACTGACAGAAAGCTGTGCATTGTAATATTTTATTGTTTCCTGAGAGAAAAAGTTGGAACTATCTCAGAATTGGTACTCAAAAAAATTAATCTATGTGTTATATTTTTTTTGTATCATTTTGACAATTTATTTATATAATTTGCCGAGTATAAGTGTAACCACATAAGTGAGGAAGGTTTCACTTATATTGTGTCTTAAATGGTAAATATTAAGATTGATGGTTTAGTTGACCTTAATATTAACATAATAAATTATATACATAATAACAAAAAAATAAAATAAATATCAAAAATAACGATAGAGATAAATAAAGAATTTTAACATATATCTATCTTCTTTTTATCCACTAAGGCCTAGGATTAAATTATTATAAACGAATATTGTAATTTGTTTTTATACCTACTGTAGAATTGAAATATTTGGTAGGTCGTTAATCAAGTTGATACTAGTCTTGCAGTACGGTATCTTGCAGGACATTAATTATTAATGTCAGGAACTTATTTTGAACAATTTGTAATTATTTGTATGTATATTAGCTGTATTCCACCATACCGAAGATCCATACAGGATTATATATTAAAATTATATATTTATAAACTAGAAGCTTATTTTCTAAGGAGAGTCCATTTCTTTTATTTAGAATTGGATATAAAACAAAAAATAATTTATTGACTTTATTGATTATGAAGTTAATATGGTTTTTGAAGGTCAATTTTGGATCCAGAAGTATGCCGAGGCATTTTACATGTTTTTCCCATTTTATACTTACACCGTTAATAACAATATCAGCTTGCGGTAATTTAGAGGGTTTTCTGCAACGAGTAAAGTAGGCAGCTTGTGTTTTGTCTACATTTAGGGGGAAGAAGAATATGTTTAATGTTGTATTACAATTGCTACGTCACCACAAACTTGGATTATTTGATCGTTTCTATGAACTTGGTAGTGTGGAATGTGAAAAGCAGTAACCGGCTTGAAATGGGTTTCTGTAATTACCAATAAAATTATTTTATATTACCTAGTGCTTCCTGTTATTAACGCTTCGCGCGTTCCAGGTGCAAAATTTAATATTATTATGTACAGACATATTTTATGGCTGTAGGTAGAATAACCGGAACTTGGTCGGCAGGAGAACGACATCTTCTGATTCCATCCATGATACTTCCAAGAATTAAAAGTAATTCATTTGATGAGTATAACTTATCCGAATTTGGCTGATCATCATGTTGTAAGTTTGATGATGATGAATTGTCTTTTAGAACATCAGAATACTGCACCTGCGACGGACCGGGCTGAGAAATTGTTGCTTTGATCGACTTCGATTTCTGGTTTGCCAGTCTCGGAAAGTTTGAATTCGAGAAACTAATTTTAGGTGGTGCTCTGACAGAGTTTTTTTGGTTTATTGTAAAGGTACAACTCTTATATGTAAAGGTACTCTGACCACTTTGGGTAGGTAACTTAATTGTCTCTATGGTTTCAGTTGTCACATTTATGATTAGTTTCGACATCCTTGACTGTGCATTCCTGCTCGTTGGTTAGGTTGCAATATTTACATTTGGAATTCATTTTGCAGTTGCTAGTGGTGTGTCCAAATATGAAGCACTTGAAACATTGTGTGAGACGTTCGGGTTAGTTGTGAGGCACATTCCATGTGCATACAATAATCCCAATTATACGATAATTTTTCAAATTGTTGTATAAAGTACATAGCACCATCATTAGATCTATTCTTTTTGGGAGTTAATTTGGTAATGTTGGAAGGTTTGAGTCCGGCTTCTTTGATAAAATAGTCTACCTCCTCAATAGGCAATGATGGTTGGCCGAATAAAACAAATCTTGAGGTTATATTTTCTTCCAATGTGTAACTGAAAAGCTCAACATTGTTATTCTTTAATTCTTCAGAAAGTGGTTTGTATCGTGTTAGATTGTGTGTTGTCAATTTTAATCCCAGTGACGTCAATTTCATTTTAAACTTTGCAATTATACATGTTCTCATTATTTATCAAACTTCATTAGAGTTTAAATTGAATGAATGGAGGTGGTTTGAATGTGTTTGTATTTTTTGAAATTTCCGTTTTATTAGTAGGCTCATTCATTAGTGATCGATTATTTAAGACTCTTGCAATACACCATCAAATTTATTTAATAGGGTACGACAACCGGCATCCGATCCCGTTTCTTAATTATTGGTTATTACTCATTATTGATATTTGCTTAGTGTTGTCAAGATGGTATTTTTAAATAATTCCACAATATTCACTGCATAGTGTACCTCTTTTAAACATTAAATTAATTTTAATTCACTATACTAAGTCTGTTTGAAGTTAATTCACTGTTAGAATGAAATAATTTTTTTAATTTTTTTAAATTTTTTAAATAACTTGATTTTGCGCACAATAGAAATTTTATATCTATGCTCAATGAGACACGACACAAGACTCAAAAGGTAACTGTTATAATCACCTCTAAATAAACTAAATATCCATTTTTATTCTTTAAAGTAAATTGTTGGCTCCTTATAGCAATGAGCCCAATGCATTGAAACATCATTTAAGCGGACATCAACAAAAACCAACGGAACTGTACTTTCTTGTGTAAGGTGTTACATTTAAAGCTTAAATTTAATTTATAGCTTAGATAAAACAGAAGATGTGATTGCAATTCAAATTGTTGTAAAAACAAATCAGTGGTCTCAGAAACCTGAGTTCTAAGGAAATGAACACATTCAAACTCTTTTGTGGCGTGAGAAATTTTTTTAACAACTAATTTTTAAGTAAATAATAAAGTCCTATATTATTGACTTGACTTTTGATCTTGTTCTTTGATTTCGTTAAAATCGGCTTATATGTCCTGACAATATGACTATTATCATATCCTGATTATTCCCTTAAGTCCCATAACAAAATACATCTATTATGGACTATACCTTAATATGGGGCTAATGACCGCAAGTTTTCTTTTATTTTTACTTTATCACCTGGGCCTTATACCATCAAAAAGATAGGCGAAGAAATCAGAAAAGATAATACAAAAAATTAACACTAACGGAAAAATTAACAAAACTAGAACGTGCCGACACTACTAAAGTATTTCTACGCCAGTTATGCATCAAATTTGAGGTCAGCTACATTTGCTAATTTTCTAGACGAAAAATAGTTAAATGGCATCAAAGGCCTAAAACAATTGCCAAATTGTTCAAAGTTTCAATTTAGCAGCAAACGCATTAAAAGTAAGTGAATTGCTATTAGTTTCGAACTATAAAGCATCAAATGGATCAGCCATTTGTTTAATGTTAATATGAGTGGAGTACAAAACAAAAACGTGAGTTTTAAGAAAATTTGCAAACATCTAGGAGCAATGACAAATTTATAATTTGGATGAGGCAGGACTCTTTTCCGTTAAACGCCAACTAAGGAACGAAAAATGCGTATAGGTGGTAAATGTTAGTAGAGGTTGACGTTTGCGGTATTATGCATTGTGGTTGGTGAGAAAGATTCATTTGTGATCATTTAAAATTATAGCTGCCAAATTATCGCATGATATATGATTAGAACACCAAATTATGTTATAGAATATGTTGGCAGTCCTTTCAATTCAGATAACTTAAGATTACATTAGGATAATTTATGATTTGTGTATTGTTTTGTGATATCTGGGAAATGCATTGAATCAAATTGTTATTTTGTGCAAATCGATTGAAAGTCAATTGCAATTGCCACCAAGTAATAAATTACAGTATTAACCTATTATAACGCTCACGATTTGTCTTATACAACCCATCGAGAAATGTGGGAAAAATCCCATTAAAAATCCATAAAACTTTTTTTTACATAAAATACAAAGCATTCCCAAAGTTGAATTGAAGACAACTAATACGTAATTTTCACGCAATCGTTTAATTAAATTCACTTAATCATAAAACAAAAAGCAACATTTTCTTCACGTGGTTTTACTTCCATTTGGAAAAAGTAAGGAAAAACAATAAAAACCAAACAAAACAAAAAAATGTGTTTTAGCAAATGAAAATGACATGCAAATTAGGCTATTACTAAACACTAAATTATTTTATTTTAAAATATTGTCTGTATATCAGGGTAGTTCTTTCGCTTCATTCTAAAATTACTTATAGTAATAAAATGTGTCCTATATTATATAATATCTAAGTTTATTACAAATATTTTGTTTAGTACGTAATTAGAAATGTTGTTACGGGATTTGTAAATATAAAATTATTTAATCCTGGAAAATTATGTTCGACAAATTTTATTATGTACTTTGAAAAGTGAGATGGAAATTTTTTTCCATACAGTTTGGATAAACTAAGTGACAAGTTTTAAATTATAGTTTTAAATTATAGTTTTATCTATTGGTAGTCAACCGTTACTATTGAGCTTTCAACTTAACTAATTTTACACAGTAAAATTTACAGTCTGACAACCGGCTTAAATCGTTCTCAAAGTGAAACAATTTTTAGGACACAAACGAAGATTATAGACAAAGTTCTTGCTTGAGCGAATACCCTACTTCGTATATCATGGTTTATTGCATTTGGGCGACTGAACAAACACAGCTCGATAGTAGCGAGTACTAATTTGAAAAAAAAAAATAGAAATTTGTCAGGATAACTGCTAAACGGAAGTCTAACGAGTAAAACAATTTTTCTAATGCAAGAAGCGCAGTTCACATAATTTTTTCATAAGCAGGTAAACCTTCGAAAAGGTAAATTTAATAACGCAACTTGCTAAACGAACATATTAAAATTATTTTAACTTTCAAAATATGGATCAAGAAGCAAATTGCAGTTCTTTGAAATACATGAGCCATATACATCAGCTAGAATACATGAGCACAATACAAGTAGTATTTTTGTCGTACAAAAATTGGATTTAATGCAGTTTTACATGCTCTTTCTCAAACATAAATGCTCTTACTTTTCTGATCGTTTATTTGTACTATATATACCTTAATTCGAATTATAGTAAACTCACTTGTAGAGATTAGTCAAATTTATAAACATTAAGGAGGTTTTGGAATATTTATAATATGTACTTTTAAATCCAAATTGATGAGGGGATCCAAAATTATTATCATCTGGTAAGCTTCCTATAGCTTTTATTGCCGTTTGATCTTTTTTAAAGAAATTTGACAATTTATAGGTCGATACTTGTTTAGGTTTGATGTATTGTTTCCACACTCAAATTGAAGATGGACTTGATTTTAGCGGTATCCATATGACCCAAAGCACATTTTGAGTAGATAACTTGAATAAACTAATTGTTATTATTTTACAAAACTTTTGGTCAGTGATTTATTTATATCAGTTCGTTTAGAATAATTATTTATTGTTTTTTCTAGTATCTTACCATTAATTTGTTTCTTTGACGAATTTATTTTAATAAACTATCTGGGATCCATAGTTTTGGTTTGGTAAAACTATGAATTATGAGAGACATTTCTCAACACGCCCTTAAAATATAAATAATTTTTCATTCCTCAAATAAAAGCAAGATCTATAATTGACCGAAATCAACGTAAACTGCTTTAACAGTTCATCTAAACAAACGAGATATCGAAAGTCGTGACAATTTAAAATGAACCAAACAAAAATCCTTAGGTGTAAGACTAAACACGCTTCGTTTGAAATATCTTTTATCAGTCATATACAAAAAACGGTGTCAATATTCAGGTTGCAGAAAAATCAGTGATTTTAACGGGTTTTAAAACTATAAATACTCCAAATTGTTATTTGATAATAATTTTACCAGACTCATCTACACCACAATTACTTTTTGAACCAAAAAAATGTTGATGCGATAAAACATTACGAAGTTAGGCATATTGCTGAACGAAGATAGGAACCTTGGTATAGCTTAACCTTTATATACATACAACTATGATTTTACACTCATTGTGTATATTACCATAGATCCATATGACAGTCCAGTCAACAATTCTTGAATACGAAAGTCAGGATACTTACTGTGCAAATCTAATACATCTTTCTGATTTTCTAATGCACTGAACGGTCCTAATATATCAAGAGATAAAGCAGTAGAAACTATATTCAGTTTACCATTTTGTGCCGGAGATCAAAATCATACCATCGTAGAGGTATTGACCAACGAGCCAACCTCGATGCAGGGTCTTTCTTGTAACGCAATACGAGGTTGCAAATCATTTTCACAATACAAGAGAAGCACAATCTGTTACCACTTTAAATTTTATACCATCAATATATGGCCTAATTTTTCTGAAGGCTGCCAGAAAGACTGCTTCTTGCATCAAAACGGCACCAATTGATGTGTCTGATGCGTCGGTTTGTATAGTAAACCTTTTTTCGAATTCCAGATTTACAAGAGTATTGGAGCAGACCAAAGCAATCTCTTTAAAATGTGTTAAGCCACCTTGAGCGACGAAACTCCCTTCAAACCTTATAAACAACAACCGTATTAACAAATCGGGTATAAACCGACGATTCCACCCAGCTATTCCACTAAGGCTTCAAAAGTTTTTAATGGATTTTCGTGTTATGCTGTTAAAGATTCCGATAATGTTTTTAGGGTCGATTCTTAATTTGGGCTCATCGAAGGTATATCCGAATTACCTGGTAACCCGAAATATTTCTAAACTAATCATGAGATTAGCCTTTACGATTATGTAACATCACGATTATGTCCTCAAGATCAATAAATATCCCTGATTTCAAATCTACTGCGAGAACCTTGTTCATCAATTGGCAAACAATGTGACTAAAATGGCACAAACCAAATGGCATTCTTTTATACTTGTAAAGGCTTCGTTTAGGTACAACAAAAGCCGCGTTAGGTCAACTACTAAATTTAATGCAAGTTTATAAAATATTATAAGTCTGTTTGACTATGATGACGATGTGACAAAACGTAATCTTAAAAGTCTAAGATCAACAAGTGACGCCACTTCGAGAACTTTTCTAAAACTTACTGTACGAATTGAGTCACAGTTCGCTCACGAGTACAAGATTATTAAACTTATTACAGTATTTACTTTCCTAATCATGATGTTTTTAAGCTTTCAATCATTTAAAGTTAAACCATGCTAATTAACCAATGGCAGAAAACATTTAAATTAAGAAAAACCATGATGGTTAGTCCACAAAAATGGTAAAATGTATGCCACAAATCGAACACTTCTTAAATTCAGAATACATACATGAAAGTTAGCCAATGTATAAACGAAAAAGCCCAAGGAAGGATATGCTGGAAAAAACAGTTCATTAACAGTTTGAAATTTACAGTACAAATCTGAAATTTTTAAAATCCAGAAAATTTATGATAAATTTAAGTAGCCTGGTTAATCACAATTAAAGATTACAATTTTTATGACACAATTCATTTGTTATTTTTGCCATCTATGGTATTTAATCCGTGAAATGAAATTATCGCACGACTTACGAAACGTGTTAAGCCCCTTATTGCATATACTGTGTGTGAAGGTGGTTAGAGTCCGTTAGGCGAAAGCTTGTAGACAAACAGGCCTCTCACGAACTAAGTTAAATTTTTTGACAGATTTATATTACTAAATTGTTAATATTTTTCTATTAGTATAAAAGAGCACCCAGAGCACACTTGTTTGTGCACCCAGAGCACACTTAATGTAACCTAAAATGAAAACTGACTAGTTTAATAAATGATTTGCAAAATATAGAAAAATTGGGGTTTTTAAAAACAGAACTAACAATTTGAAAATGGCTTATTTTAATACCAGAAGTCTAAGTATAGAGAGCAAGTTTACTGAGCTGTTATGATTGATTGACGGAGTCGGTTTTGGTTTGTTGAGTTTAGATGTTATCAATTTTATTAGATTAGGACTTCTCTTCTCATGCAGTTGGCATTTAAAATGATAGTTTCTGGATTGTTTTACTAAAAGCTCTATTGAATATTTATTTATTGAAGTGTGGGTTGGTCCTAGTAGATTTTTAAAATATGCAGTAATTAGGTTGCAGTGTAGAAATGTCAATTAAATACAGGTACTTTTTACTACACATAAATGCATAAAACAGATTTCGAATGATAAGCAAGTTGTACTGCTCGTTTTACTTAATTATTTGAAAGAATTTGATACGATAAAATATGACAGGATTACGTAAAATTAGCAATTATAGGTTAAATTCAACTTTTTTTTTTTAAATCCAAATGATAAACTAAATCCCTGCATCGATTTAAATTCTGATGTAATTGCTATGCAACGCAAGCCATATCGGTTTTATTATTTCTTCAGATCTGTTAGTTTTGTATGGAGTAGAAGTATAATATTTCTACTCCATACAAAACTAAAAACTTTGAATATCTAGAATTAGGAATATTTGGTTAAAAACTAATTAGTAATGGAACTATAGAAATATCTGAATGGTTATTTTTGTAGCGGTATGGTCGCTACAAAGGATTGTGTTCCTATCAGGAAAATTTAGAAAGTATACAAACAGAAGTAGTTAAACACCTTCAGTGCGGGAATGGTCCGGTGAAATCTATTAGTTATCTTGATCAATGATTTTTGTTTTCTCCCAGAAATGTATTGGAGAAATTTGGCATGACGAGCAGAAACAAACGACCCTTTTAATGTCCTCATTGGCCTTTGGCCACCATACGACCTAGCTTCTCATTATAAATTTTCTGCACTGCCCACAGAAGGTCTTAACTGGTCATCTATTTTTTCAGGCCATGATGAAAGACATATTCTCATATATCATGAAAGTTTACAAAGGAGATCACAGCCTTCCTTCGATGACTTTGCAGTGCCCTCTGCCAGAACTACCATATATTCGTGCGATTCTATCAGTATTACCACCTGTTCTTTGTCAATGCATTAAGTTAATTTAGATAACTTAAGGCATCTGCACTGCCATTCTGCTTAAATAAATAAATAAATAAATAAATTGACAAAGCCTCGATTTGAGCATACCAAAAATAATTTATTCAATTGGGACCTCATTATACATCAACTGCAATGGCAGCTTCTCATCGAATGGCATGATAACATTGTTGAATGATTGCCAATTGGTTGGACAGTGGGTAAACAGCTATTTAATGTTGTCATGAAGAAGTTGAAAATATAAAAGCCATTTTTCATTAAAACTTTAGGAAATACCTGGTGCCTTGAATATTCCAAACTGAAAGCAGTACCCTTTATAAACTCATATGGGTGCTGCAAAGATTTGGATCATGATAGTGTTATCGTGAACGATAAATAGATGGTTGGGTTGGACCAAATCAAACTTGGCAAATATCAACGCTCTTTGCATCGCAGACATCAAACGCATGACTGATGGAATTAGAAAAGCAAACTTGGTAAGTTCTTTGTTGCCGGTTGGCTCAAAATCGGCACAATTCTATAATGCTTCTTCAGATTTAACCACAATCCATGTCGCCCACCTACTGTATTTAATAAAGATCCATAAAGAGAGAACCGGCCTCGTTATGGTCAATAAACTTTAATGGACCTACGCAATGGAAATTTTTAGTATCTCAAACCAGTTGAGACTTATGATCACCCTCAATCGGAGCTACATGATGGCTGCGGAATTGGTGGTGATTTCCAAACAGGTCGTATGGCTGATTCCAATATAATTGTGTAACGAAATCCTTGGTCTACTTCGAAATGGCAAGGTACTTTGTGATGAGAAATTGGTTTAGTTTTTTTTAAATTAGTTATCATCTCATCAGATCATGCCGTCGTGGCGACTCAGCGCTATATCATCTATATGTAGAATTTAATTTAAGTTACGCTCTATGTATATAAATATACTGTGCACATGAAGTGCTAGCGACTTCCAATAAGTATTAATAAGGAAGTGTACAAATCCAAGTAGTTTTTAGGTTGATTGGTGTTGAATTTAATCCATTATTTCTTAAAGTAAAGTGTTAATTTGCATAAAAATGTTAAACAAAATATTTGATCCATTTTCTCACCATTTTCCATTGGCGGTTTTTATGAAAAATAATAAAACCTAAAAAAACTCGCAACCGAAACAGAGGGAAGATGTAATAATCCATTTTACGTTACTGAAAATAAAAGGTACAGTGAAAAGTTCAATTTTCAATTTTACCTTTATCCGTTTATACGAGATTATAATCAGTGGAAAATCTGAAAACAAATGATGTCAATATTCGAAAATTTTACTGTGTGGTTAAAATAGCACGCGAAAACATATCTCACCACATTTATTTTATAACGATAATTATTTCATTAAACTATACATTCAAAGGATAAAACTGTAAACTAAAAAATATGTATGTATATAAAAAAAAATTCCCGATAAAACAAGAGCAATGGAAATGATACTGATTCAATAGTTGCATTATCTTTTAATTTAATTTTTTCAAATTGTATAATTAATTAAAATTATTTATAACAGATATAGAAAATCCTTTTTCCATCATCCTGACGATTTTGATTATTTTGCACGTGATTTTTGTTATTGCTGCGATTTTATTTGCGCGATAATAATCCCAACCGATCATCACCGACAAATCTATTTTATTCATTAAATTTATCCATTAAAATTAAACACGAAAACTACAGTGACAATGTGAAAATTGGGAAATTTGTTTTTTTTTCTGATAATTTTATTTTCAGATTTTCATCAGGATTTGTTTTTTTTTGTTTCGTTGCTATCAATGTGGATAGTTTACATACGTACGGTGTAATCAACACCAACATTTTTTATTTTTAATTCGATTTAATCGATTTTCCTCGATATGTGGGTGTACATACATAGTCAGCGTTTAGTGCATTTTGACGGTTAATCCATTATCTAAACATCCGTGAACTTAATTAAAGCTTTTATATACACTCATCGTTATGATAATATACTTCATTATCCCGAATAACTCTTCACACGATTTTCTAATTATCATATATATAAAAAAAAAACGATGCGAAATTGTTATCAACAGGCAGCAAAGTGTACACAAACCATCACACAAAATAATTAGGCTTTTAACGTTATACTTTTTCACTCTCACTTTCCACCATTTGTCTTTCCCGTTTAACAAACATTTTACCGTTTATAATTTTTTTTTTTTTTTTTTGTAAATTAAAATTTATGTTCATGTTAAAAAGTGAAAAATTACAAGGAAATAATCATCAAGTAAAAAAAAAAAAAAATATAACAGAAAATTAAGAAGAGGGAAAAGCTTAAATACACAACAACAAAGTGTTATTATGTTTTTTATAATTCACATCGAGCTTTCCATTTCTCTTTTTCTCCACATCGTATGTATGTGTGTATGTTTATATAAAGTGAATTTTCCACGAGTTCATTTTTTTTTCATCTTGTGTATAATTCATATTGAACGCCAACAAACAATGGAATGACTTGAAAATGGAAAATATTTTGGATAAAAAGAAAAATTTAATGAAATAAAACATAAAAAAAAAAAAAAAAAATAACGAAACTAAAACGTGAAAGTCAAATTAGTAATCGTTTGCGGAAAATGAGGATGGAAAATATTTCATTTTTGATACTATATGTAAGCGGCACACACACACATATATAAGTTATGTAATGTATTAATCACGCACCGGTTATTGTTAGAACGTTTTTTTTTTGTTTATGTAACAACAACCCTTCGTGTTTTGTGTAAAAAGCACAACAGTCGAGTTGTACTTTTTTTGTAGTGTTTCGTTTTTATTGACTTCTGTGGCAGAATTATATACATCTACAGTATTAAAATCGTAAAATTTATGTGTAATTGAGCTGAGTGAATTTTAACGCCGCACCACATTATTCAGGTGACACGTATCATTCAAAATTCTGGTGCACGTTTAATTAAGAAAATGGATTGCTAGCTTTCATTGTTGATTAAAATTAAAAAAAAAAAAAACACAAATTTTAGGATGGTTTTTACGATCTTTCGGAATTCAAGTCAATACATTGGGAATTTAAGCCAAAATTGACAACGTCTCACAATTCGACGACTCAAGGGCGTTGGACGAGTTCCCTCCGACCTAAACTCATTTGTACATTTGTCTAGAATATAATTATCATATCAACTTTGAAATATATGGCATGTAAGGATAACTTCAAGGATACTTAAAGATTTTTCATTCAATTTTAAAGAAGAGAATGAAATTACCGAAAGTATGATCCATTCTTTAAGATGGATCATACTTTCGGTAATTTCAAATGCAATCAGGAGTATTTCAAATAATTTATTATACAACTGAAGATTAACCAGAAAACCAAAATATTATTTTTTTGATAGTTCTGAAGTAGTTAGTTTTAACGCCAACCACTGGAGTAGCTGATTATTTTTTTATTAATGGACAAACATTATTTTTACCCTTTAAACCACTTGAACCAGTCAGTGAAACTTTAAGAATCGAAAGATATGAAGTAGAGTATATTTATTGGGAATAATCATATCCAGTCATGTTATCAACAAAAAGTTGATAAGTTATAGCAGGAATATATACAAGCACTGTTCCGTTCTGATGGAAATTGAAATGGTAATTGAACCTCTTAAATATTTTATTATTCGCAAAGAACCATCAAACATAATGAGACGTCACTGTCACTAATCTTCATGAGCAACATAAAAATTGACGAAATTGAATCACACATCAGTTTGGAAGCTTAACTAAAAACAATCACTGTCCTTTTCTACTAAAAAAATCAACTAATACTTACAGAATTTGTAATATTTTAAAAGTATCCATGGTTTGTGCTTACCTAGAAACAAAAAAAAAATATTAGTGACATTAGATGAAAATCTGGCTGACAAAACTGTTTTACGAGGCATAATGCGGTAGAAATCTGTATAAATGTTGTATTTAAAAAAATTGATTCTGGACAGACAATGCAAATCCTGAATATTTATCTAAAACATATTATCAAAGACCACATTATTTGTGATGGTCGTAGGCTTGTTGACTTAACAAAAATATCCATGCAAGTAAACGTGTGTAAATATGTTAAATAGTCATTGGTGTAAAGGTAAATGCAAACGTAACATTTAAATGTCTTAAGTATAGTAATGTTAACTTTAAAGATTGGTGATTTGTTTGAGTGACAATTATTATTGAGTGGGATGCACAGATTTAACATTGAGTTGGAAACTTTGTCGACAACAGTTTATCAGGTTTGTAACGGCTTTCAAGACATTTAATTTAAAGAACTTTGTATCACGTTTTACTGTCCTAACTAAAATTTTTAAAATGTTGCTAATATGATTAATAACTGTGAATATCAGGTATTGAGTGTTTTTTGTTATTAATCCACCACACATATATACTGTTTCCCGTCAATCCATTAATCCAATTGGTAATTTGCAAAGTGGTAATTATAGCATAAACCCTCTCTTATTACGTACGACCACATAGACTTAAATTCTCTAATTTCTACCATATCTTCTACCTCATTAATTATCGGCCAATATCTTCAATTGCATTGTGTAACCAACCAAATTTACATAACTGCTTTTATTATTTAGGTTCAACTAGTGTATTTGGCTAATGTTGGTTATAAAGCTCCCAATTACTTTATAAATTGATGTCGTGATTACATAACGGTCCCACCAAATCATATATTTTTTTTTCATATTTCAGTCAGACCGTGCATAGCTATTCGTACAAGTAATCAAACATCAAAATTGTTAAGGCCAATTCAAGAGGAAAAAATGCTCAATCAATTTTAGTAAGAACCGGACTAAATTTCATTTTTAAAAACCAGTTTTTTAATTATTGTTGTATCCCTTTTAACAACCATTTAACTCTTCTTAAATGGTACTTAATTCTTTTGACGGGAGCCTCTCATAGTTCTCCAAAGTGTGGCGTGCTTTGCAAAATAAATTTAAATTGAATGTGCACTGTATGTAAAAAATTTTAAAATTTAATTAATGTTTTGTCTTCAAAAAATTAATAATTGATAAATGGGTTTTGGTCCCGACAAAATGAATACCCTTGTCAGTAAGTTTTATCAGGATTTTGGGGTATTAAGATATAATAGTGATATGCAAAAGAAATAGTTCTAGTTGCTTAACGACTGGATATGTAATTCTTTTAACTTGCTCGTTCAATGGATTTTTGACCATAACTAAACCATTAGTCATAGTGGGTCTATCCACCATAGTTGAGATTGCTTTAGTTTCTCTGATTTGAGTTCTCTGTAGCACAGTAAGCTAAGTTGCTTTAAGAATCAACAAACCGTCACTGTGATCTATTGGTCTAAGTTTATATTTCTCCAGTTCGTTTTCCTACAAAATAATTATATTTGTTTCGCTTATGTGCACTCAGTGAGTTTAGTAATAAACGAGAATCGGCCGAAGCTACCCTTGCGAAAATTGAATCCAGGCCTTGTTAGTGGATTCAAAAGATATTAACAACTCCCCTGTAATACCAACCCAAAGGGTGAAATAATTGTTTTATCTGACCAAAATATTAATTTATGTAGAGTACAATTTATGAATACGTGGAAGAGAAACAGGATTTTCGACATAATGTTCATTTTATTAACATAAAGCTGAAACAAACTCTTGGCCGTTCTATGGAATAGAAGCTCAACGTATAACTAGTGCCGATAAAAAATGTATATAACCATTAAATAAAATTATAAGCTTTTGTGGAAGATTGACCGCAGAAGTATTTTATCAATAGGATTACACAGACCTAATTTAACTGTTGTATTGATGCTTCTTTTGGATTGTTTTACACTTGGCTAAGACAAAATACCTAAACATGTTTTTTTTTGCTGCATCTTTAAAATATGACATTAGGATTGTTTGTGAAATGATAAAGACTATTAGCCGAGAAAATAATTTAATTCTAATGACACATACACTCACATAAATGTATCCCAATTTCTACGATATCTGTACGATACACAATAGACGACTCTGGTTCAGGTTTTAAGGTTATTAAAACTAAAAACCTCATAAACATTTTCATCTGGATTTTGTGGAGTTTTTAATTAACACAGCATTAATAATTCTATGAATTGTGTCCATCAAATTTGTGGATAGTAAAGCAAATGTCAATAAGCTTTTAATCTTATAATTCCTTTTATATATATATATATATATATATATATATATATATATATATATATATATAATTACATAATGCTACCGTTTTACCTTTCTTGAGTCATATTCATTTTTCGACGTGATATGAAGACGAACGAAACGTACACAAACGTCATAAATCCCAATAATAATAAAAAGTTTCCTCCAGATTGGTTTTTGCATTGTTAATCTCTCCCGTATATTGCTAACGAAAGGTAACGTTAAAAATATATTCGTTGATATGACGACAGTAATGGCGTCGACCACATACCATCTTTCTAAAACCATATAGTAAATTTCAATAGCTTAACAGATTTAATTTAGCCAGTCAACGCGCTTTGCAAAGACAAATGTATTGCAATGGTAAACGTTTCAATACGATCAACATGATTATGACATGAAAAAAGCATAAAAATGAAAATGAAACAACACAGAATTAAGTTATCGGAAGATATACAAGAAAATTGAAATGAACAGCAGCACAAAAAATAAAAAAAATGATGATGAGAATATATATACATGAATGGAGCAACTGTGATAAGAAAATTTATTGCAGAGCTTGGATTGAGCTGTTTATTATGTTTTGTGGTTGGTCTTCAACTCGTCGTTCGACTCGAAAAACCGTAAATTAACTAAACGATTTTATTTTATTGAATACGGGTGCAATTCAATGATTAGACGAGCGACGATACAAACGACTTCTTATTTCTGTAACTGGTGTTGAGGGTCGATAAGAAATCAACACAATTAAATAACACACACACATATATATATATATATATATATATATATATATATATATATATATATATATATATATATATATATATATATATTTATTTATTTTTTTTTTGTTCGGTAATATTATACATATTTGAAAGGCGAATTTGAATCAACTAATCGACGTTCGACTTAAACCTGAGATCGATCTACTAAGACAGCAAAACGAGTGGTTGAAAAAAAAACGTAGATCGAGTTCTAATTTCAATCAAACACTTTTATTTTACTCTACGCAGTAGATAGGTGGATCATTGATATAAATACACAGAACACCGCCATCACTAGTGAACTCTAAACGGATAACATCACGGTAAAGTAGACTTGGTGACAATTTTGGACTTATCTATAGTCATAAATTAAGAAAGATAATAGGAATGTGATGCTTTCAGACTGCGAGAAATTCAGCTAATTGTAACAATTGTCAATATCCTAATGAAACATAACCATTAAAAAAATTGATATCGAAGTCACGACTGTATCATTCACCATTATAAGGGATGATCGAATTAAGTTAGACCACGAAATAGACAAACAGTGTGCGGATGAAATTCGAAGGGCAGTCATAACATATTCTCCATTGAAGAATGCTTCTAAACCCAAAGGATTGTTTTGCTTGATAATACCCCTATATACAAAAAATAGCCGCGCAATTTGACTCCATTAGAAAAAGAAGTCGTTCAAAAGCAGATAGAACGGTGGGTGCATGATGGAATCGTACAGACCAGTTTTTTAGGGTACGCAAGTCCCCTAATCTTAACATATCAAAACGTTGAGTCCAAACGAGTTTGCATTGATTATAGGCAAATTAAAAAATTCATTGTGGGGACCGTTACCCGATGCCATTAATCGATGAACACGTTGACCAATTATATTGATAGAATTATTTGCAAGCACAAGAACTTAGGAAGGAAGTTTTTCACGTGGACGTTGAATAAGGTTCTATAAAATATACATTGTTTGTCAGGTCAAGTTTCGTTTGGCTTCTGTAACTCACCTGCAGTCTTTGGACGCTTTCTTATTTGTAATTGACAGATTTTTAAATTTCGTTTGGTTCTATCCGACAAAATTCATTAAAGTAGAATAAATTACCCGTCAGATACGCGCTTACTAGACCTACAATCAACGAAAAGAATTGGTTAAAACAAGAAGTACTTTAATAACTCATTTCAACGAAACATCGGAATGAGTCAATTTGAGTTATTAGCCAAAGTCAAAATGACATCTCTCGAAAATGTGAGCGTAAGAGAAACGATCGAGTGCAACTTGGCATTATTGCTTAATGAAGAGCGTCAACAACTACTAGATGAGGCAATGCTAAACATTACGAGGCGAACTCAATTCAGAGTTGGTTGGTTCAAGAGTCCATGTAAAATAATTGGGGACATACGGAATTATTAAAGTGAATGGTGAGGACCGACACAACGTGAGGAAATTAAGAATATCAAAGCATTTACGTTTAACCGAAATATCAAATAAAATTTTATGTCAGGTAACAAATTATGGAACTGGCAAGCTGTTTTGCAACTTGCAACGTATAATGACGATTTTGTTGTATAATAAAGTATTCGCATTCAGTAACAACTTAGAAAAAGTTCAAGTCTCAGTCTTTTTAAAAAAATATTTTAAAAATATTGAAACCGTGAGTTCGCTGCAAAATGAATTGCTTAAAAAATATCCAAGTACTTACAAAAATGAATTATCTTTCAAAACAGAGCTTTACCGAATCTGATACCAACCTGAAATGAAGCCATGGAACAAGACTTCCGATAATTTCCTACGATTTTGTTTTAAGTATAGTTCTCTGAAAATCTGAGAGAATCAAAAGAATCAGACAAATTCTGTTTTCCAATTCATTAACAGTCAATAAAAAGTGTGAATGCTCATTTCCTTGGAGAGTGGTTTAAAAAGTTCTATATTGCTCGTTTGTTAATTTAAATTTAGAAAACAAGAAACTTTAAAATAAACCGTTTCTGCTGAACAATGCTTCTAAGGCTTAATCTACTGGTAATAGTCCAAATACGATTTACATAGTTCAGGTTTTTGAAATTGAACTTCATATATAGTTCCATTGTTCTTCTAAGCCGATTTAGTGAGCTTGAAACGTTGTCAAGCATATTATGATTTAGTCTATTTTAATGAAGGCCTTAACCAGGTGCACAGTTTTATTCATCAATTTTTAATTTTTTAGAGGTACTTTCCCGTCATTAAAATTATGGGTCAGCGGTAAACGAAAATGCTTTAATTTTCTAAATTAAAATATTACATGTGGTCTCATTATTGCAATTGCGTTGTGAATCAATGATCTCAATGACAATTTACTCTCACTCAAATAAAAAAAATAAAGCAAAAGTTGATCGATGCTGTTTTGGGTTTGTGTATGATCAAACGATGGTTAAAATTGTGGTATCTGGAGATGGAGCTACCTGGTTAGAATACTAAAAGGGAAGGAGATCAAAAGATATTTTTTATTATATGATTTTGGCCAGTTAGTCGCAAGAGAATAGTTATAATCTCACTGATGGAATGCAAAATCTATGGTAAATGCTAGTACAGAAAAGCTAGAGCTTTATAGAGATTTATCATTTAGTATATCACTTACTGCAACTATTTAATTCTTAGATCTGTTATTTACACTGCTTTTCGACTTCATTTTTATGTGGACCTTTTTGATGTCATCCCAAGAGTCAATACAGAGTTGCGCGTTTACAGAAATCTTGAAAGTTGTCTTTTATTACTAAAGTTTAAATTGGGCAGTAGGATACATTTTTGTTGATTTGAATGAATTTTTCATGCCACCCACAATCGAGTTTGCAGAATTTCCTCATCCATAATTTAACAATTAATTTGACAAGGGAAAAGCTTTACATTTTTTGACACAATAATTCTATCATAAATTCAAGTGTCATGATTATCAGGTGGCTGATTAAATGTAGCTTTCATTACTTCCTTAAAAAGTAGTATGACTGAGCTTTGAGATTTACACAACGATACAATTTTTGTTTTATTTTCTTATACTATATTTCATGTAAAGTAAGAGGATACTTTTTCATCTTTTGTTGTTGCACGACGATTTTTCTTTTATGCAAAAGTTTTCATTCTTTTTATGGATTATTTTTATGATCTCAATAAAATAAAAATAACGAACACAAAAACAAAAAATCTATACACAAGAAAAGCTTTATTTCTGTATGTATATTTTCATTCGATTTACTGTATATAGAGCTTTCTGAGCTTTTCAACCACAAGCTCTAAATATATATATATATATATATATATATATATATATATATATATATATATATATATATATATATATATATATATATATATATATATATATATATATATATATATATATATATATATATATATATATATACTTAATATACGTAAATATATAAAGAAGATTCGTTTTTTTTTTTTTTTTTTTTTGGGAAATATAACTTTTGGGATTTGAACTTTTATTTTATTTAAGTATTTCGTTTAATATGAATTAATAATAAAATTAAATAAAACCAAAAAAGAAAATTTGTTATCTTAAACCAAATTTGAGTGGGTGACACTTTAAAATTGGCCATAAGAGCGTAGAATGTAGTACAAAAAAAAACAAACAAATGAAAAAAACGCCCGTTATTGTAAGACGATAAAAATAAAAATGAAAATTAGGTGGTGTGAATGCGTCTTGTGGATTGGTGGTTGGACAGTTTTCATTTTATATATATATTCACATTTTATGAAATTTTTTCTTTTTTATTTTGTTGTTAAAGTATTTCATCTTATAAAAACGTCTATAAACTTTTGTGTTTATTATCTATGGATTACACAATGTTTTCGTTATTGTTTTACTTTGTTCGGTTATTAAAGATTATGTTAAGTAAAGATTTTGTATTAAATGGTATTAAATTTCATTTACGAAAATGGTTGGTTCGATATTTTTATTATTAATATTTATAGAAATTGCTTTCTATATACTTTACAAGAATAAAAACTTTTTCATAAGTTAATCCAAGACTAAACTTTTTTGTTGCTTTTTAATCCACAATAACACAACAACAGCATTCACGCAGTAAAAAAAAAAGTCGTTTTCGTCTAATACAAAAAATTATTAAAATCTATTATGTACGAATATTGCTCTACTCTAATTAAATTATATAAACACATATCTATACGTCGTCGACAGTGGCAAACGATCGTAGGCAATATTTCCATAAGAGGCAATTTTATTTTTATTTTTAAGATTGGTGATAGTTACCAGCTTATTTAAAACAATTATAAGTTTAAGAATTAAATACTAAATGACCTTCACGGAACATACTGATTAACTCCATACTTGGTATGAAGAAGTTCAGCATCCATTGCTATTATTTGCGAAATATATGATAACTAGTGCTATATAGAGGTGATAATTCTTTTTATTATGGCTGAGTGGATAAAACACAATTCACATTTTATTATGTGTCTTCTTAATATTATGATTAACTGTTTATTTTTCACTCACCAAAGAAGTACGTCTCAATCAACTTTTTTCTGCGTCATACAAATAAAATCTTTGGTACAAGAGGATAAAATAAAAATTAAGTAAAAACTTTAATTAGTCTTTTCTGAAATCTACATTAACTGCTATTAAGTCTCTCGAACCTATAAAGGCTATAACGTAACTTTTACAATTATAATTTGTAACAACGTGAGATGTTTTACAAAATAAATTAACCGCTGCGACTAAATTTATGCAAAGTACAAAAGCAACAAGCTTTTATTTTGATTTATAAAAGGCTTGTTAAGACAATGTACAAAAGGCTTGTTAAGACACTCACTTCCAAATTTTTGTTGTCAAATATATGTCCATTTTATTATCGTGGTTTAGAATGAGATGACTTGAATGGAACCCATACTTTAGTGTGTTCAATGTACCTTGTAATCTTGCATCTGAGAATTTCCAAGCAATCATATAATAAGACATCAGCATAGAGCTGCAAATTGCCTTTCAATCTATATGCACTATACCATTTATATATATATATATATATATATATATATATATATATATATATATATATATATATATATATATATATATATATATATATATATATATATATACCCGACAAACAATGTCTCCGATTTGTATCTGTAATGTGTCCAGTAGTACATGTACTACTTAGTATGTAAAAGTAACGACTCAAGTACTTACAAATGGTGCACAACGCCCAGGTAAAAAGTACTTATAGAGAGAGAAATTGTAATTAATGTTTTCTCTTTGTAAGAGCGAATGGGAGGAGCTAATAAAAAAATAAGTAAATAAAATGTAACGACATGTGTCTTTAGTTAGTCCTACTTGTGACGGTATTAAGTTCTAGAAAATATGCAAAAAATAACCGACCAAATGACATTACCGCAGTAATTCCTTTATCCTAATATGTGTCCACCACATATAAGTACTTATGCAGCACTATACATTTATCATGTGTCAAACTTAAGTAAAAGAAAGGGTACGTCCAATGTAACTACTTTAGTATTTACTACGGCAAAAATTGGACAGTATGATTTGTTCGTAATAATTAATTCATTACTTTTTATTTTAAATAAAGTAAATACATTTAATACATATTAATATAATATAATTCTGAAATTTGAAATAAAATATTTTTTAACTTTAACTATAAAAACTAAACGATATTATCATATTAAAATTATAAATAAACTTTTAAAAAATGTTGGCAGTTTTACGGTTAATCCTTATTGTTGTTAGTCTGTACTCGTTTGTGTGCTTATTCTTAAGGTTATATTAGTTGTCTATGGTTATATCTGAAATGTTTTTAAGAAAAATTAATTAAAATAAAATAATGAAATAATGCTGGTAATTAATATGCTTACTTCTATTTCGTTTAAATCCGCATTTCCGTATGTCCATATACTTTTTATAACCTATCAGACTTCTATAAATCCGCATACTTTTTCTGTGATCGGTTGTGGAGTTTGATTAAAGTTATAACGTGCTAAATATGAAAGTTTTTTTGGGGCAATTTCATATTCTTGATCCTTCCGAAATAGAAATAAAAAAAAATTAATATTTTGGAAGGGCAGTTTTAAACTAAACAAGCATTCAAAAAGAATGCGTTGTAATCTGCAATCTACCACTATGTTACATGTACACATAGTGGTAGATTGCAGATTACAAAGCATTCTTTTTGAATGCTTGTGTAGATATTATTGTTCATTAATAATTAATTGTACATGTAGTACATATTATTATTCATTAATAATTATTTCAACATAAAAAATTATTCTATGCATTGACAAACACATGGAAAGAAGGAATATAACCTCAACCATTTCAAAAATTTCGCACAATTTTTTTTGTTAACCAAAATCAAAATCACTTACCATTTATTTAAATAGGTATAAGGCTATACTATATTTTTTTTTTTTTTAAATAAAACCACGATAAGATCACTTATTGCTTTTAATTTTTTTAACCCGATTACCACAAATTTGAAACTCAAATGAATCCATTATGAACAACTATTACACCGCGAGCGAACGCCAAATTAAAATAGAAATTAAAATGAAGAGAGCGCGATGAAAAAGGAGAGAGAGAGAGAGAGAAGATCATATTTGTGATTATTTAGTTAAGTTAGAAAAAATTCAGACACAAGTTGGACAAAAGTTTGTCACATTTTTTACCTGTAAATGCGATTCACAAATGGAATAGAGAAAGAGAACTAGCAACAGAGACAATTTTATGTCTATATACATTAGTTGGACATTAACAGACGCATGTTGGACACAATTTTTACAAAAATAAAACATGAAAATTACTTTATTTCAGAGATTATTCTCTCTTTTTTAAACACTTTTTTACTAGTTTTTGTGTCTCTAATGGTAACATACACATGCCCATCGGACTCAAATTGTTTGTCGGGATATATATATATATATATATATATATATATATATATATATATATATATATATATATATATATATATTTAACTAACAGATAAGAAACATTTAAAATAATTTAGTTTAAAAGAAGTTATCTGTGTCAAGTGCTTTCGTTAGTTCTAAAACGAAACATCCACAGAACAATCTTTGAAACTAAATTGTCGAACACTAATTATGCTCTTTGAGGCAAAAATTTGGAGAGTTTTCTAACGAAATATTTTCCAATAGATAAATTAATAGCTTCTTAAGATAATTTAGTTGCCAGATTTAGAAACCGGCTAAATCTTAGCAATTTTACAACAATTAAGAAAAAGTTTAATGATTTAAATTTTAAAACCTAAAATAACTGTAGCAGCATTTTGGTTAAAAGATGAAATTAAATTTTTTGTTTCTTTCTCTTTTGTTGTCAAAAGCTGGAACTCATAAGCATAACTTATGCATAACAGTTCAATTGCGTATTTTCCGTAACCAATACTTATAATCCATCCGTAAACTATTCTATATTTGATGAATTAGATATTTTAACAAATATTGGACTGTTAAAAATATTACTGTAATCCAATACTTTAAAAAGACTGCTACTTTCCTGTGGTAAAGAAATTTTAGTAAAGTATGTACATACTATGGTCAGAAAGACGTGTCTGAAACGTTCAGTTCATAAAAGTGTGCAATATTGCTAATTCAGGTTGCATACTCTAGACCAATCTTTTTTAGAAATACGTCGATATTCATTTAGATAATTTTTTGAACAGTTTGCAAAATAATTAAAAGGTTTTTTGCATTAATTGCATTAATGTTGATTGTTGACATCTTTGTCATTGAGTTTAACATTGATGGTTTGTCAAAAGTATTTATCATCAGCTAATATTCTAGCAGTTATTATATTTAGTTTCCCTAACAAAAAATATTTAATATTAAACGAAACTTACCGTGGCAATTCAATGGTTCCTTTTAATATGTCTCAATATTTGGTAGTTTTACCACTCTAGACTCCCTAGCAAAGTATTTACGAACAAAACCGAGAGACTCAGTACCTGTTTGTTCACTTGTTTGTGCAACACTCGAGAAAATTTTCTGAATCTGGTATTTTTAAGAAGCAACATGTTCTCAGAAATGTAAGCTTGTGAGGATTGTAGGCTGTACAAACATCCACCAAAGTCCAATTACTAAGAATAAATATTATTAAAAATGCCTTAATTATTTAAAAATGCCGGATATGTTTTTCTTCAAGCTATGGTGGAAAGTCAAATACCACTGTATCGCTATTTAACGAGAGTCTCAAGAATCGTATTGAAAGACATGTTTCGTCAAAATTTACTAAACCACGAATTCATGAGAATTGATATAATGCTAGTTTACAACGACTTGAGCATATTCGCAACAAGTTACATATTCTAAATAGATTAAATCAAAATGAGTATCACTCTAAATTTACTGCAGCACATAAAGAGTTGCAAATCCTTATTGGTCTCTTGACAATAACTACCTCCCACAGATTGAATATTATATGTCGTCCAACTCAGGAGGTTTTTGCTATTTTATCAATATAAAAAGAAGGCGGTTGAAGTTCCCGTTTTTATATCACTCCGCAAAGCTTCACGTATATATGTATAGAATTTGTTCAGTAACTTCTTTACATCAATCATCTCAGCTTAATGTAGGGTTTCTCGGTCTGTTTTTCCGTCAGTGAAAACCGGTAATTTTAATATTGTTTAATTTTTTTTAATTGTCGGTTACCAGTAAATACACTTGAAAACTATTAATGTAAAAATACATATACAAATTTCATGAAAACTACGCTGAAATAAAGTGTCCATTAAAAAAATTATAGCGAAACCTCAAAACATTGACGTTAATCCACCTAACAATTTTGCTCATGTTTCCAATTGGATTTTAAAAAATATTGAATATGTAGTATAAAATAATTATAAAATAGTAAAAATTCGTCTGCAAAAAATTAAGTTTTGCAAGAAAATATGAAAAAATAATTTCGGCGAGAATTGAACTTGTTGCTAGATTGTAACAAGATGAGGCAGTAGCAATTTTATGGTGGGCAGATTTTTAGAATTTGCAGTTGCCATTCGAAAAATTCTGGATAAAATTCAGCGCATTTTTTGATCGATGCTACTATTCAGCTGCTACAAAATTTAAGGGGCATATTTCACTCGTTACACAAAGCTGTTGAGACACTGGTAAAAAAGATGCAACTATTTTAACCACGGAAGGCATATATTAAAATTTTTATTTGAGAAATTAGAGAGAATACGAACGTAGTTCAAAGTTTATGCATTTTCGCAAAACTCCACCCAATTTAAACAAAAGCATCGTTTGGAATAATATTGCAGAACTGCTATTATTGCATATGGCACCATTTGTTTAAACAACTTTTCTACAATGACGTTCTATCAATTTTAAAAATTGTAATATTAAATATTCGATAATTTACCAGTTTTTCCATTATTTTGAGTTACCGAAACCGGTTTTTCAAAAATTGGTAAAACGACAAACCGTACTTAGCTTAATGTTAAGTCAAAACAATTCCAATATCACTAAAGAATTTACTCAACTATCGTTTATACTATAGATGAAGTATTCGTTTATATATCAAACTGAAATGTCTATATACATGAGTGTGATTCACGATGTTTTCTCGCCCATTCTTTTTGGAAATTACGCTGCGAACTAATATGAGCCCATTAGTTTTATCATTAATGAAACTTCGTTTTAAATTTTTCCGGGAATTATTTGAAACAGGCCTAGAACACTCTTGGCAAAACTTATATAATTTTCCAAAACTTTTATTAGTAAACAATCAGAATTATTACATGGAATTTTGGTAATATGTATAGTGGTTATCCAAACCCTCATAGTAGTGGTACAAATACTTCAATATCTTTATGTTTAAATCTAAATTTGAATCAGACATTAAACAGAAAATGGACAAAATAATTCAAACAAATTAGATTTTGTTGTATGTTCTAGTATAAGCTTTATCAATTTATAGACTCTGATAGAGAAAAAATATACTGCTGGTTACCACAGAAATTTTAGCAGGTAGACTTATGATATTTAGCTATAAGATACTTTATGATTAATGGAGTAATTTTTTCCCAAAAATCCTCCCAAGGAAAATTTGAACTTACGATAGTTTACCTCTGATATATATATATATATATATATATATATATATATATATATATATATATATATATATATATATATATATATATATATATATATAAGAAAAATGTTTTATTTATTTATTAAAGGAAAAGCTCGTTACTAAACGATATTTGATTGTCCGAGATTCTATTATTTATTTTTTCTTTCTGTTTGTGGATAGCTGTCATATATAGAATAATAATAACATACATTTTTTGTCAGAATTTCATAAATATTTAATGATTATTTAATGAGTATAATGTCATTGTGTGGTTTGGAAAATTTTGTTGTTGTGTATCGAAATTATACGATTTTCCAAAAATGTACACTCATATAATTTTTTGTTACACCAACGATACTGAAAATTAATTCCTGCTTTTTTCGTCGTCGTCGTCAAAATAAATAATAAAAAAAAAGCTTATTTAAGTTAAATAAATAAAGTCTCACATGCCACCACCAATATCACCACTCAACATAATAAAAATTATTTAATTATTTCAATCTCGATTTGTTTAGATTTTCATGTGCGGTCATAAACACCTTTATGGTTCACATGAAGCGCAGTCAATTATGTACATACATTTGATATATGTATTATGGGAGGATAGAGTACTTAATGTTCATGTTTTTTTTTTTTTTTTGGTGATAAAAGTCATGTTTTATGATTTTATGAACACAAATCAGTCGTTTTTATGCATTACTTAACTTCGGAAATATGATTTTATACGTTGATGAATGATGTGTCAAAAAAGAGTTAGACGTTGATACCAATTTAATTTATATAAATTATATCTCATTCCAAATTAATGAGCAATTAAGGGCAATAAAGAAACCGCAAAATCCCCAGATAGTAATAGAATCGAAATTGTGTTATGGTAACAGCATCACCGCTAATATATATATATATATAAAACCTGTCATTCTAACATTGATAATGGCAGCAACCATAAAATGTACCGTACACATATTGCACTGTAGCTTCTGACTTTGTTACAAAATAAATATAAAGATTATTAGAATCATAAGACAAATATGAAGGCACGGCCATCCTAACTCAGAATGGCTTACCTCATTTTCTGGTAAAAACGTTTGTTTTACTCGAAACATTCACACCACCCGACAAAAAATGGCCCGAGCAAAAACAGAAATTTTGCTTTTCAAGACCCATGCTATAATTTATAGGTGCTTAAAAGAAAATAACCTGCCATTGGACTATAGTAATGGGTGATCTTAATGATAAAACTGGAAATATTCTACTTAACAGTTAAAACGTGTCATTAAAATGTGTCACCTGTTCATATTACCACGTGATATATTCCTAAGCTGTATTTGGCTTAGCAGTCAAAAAATGTAGCTTGAAGTGATTAAGTGTTCGGAAAGTGCTGGTTTCGTAATCAATTTTGAGTTTTTATTTATATTTTTTGCTAAGAGTACAACCGATTGTATGTTTAATGCTCAACAAAGAGTACGCTGACTGGGTTATGTTTTGATTGATTATGATTGATGCCTCCTTAAAGTTTAAAGTCTACGTTTGGTTGGCTTTTTTTGGTTGGGAGTTAAACCTTTGCTCATCTGTTCATTTTACTCAAAATTTCAGCTTCAACTACATTACGATAGCGGGTGATAACCTTAAGACTCGTATCATTGCAAAGTCCTTTTTAGGGATTAAAATGTCGAATCAACATAATGATGACACCTTTTTTAACATCAAAACTAATGGTGGCAAACCAGATGGTGATGGCTGGTGTAAAAAACCTAGCGATCAGTTGTTGAAATCATTGTTATTATCACTAATTAAGTCATTCGCACTATAGTAAATATTATCTTGCATTATTGAGATGTCATTGTCTATAAAAAATATGTTTTTAGTAAGCCCTGCAACAATTGCCTTTGCTTACCACCTTTAATCTCAAGTAACTATTATGTTTTCTTTGACCATAATTTTTCATATTTTGATATAAAGCAATCCTTTTAAAAAGATGCCAAAACAACTTTTTTTACTATGCATTGAAACATTTTGATTCTGAATCCATTTGACACAACTCTAGTTCCCAATAGAGATTCAGTTCTCATCACTCCTCTCAAAAGAGTCCTTGTTTTTTCAACAAAGGTATTGTAATAATCACAAATGGCAATGCACTAGGTCCCTGGGATCGTAACAGTGGCCAAAACAGTGGTCCATTGATGAAAAACAGCGATCTTTGTCATTATAATCATTGGCAGCTTTCATTATAAGATCATAAGCCACCTACTGTTCAGGATTAAGGGATCATAAATAAACCCTGTTTGGCTTGTAAATGATCATCATATATGGAACAGTTAAGATATATAAGGCACAAGAAGTGCCATGTTGCTTAAAAATAAATTCTAAATCGATTAATTATTAATGGTGTATCTCATACCAAAAATAACAACGGAAAAAATTGTTTGAATGATCATGTAAAACATGGCAGTTAAGAGTCTGCTGTGAGGTCATGCTATTATTATTTTTATATTTTGCTACTTATTTGCATTATTTGTTGTTGACGCCCACCTTTAGATAGGTAAATATCACTAAACGTGTATGGGTACCACAGTTGGGCGTGTAAATTACACAATGTAATTTACTGGGTTTTTTACATGTAAAATGTATGTAAAATGTAAACGATTATTTTATACATACTGTAAAATATAAATCAACTTTTTCATTACAATTATCGCCATCTGTTACCAAATCTCTTAATTAAAGAAAAATTGACTATATACTACAGTGTAGTGTATTTGTGTTTATTTATTGTGATATTTGTACATATGTATAAATGTAAAATAAAGTGCAACTTTCCTATGATAAGAAATATTTTGACAATGAAATCTTGACACCTGCTATCAAAAAATGTAATTTGATGAACGCTTCGTTTTTCGTGAGAGGAGTTAGCATATGGAACTCCTTGAATGGTAACTGCTGGGTTTCAAAAAGAATATTTTTCCCAAATTTAATTATTAATGTATTAATCAATTTATCTAGTATTAATTCTATGGTAAGGTTAGTATTATGGTATTGCTGCAAACTTAGGTTATGAAAAATTATTAATTGTAATTAGAGTAAGAAAAATTAAATTGAATTAATAAAATTCACTACAGTTCCACGCTTAAATTCGATAATCATATTCGCTACCTCTTTACTACACTGGACATCAAAGGCATAATGCATAGGCATTTTATCGAATGGATAGAATAAGGCTAGTAATTTCAGGCATACATTTATTTGATGAGGGTGAGACGGGTAGTGATAATTTGATTGATTTTGTCCTGTTTGAAAATAATAAAGATTTAAATTTAAAAGCCAGTCAAACGAGTATAGATTCACTTAATTCATTTCACTGCAGAGAATTATTTTATTTATGATTAAACGTCAAATTGCAATTAGTTTTCCGCTACCTATTGAAAAAAATATGCACTCTTAAAAATATTTTATTTTAGTTTATTCAAATGTAGCTAGATGGCACTATGTCACTAGTTGTTTATTTTGTCGAATATAAGAACTAGTTTAAGACGTAAACAGATGGCATTGTAGAAGGATAGGTGATTTTTATAGTCTCAATGTAGATAACTAAAAGTTGAAAATAATTATGAGTAACCATTTAAATAAAATGTTTAATTGGATTTTCTAATGCAAGTTATTCTTATAAACAAATGTTTGTATCATTTATTCAATATTTTAAATTATTTCTGGACGGATTCTCGTTTTTTAAATATAATTTACATATTTTTGTAAAATACACATTTTTTTTTGTAATTTACGTTATTTACATGTAAAATGGAGAAAACGTTTTTTACATGTAAAACGCCCAACATGTAAAACGCCTAACCTGGTTTTAAGTATAGGTGTCAAACTGTCTGAGTATAAATTGATCCCAGCTACATGACGGGACTTCTGTCACTATTCTGTGAAAACACTGTAAGTAGGTAGCCCGAAAATCCTTACATTTAAAATTGTGCGGTATAAATTATCTTTTATATTCCCTCAAAACTCATAGATTTTCCCACTACATATTCCTCCATCTTCAAAAGTCATAATGTCATGGTGAAAATATAATTCCATGTCTGTTCGGCATTAAGAGATCTACCCGTATATACAAATATATATACACACATTTTTAATATAAGCACAGATACACCGCACAAATTGTGGAGGAGGTTGAGGTTTCCATGTAAGGCAGATTAATAAAATCCAAAGTAAATATTGGCTGAAAATAATAAAAATGTAAAGCATTTTCCAAAGGTGGAAGATCTTATGTATGGAGGGCAATTTATATCATTGTTATATATGATTCAATTATGTTTTCGATGCGGAAATAAAATGAAAAGTTCGTACCCTGCGTAATTATCGCCCATCATATTTTGTTCATACACACACATATATATGCGTCAATTATCCGTTAATGATTATGGTTTGTATATATATATGTACATAAAATATGAATGGGAAAATGAAATCAAACCGACAAAAATTTAATGATACTAAAAATTTATCTAGATTATGTCATACAACGAAATAAACAATAGGGAGCATAAAATATCAGGAATAAACAAGGATAACAGCTTTATACATTTTTTAAGTCGATTTTCCAGCAAAACAATTTTTTTTTTGCTACACACCAAAAATCATATATTTGTGTGATTTGATGAAAAACCAGCAACAACAACAACGACAATAACAAAACAACAATAAAAGGGAAATTCTATAAACACACAAACAGGCACACATTGACAGAGTGTGATATGACATAACAATAGACGAAAATCTAAAACAATGAAAAAAATGAACATGTCATCACCATTATCTAAATGAACTTTTTCCTCGTTGTGTGTGTATGTGTGTGTGTGAGTTGTTTTTTAAATCTAATCTTGTCGTCTTGTGAATGGAAGCTTTTTTTTTATATATATCATTTGTTTTGGAATTTTCCGTTTTTGTTATATATATGTCACCTTTCAAATTAAGCGTTTTGTTAAGAAATATGTTTTTCTTGTTGCGGATGATGGATAAATGAAAATAATAGACAGAATATTATGATGGGTTTCGAATGATGCAGTGTAATTGTATGCGTGTGGGAACAGCAGTAAACCGGTTCATCGAAATCTTTTTTACCATAAATAAAATTAAACAAACCAAATTCTGAGTACATAAATTTTCCTGATTGAGAAAATTTTTGGTCTAGTTAAACATATCATCCTGTATTTGCATACAAAGTGAATATTTTTCGAATCATGAAAATGTACCTTGAATTTTGTCAATGCCTTAAAAAGCCCTTATATGTTTACGTGCAAACAACATAATTTAATTTTTCCAATTTTAGGAAATGTATATCTTTTTAACATGGTAACAAACACACACACACACACACATATACATAGCTAATCAAACACATTCAGTAACAAATAATACAAAAAGGAAAATATAAAAAACGGTAAATATTCGTTTGATGTCCTTTCTACATCTCACAACATTTTTCCATATTTACACAATTTAGATCAATATCAGTATTAGAATTAAAAAACTTCTAAGGACTCGTTATATTTACTTAAAATATTTGGTGAGCTACCGATCGTTGATTCTATTCATAAAGTGATAGTGTGTCAGTTGGTATCTAAAAATTTACAAAACTTCAAAAGTTAATCTTATCTTAAAATCATAAAAATCCCCACAGTAAAATCTTATATTCATCAAGGACTTTTGGTTAAGTTTATCCTTTTTTGCTCGGTACAATTTTGTTTTTGTTTTTTTATTAAATATTTTAAATACTGTCAAGTGTAATCTTTATTTAAATAAATACATTTTATTTTCGTAACTTGCTATATTTTCCTATTTTCCATTTTCCATTTTCATCTTCATCTTATATAATTTTAATCTTTTCGTTTTTTTTTTTTTTTGTTATTTTGTGTTTTAATGTTTTATGTTTTTATGCTCGCTGCTATGTGTTATGTATCATATTTTTTGGTTTTTGTAATTTTTGAAAATTTTTCCATTAAAATTCATTCGATGTAGTTGAAAGTTTGAAAGAAAATTTATTTTTAATTCATGAGAATTATACGTAATGATTTTCTTTTTCTTGTGTAATATAACCGCACTAGAGATAATAGAGGCAAGAGTAGATGAGTGCGGTGGTATAGTGAAATAAAAATTAAAATGACCAATTTTCCCGAAAGAGAATTCATAATTTAAAGTTTATGGTCATAATATTTGCTGTGTAGTCAATATTTATTATTTGAAGTTGGTTTTAGTTGGGGTACAAATTATTTTTTAATTTTATGAATCCGCAATATTTCACCAATAAGATAATACAAGGAAGTATAATTTTATCGGAAGCTTGACTCCAAAATTGGAGAACAGTACTTGATTGTTCTAAAATCGAATTATTGAACGAATATTTTTAAAGAAGTTTTGTGAGAGTCGGTAGTAAGCTTAAATATAATTTATGCCCGTCTTAATTGCAGCCTTTTAAGACATGGTTTCGGAAGTTTTTTGAGTAAAGAGTACATCACCTACAAGTTTCTAACACTGTGACCTTCTTACATGAGCTTAACATGTTAGTGTAGCATCCACTACGGCTTGTTTTGATATATTCGTTAAGTTTAACACTGCAATTTTATTTTTATCTTTTATTTTTAAATGGATGTTAATAAACACTCTTTGGTTACAGAAGATTGGAACATTTGCCATTTAGTGTGTGTTCCGCTCTTTGCCGCTGGTTCAAATTTTTAAAACCGATCAAAAGGTAAAACGTTTCCACAGTATAAGAACCAACCATTAATAGACCGATTATTAAAACATTTAGCATAGTTGTTGACTAGTTCCATAGTCCAAAACGAATTTCCTAGAATATTTTTAGAGAACCAGCAATCTTTGACCAGAACATAATAAAAACCCAATGCGGAATATAAAATAGCATCGGCTTCTTTAGGTTGATAACTTAGGTTGGCTAAAGCTTTAGGCTGCTCATCTGCAGTCCATGCATTATCTTTCAATTCGGCTTCGAAAGCATCAACCAAAGATTTGTTATCAAATGAACAAATTTTTGGCCAACTTAGGCTACCTACTTTAGGTAGCCGATGCTATTTCTACAACGATTAAATGCTTCCTAAAAATCGTCAAAAAGATTGCGAGTTAAGTATAGAAAGTTTCTAAAACTCTAGGGAGTAAGCAAGTTAACACGTAATTTTGTAACACGTAATTAGTAAGTTATCCAGACAATTTTTAAGACATGCTCATGTGTCTTTTTTGAACTGATTAGCAGAGGACGCACGTCGATTGAGTCATGGTAAATTGAATAATAATAAATAAATTGAACAATAAATTGAACAATGCCAATACACAACATTTTATAAAATAGATCAAGATCTGCGTATAATTTATTTGTGGTATATCGATCCAAATTTACACTGCTAAAAGATTAACTTAAGCTGCCATAGTCTCCCTTTCTAAAACGAAAAGAATCGATAGAATTATAATCATCTATAAAACCGCATTTAGTCCTAAAATTCTTAACCCCATTTTCGCAAGCACTTCTTAGCACTTCGTTGTCGGCTGCTCTGTGGGCTTGATTCATTTTATCAAAACCATATAGTTCTTTTTACACTTGAAGAGCCTGAATATAAAACTAATACTTTTAATTTTTTACTAGTATTTTTTTTTGTATTTTAGGACCAACCATGACAAGCTGATTCTTTAAACACTTGTCCAAATAATTTTTGGCTATAGTTCCAAAATCCTAAACGAATCAATTTAAATAATTTGGGATAACCAAAAATCTGTGACCAGGCCAGAATCTTAGAACCCATATCAGTGGATGGCAAATTTTCGGTTGAAAATATTAAAGGTTATAGGATAAAGGGTGAACTGCATATGAACAGTTTGATGCTTTGAGTCAATAAGGGTACAATTCCTAATACGAAAAATGATACCTAAACATCTTTAAACATGTAAATATCTATTTTGAATATGGGCCCTTGGACATTTTTTTAGACAATATTTTAAAGAAAATACTTTTACCGTTCCAACAAAAAATTTTAGAAAATCTTTCAAATATTCAACAAATATTTGAATCTTTTAACAGTAAAATCCTTTACGAAATTAAGATAATCATAGCTCACAGAGTTTATAACCATCTATACATAATATATATATATATATATATATATATATATATATATATATATATATATATATAAATATATATATATATATATATATATATATATATATATATATATATATATATATATATATATATATATATATATATATATATATTTGTATATATATATATATATATATATATATATATATATATATATATATATATATATATATAACTTGTATAAATAATTTATTTTAATGCATTACATTCAAGGATTTATCTAAAACAATAAAAAGGAAAACTATACACAAATCAACGGATATATGTATAAAATCAACAACGTACTGATGGTTTAGAGCAACAATGAGAAATTACTGGTTTCCTTTCTTGAAACTATATACACAAGTACAAACAAAAATAGGAAAAACCATTTTGTAAAATTAAATGAAATAAAATTTCTTCATTCTCGACAACTTTTGCCTCTTTATAAAAAAAAGCAAAAAAATACATCAGAAATCTGTACCAAAACTATCAAATAATAAAACGATCTGTTAAATAAATAAAACAAAAAAAGTAAAAACATGGAAGCAAATTAATGATGTATTGCATTCGAGTTTTTCCGGGAGTAGCAACGTTTTATTTGAACAAATCCGACATATTATCTTCTTCTTTACATCAAACTAAATCAAACCGCACCGACTTCGCTATACTGTAAATTGTGTTGTGAAAATATTATGAACGGGGAAAAATATCGAAACAAATTTATCACATAAATTAGGGTAGGTGATTATGAATGTCATCGTGATGTTGCAATAATTTTTCGTGTTGTTGGTATTATTGTAATTTGATGATGTTGTTATACTATAATATGGCTATATACGAACTTCGAATGACTAATGCGAAAGGATATATGTCTATGTTTTGACATAATTATGTGATTTAAATCTTCCTTTACCGGAAAAACATAAACATTTCTAGAATTAGCAATGATCATGATTTTTTGTTTTTACAACAACCTAACAGATTATGATACGGAATTATGTATGCTTGTGTTTTAGTTGAAAGGCGATTTTATATTGGGTTAAAGCTTGACTTTGATGAATTTGTCTAAATACTTAAAATTAAATAGCTGGCGACAAATAAGTTGTATTCCTTATAAAGCAGTCTCAACCATATGGCCAATATGATCCAATAGGCACATCTAACGAATGTCATCAGAATTTTACAAAACAAGAATTACAATAAAACTCTAGTAAGGAGTATTTTACACCCATTGTGCATAAGTCATTTTAAGGATAGTGCTAATCAGGATCAATATTAATATTAAAATTGGATCATTTACTAACTTGACTTCCGTATATGCCAGAACCTGGAATGACTGTATTAGATGTTCTGTTTTGATTTCACGAAAGATAAATTTTAGCATGAGTATAGCGAGTAACATGGACAGAACATCTCCTTGCCGTACACTAGAGCTGATTTCAAAAATGCCTGATAGCTTGTTCTTAACTTTGAGATAGCAGTAGCACTGCATTACTGTTATTTAACATTAACGCAAATAAATTTCAAGTTCTCCCAGACATTGCAAAACAAACTATAAGCTATTCCAATAAATTGAGTAATTGGCTTGCTGTAAAACCAAGAAAACCTAATGTAAGTCCCGAAATGTTTTGTAATATTTAGATAGAATCATCCTTAGCGAAAATCTTGATCAGTGACTGATGAATTAGGACGAAAACCACCTTGATACTGGAAATCACCAACATTCCTCCATCAGGGGAGTGATTCTCTCCAATATTATGTAAGAAAGTAATTTGGATGCCTTGTTAAGGAGAACTTATTGTGATAGTTTCCGCATTTTGAGTGATTTTCATTTTTAAGAATAGAGAATAACGCGGCTATTCATGAAACATAACTTTGCTGTATCATACTAATCGAATAAGGGCTGTTCCTCATAATATCCTTTCCGAGTATCAAGAGCTCCTTGTAGGATGCGTATTCTTTTCAAATTCCTACAGTCTGTATTTGAGTTCTGTTAAATACAGCATTTGACACTTATTAAGATGATAGAACTAATCAACTTCTAAGTTGCAAGTACCACATTAATTTTAACATGGAGGTTTTTATCCTGCTCCCGAAATGCAATAAATAGATTATCACTTTAAAAATTGTATTTTGATTGTGAAATTATATGGTCAGAGTGAACGGCCATATATTTAGATTTTATAGGTTTAAGAAGATGTGATAAAGAAGCACAAATGAAGGGATCTAATTTAACCTATTTCACACCACACATATAGGACCATCTGAACAAAAACAGATTTTAAAATTGCATATAATTTGGATGGGTAGTTTAGGAATATTCTAAAATTGGAACAACCGTTGAAATACTGTCAAATATTTTTAATTTTTATTAATATTTTAAAATTATTTTAAAATTTCAGAACCTTTATAGTTTTTGCTTTGAAACTCCGAAAAACTTTTCAAATGTAATAGAATGTCAAAAATTCTTTACAGGCGCAACAGCCCTGTTGCTTACTATTTCCTTTTTTTAATTATATCGTAACGTTGATTCGATAGCATAAAGTTTTCATCTGATACCTCGTCGATTATTCGCCCGATTAATTTTAGGTTGAAGTTAACATCGAGTGAAGTGGATAGCAGTTCCAAAGTTAACCCGCAACGTAATTCCAATAGCGGCTTTGGTATAATACTAGTTTATGTAAGAACTCAACATTGGAAATTGCCGCATCAATATAATTGACAAATAAAGTCCACCACCATCTTTTTTATTTTAATTTGATACTCTTTGCAAGAGATCCATTTCGTTTATTGATTGTGATCATCACAAGCAGTTTGATAAAATCCTTGGCCTTTCTTTGAAAATAGACATTTTCCTGTTCGGTTTTCGTGGACTTCAAAATATGAGGTTATACTTGAATTAAGGTGTAAAAGGTACGTGTTCCTCATGTATTTCTTCGACCCAATAGTAAAGACATATTAATAATCTTAATACATCTATCTTAGAAGATCTATCTTGCAATACAGTGCTTTATCGCATTGTTTATTGCAGTTAAAATTTTTTAAGCCGAATATTTCCTATTAAAATAGATTTAAGAGTTTCTAAGGTCTGCGTTTGTCTTCGATATTAGATAATAATAGTAATAAACTTAATAAACATCGAGCAATTGGTGCAGTGGTTAAAGCTGCGGTGTTTGGGACGGGAGGTACTGGGTTCGAATCCCAACGGGGGAGGGTTGCAGGGATTTTTCATCACCTGATTACGATCGGTTATGACGATGAACACAACTATGACCTCCCGTTGGAGTGCAGAATCCATGGGCCGAACCATCGTCCATGCCAATACAGGCTGGCTGGAGCAATTCAATGTGCAGATGGATATTTAAAAATCGCGAACCTGTATTCGTGCGTCCTCGATTTGGCTAGTAATAGCGTCAAGTAGGACGTTAAGTTAACCGCGAAAGAGTTGGGAGAACTACGGTTCGTCAATGGATTATTATTAGTATTGCTTGAACATTTTAATATGAGCCAATAATATTCGAACCATTGTCGTAACCTTATTCGCGGCAATCTTTAGTTGGTATATTGTGTTTAAATATTATTTGCAATATTGAATCTGCTATTTCCTCTCCTGATAAGTATCAATGCAATTAGCGAATTTTTAAAATCGTTTCACAATTTCAAATTCATCGGTATCGCTGTGTTTGGTTAGCAAGTGGCTTAAAAGTTCTAATACTTCTAATAAATTATCATTTTTGGGATAGTTAATTAAATCAAAAAATACTGGCCAGTTCATAAATGTTCCTGGTACAAGGGCCAGAAACAGTAAAATTCCTAAAAATCGCTTCAAATATATGTAAGAATCAATCTGAAGTTTGCAATATTCTTAAAACTGGCATAAGGTTTGTATCAATTAGGATCAAATTATATAGGCTGCTTTGGTTCTAAACTAATTTTGGACCTTTTACAACCAACAAGTTTACCGAGAAATTGCTATAGTGGTTAAAGCTGCGGTACTTGGATCAAGCGGCATTGGATTTAAATTCCAACACGGCAGTAAAAGTACAGGCTACCAAATGCAATGTGCTAAAATTTCGGTTATTTCAGTAAGTTTTTTTATGATCAATAGAGATCAATTTTTATCGGATCTGGCCCTTACGGCAGCCAATAGTTCAACTATTCGTACTTATGGGCCGAAATTGATCAACGTAGATATCGGTTTAAAACGTGTATTCACGCATGCTTTTGTTATAGCAGCAGTGAATCGTCCTATCATTGGCGCCGATTTTTTAAGCAAATTTAGATTGTTAGTTGATCTCAAGAATAAACGCTTATTGGATACAACAACATCTCTTTCAGTTAACACATTAGCGTGGAATCCCCTCGCCAATGCATTATTCAGTTAACAATGGTTATGGCAGGCTGCTTGAAAAATTTCCAAGCCTTTCCGAGTTGCCTAATTTTAATTTACCGATCCGCCATTCAGTTGTACATCATATTGTTATGACCGGACATTTACCAGTGGCGAGACCTCGTCGACTAGATCCTGTGCGGCATACGGCCACATTATTTGAGTTCCAACACATGGTAGATTTGGGGTTTTGCCGTCCATCGGCATCCCCAGTTTCTTGTCCTTTGCATATGGTAAGGAAGAAATATCTCGATTGGAGACCTTATGTGGAGATTATCGTAGATTAAACGCGGTGACAACACCGAATCGTTATCCGATATCTCACATTTAAAATTTTATCATGAATTTACATGGTTGCAAAATTTTTTCAAAGATTGATCTGGTAAGAGCTTACCATTTGATTCCGATCGCTGAAGAGGATATTTACAAAACCGCAATTACAACATCTTTTGGGTTATACGAGTTTACTCGTATGCCGTTT
Organism: Tipula confusa; assembly: GCA_963556175.1. Taxonomy (NCBI): domain Eukaryota; kingdom Metazoa; phylum Arthropoda; class Insecta; order Diptera; family Tipulidae; genus Tipula; species Tipula confusa. Next base: position 3,162,134 of record OY744475.1, read on the forward strand.
GGTTTGCACAATACTGCGCAAACATTCCAGCGCTTTATTAATCAAGTCGTTTTAGGACTTGACTTTGTTAACGTCTATATTGACGATATTTTGGTTGCCTCAAAAACTAAAGAGCAACATTTCTCCCATATCGAACAATTGTTTCGTAGATTGGTTGAGTATGACGTCCACATTAAGACTTCTAAGTGTGTTTTTGGCGTCTCATCATTGGATTTTTTAAGCCACAAAATCAGTCCTGATGGCATTTTTCCTTCCGAGGATAGAATTAAAGCCATCAGAGAATTTCCCGTACCGTGTTTTATTAAACACATGCAGCGGTATATCGGTATGATTAATTTTTATCATCAATTTATACCCCACTTAGCTGAAAATTTAGCCCCAATTCACAGCCATTTGTCTGCACTTAATAAATTGCCTAAGACACCCAAGAATGTTTCTTGGACGGAGGAATGCCAGTTGGCATTCTCTCATTTAAATAATGTATTGGCTAAAGTGACACTGTTAGGTCGTCCATTAAATGACGCAGTGATTAGTAATAATACTGATGCATCTAACATTGCCGTTGGCACTAACATTGCCTGATGCATCTAACATTGCCGTTGGTTCTGACAAGTAAATGGGAGCCTGTGGGATTTTTCTCAAAAAAATTATCGAGCCCTGAGTTAAAATACTCAGCGTTCGATCGGGAATTACTGGCGATATATCAAGCGATTAAGCATTTCAGATATTTCGTTGAGGATCGTGAGTTTACTATTTTTACCAACCACAAACCTTTAATTCGGGCCATTCATTCTAAGACTGAACGGAATCCAAGGCAATCACACCATTTGGATTTATTAGCCAATGTACGACAGATATCAAGCATGTTTCTGGTTCTGAAATGTTGTCGCGGACACGTTTTCCAGAACGTTTAATATTGACTCGGCCCTAGCTGAGACTACTCTTAGCTTAGAAAAAATCATTTTGGTACAACGACACTGTGAGGAGCTTCAGAATTTACTTTCTGGCTCTGGTCGACGTACAGATTCAAATGTGAACCTTTTTAAGGCCTTGAAGTCTATTGCGAGACATCGACGAGTAGTAACCGTCCTTATGTCGCGAAACCTTTACGTCGAAAAGTATTCGATATTTTACATAATTTATCACATCCTGGTGTAAAAGCGACTCGTAAATTGATTTCTTCTCGTTATTTTTGGCCTAGTATAAAATGGACGTAAACCCAACGGCAAGGTTGAGCGCTTCCACAGACAGCTTAAAGCCGCCCTCATGGCCAGAGGCAATGTTGTCAATTGGAGTTTTGAGATTCCAACTATTATGTTGGGAATCAGAGCGACCGTGAAAGAAGACTTAAATTGTTGGAATGCCCAAACGATTAAGTTTTCGGCTAATTCCGGTTGATGCATTTAATTGATTTATTCCTGAATTTCTATGTATGGTTCGAACACCAATGCATCTTTCCTGGATTGCCTAAGCAGATAAGTTTGGAAGTTAAGTTCAGAAGATTGAAATTCCAATGTTTCCTGAATTGCAAAAGGAATGCACACTTATGAAATTTGAATTCAGATGTTATTTTTTTTGATCCCCTGATTTTTTTTTCAGTTTGAAATATTTTATTTTTTTTTTTTGAAATCCCGAACTGCCAAGCATATTTCAACTCTTTATTTTTGCTAGTTTCGGATTCTGTTGCACAGAATCACTGGGAAGGGAGTGCTGTAGCGGTCGATTCGCATAAATGTGAATCTAGATTTGGCTGAAAAATTTTTCTTCTAAATTGTATGTCTTCTGAATAAGAGAATACTCCGTATTATCAAGCGGTGTAATACGTTTCTTTTGTGGTGTACGGCTTAGAGGAATAAAATCGTCCTCATCCCAATCATCATTCGCATTTCATGTATTTCCAGCAACATCATCACCTATTCCACCTAGTTCTTCAGGTGGTTAAATTGTAATATAAGGCGTCTCCTCTTTATCACCATTTTATTCTTTTCACTTCTCCACTTCAGCTAACGCTTCGATAAAAGTATAAGATGGTCTAGTCAAATTAAGATGGCTATAGATTTTCGTTTACTCAGATGTCGATTATTTAATGTTTTTTTAAATTTTAAAGTCACCAACGACTAAATGAGCAACGAGTAGTTTCTTTGCTCTCAAGCATAAGAAAGTTAAGCTTTGGAAACGAATAATTCAAATTTGTTTTAACAATTGGTGTTATCATTTATCAACACAATCTTTTGGTGCATTATTTCATCTTACTATTTTTTCAAAATTTTGGTAACTTATTTTGAAAAAAAGTTTTCAATATTTGCTAACTAGGTTATAACAGCAAACATATGTCAATATTTATAGAACAGTAGTGTTGCCAATATCAAAATAAAACGTTAATTGATTCGAGTTATATGTTGTGTTGAATTTTCACACCTTCTATGATTAATACTCACCATGACTAATTCATAACTAAAATGATCAAAATTGAAGACAAACGACCAATTGTAAAATTTTATTGTGTAATTTTGTATATGACTGAACATAACCTTAAAATAAATATTTTATTTTTCAATCTATACTCGTTCTATAACTAAAAGATTGTCAATTGAAAATCGTTAAAAAAAATTATTAATTATTTTTCCATAATAACTATAATTATATTATTATTTATTAGAAATTTAGAAATAAATAACAACAATAACAATATGGCGACATTACCGATCTACATTTAACGATATAGATTTTATATTTTTAGTATAAATTTCTTAATGTCACGAATCATAAAATCGTTCATTTCAAACATAACCAACAAAAACAAAAAATTTATGTATTCAGCTATTTAGAGATTCTAATCACTAGAATTTGATTCATCAATCAAAGTGACTTTTATTTCAGGTTTTTCGGTTTATGAACACACTGTAATTTAAACACATAACAGAACGTCGATTGTGCAATTTTCTTCAAAAAAACGCTGTTCGTTTCTAATTCATATTGGAAAATGGAAAATTACCGTTAAATCTATTTTGACTGTCAATCTTTCTGTTGCATTATTTGATTTTTTTTTTGTAAAAGGTCATTTCAAATACTGTAATATAACCCGTTCGTTAATTTTTCTTCTTCGAACGTCGTACGTCAATAACCTAGACGATCAAAAAAAAAAAATTTTTTTTTTTTCAAATTTGATAAATGTATCGCTTTGAAGACAATGAAAAAAAAAATGAAAAATGAAAATTGTAATAATTTAGTGCAGCACAATATAGTACAGTAGTTATTTATAGATTTTGTAATTGTGATACGAAAATTATTGTTTATCGAAACGAAATGAAACACCTTGAAATATCGGATATTTTGTAACAATTTGATTGATTTCAGATTGATGGGAAAATAAGATAATTTATTCTCAAAGAGAAATAATATTAATTGTGAAATGTTGAGATGTTTGTCGTGTCGATAGACATAATTAAAAGTGAATGAGATGATTAATCGATTGAGGAAGTCTGAAATGTTTCAAAATCTCAGCATGCATATATATACTTCGACGTATCTAAATAATAATATCATCACGGGTTTTTGCACTCTCGACTGGATACCAAATAGTGAATGATGTCCACAGCATCTGAAATGTACATTCATTACCGCGCTACAAAGGCAATTCGATATAAACATTTCAATATCGACTCAATTTATTTATTTATCTACTTAATTGACTTGGAAAAATTGTTTATAGTCAAATAAAAAAATTCTCTGCATACAAAGTGTTGTTTTACGTTCATTGAATGAAAATAATAAAATTTTCCACTTTTCTTGTTTATTTATCCAGCATATAGTTTTCCAGATATCTATATACACATCCACTATATTTATATAGAGTACTCGTTTACTATTTGAAATTTTTATTTTGGCCAGAATTCAAATAAAATATTCAAAATTTTGTACTATTTTCCATTTATTGTGATTATTAATTTGCTTCGTCTTGGTGAAAATAAAAGAAAATGGATCCAGCAACAGATGTAAAATATTTTATTTTAATTTATTTTATAAGACGAAATAATCTCGAAAAAATATAGAATCATATATACAAATTGTCAGTGCCAGCAGTTTTAATAAGATGACAACCATGACTAATAATATTCACTTGAACAGCACGAGAACGAGAGATTTTATTTATTTTTATTTATGATCTGTGTTGTTAGATTTGCAATGGTTCTAAAAAAAATGAACGAGTTATGTTTCAGATGCAAATGCAGAACCAATTAATTTGAATCTCTTCAACCATTCAACCTTCTATAAAGCTATGCACATAAACCGAGTATTCATTTATTTGTAGGTAACAGCATCAGTTTGAGGTTATTTGTATCATCAAATCGATCGTTAAAACGATGCAAGCGAATATTGTTGGGGTAATGTACTTACTTCCCAAGTAAAGCTATATAGACCGCATAATTTTACAATTTGTTGAAAATCAAATGAATCTGTCAAATCATCTGCTTTTAGTAACGACTATTTCCTTAGAGATCTCAACAATATCTGCATTGCAAAATAAGAGTAAAGTCTACCACTGCTCTTGAATATTTGTTGACACTCTAAGCTTCTTTAAAGTCTTGATTTTTATCTTTGAGATTTATGTGAATAACGAAGAATATACGCCATATACGCAGAGAAACAAAATTATCTGTAAATTTGATGCGTTGGTTCAAGCGTCCGTTCCAGACAATTTTATTCATACTAGGACTTATTGATATCCCTGGAATCTTCAGGCTAAACCAAATCTTTAAACAATCAGCAGCGTTGTTTTTGGAATCAACGTAATTCCATTCGTGCTTGAAGCTGATGTTTTGTATATTAGCGACAGGATTGGCGGCAAATGTTTTTCAACATGAAAGATGACTTCCAGTCCACGAAAGTACGATTTTCGAGTTCGTCCAATAAAATTTCTACTCTATAGTAAGATTGAGAATCGATTCAATTTTATTCATTGTCTCTGCGAGTAAAAGTGATGCACACAATTAATGCCGCTACCTTTGATTTAGCGCAAAGTAACTTCACTAAGGCTTCGTCATTTATTTGCTCGAAAGCATCGGCGAGTATATTTAGATTCATTTTGTTAATGCTTTTGAAAATATAAAACAATCTATGCGGAAAATATTAAGCAGTTATCAATTTTTTTCTAAAATTGTGCCATTTTGTAAATAGGTTTTTGTATCAATAACCACAGTTGGTGCATACAATTTTTTGCAACTACTATAACTGGTCCAGTTACTCCAAGTCAACATTTTCTATTAGCTTCACGTTGAAACGCAAGTGATTACAATAAAGTTGCCAAAATAAATGTAAAGTTTTGGTAGCATTGTAGTCATCAACACTTAGAAATTTTAAACGATCTTCAGCATGAATATCTGATAATAAATCTGGATGGTTTGAGGTAACACTTCTTTATTTTCATTCCAGCCATGATTATCATTTTGATAATTAATAATAACAGTCAGTAATGTCTTTCTCGTCAATAGCCCTCATGTGACAAAGGGTTTCATATGCATCAATAAATTTCTAATATTTCTGATTCAAGCCAATATTTTAGTTCAACCGTGTTTCTAAGCCGAAAAAACGTTTTCATGGTACGTGAATTATCTAAGCCTGATGGTGATTTTTATTATGGTAATTTTCTTCGAGCAGCAGTATCATTAAAATTTCAATAACTGGATCAGGATCAGTCAGTTGAATATTTGTTGAAATTTTCCACGATGGCGTATTTATTCTCATTGACCGTTGCTTGCCGGTTATGTTTGGCAACTCGTGTACATTTAAAAGAAATTGACATTTAATTTAACTGTCAGAAATGGCATCGATGATTTAGAAAACTGAACAACTCTTCCAGTGCCATAAACAGTCAGTTGAAGACTCATCATCTCATTATGCAATGTTTTAGATTCCATTTTTGTGTTAATAATATGCACTATCAAATCGTATCATTTTTAAGTGAGTCTACCGAGTAAGGTTAATGCCTTAGATGAGCATCTCTCGAGAAAGGTTTTATTCCAATTTTGGGTAATCGTTCAGACAAACTATGTTTGTAATCATTATTTTTTTGCATCGGTAGGGTTTTTTTGTCTTCATTCCGTAGTCTAATAGAAACCTTTAAACCGCAGACTGCAAACCAGAAACCACAAACTATATGGCGACCAAGTGAAATTTATGGTAATAACATAAGTGGTATACAGTTGCAACAGAAGCAAACAAGAAAGAAAAAGAACTACAAGCGGGGACGCTTCTTCTTTGTTTAAGCAAAGAAGCAGCAGTAATTTTCAAAAATTTTGGTCTCAGTGCAGAATAACAAAATAATCTTTTAAAATGAACGGTAATTGCAAAAATGACAAAACAAGAGACTCTTCTGCAATAAAGGCTACGCATAATAAATACCAAACTAAAGGTCATTTCGAGATGTGCTGTAAACATCAATTGGATGAATAAGTAAATACGATCAACAAAAGGAAGTAAACGAGACAACTCAACTAACAGTAAAGCTCCGCAATTTACACTTTAGGGTTCTTAAAACAAGTTGCTCAAATAAATTTTGTGAAACAAAATCCGCAGTTGTAAAGGTTTATAGGAAAACTGAAAAACCTTGGAAAAGACATCGATATAAAGAAAATTCAAAGTTCGAAACAAACTCGGTTCGAAAAATACTGAATGCAATAGAGTGGGAGGTGAATCATCAGTTACACGAACTGGAGAAAATGAGGGTCATTAGAAAAAAAACCGAACCAACTCCTGTAGTTTGTGCAGTGGTTTAATATAACGAAAAATGTCAAATGTTGGCAAAACCCCGAAACGAAGACATTATCCACTTAAGACCCTGGAATATACAAATAAAAGATTCCACATATTTTTATCAAACTGGATTACAATAAAGGGTTTTGGCAGATAAAGGTTTCTGCAGGAACAGAGAAATTTTTAGTATTATCTACTCCCTGGCGTAGATATACATGTATACGTCTTCCGTTTGTATTATCAGGAGAGCGTGACTTATTATAGAAATAATATAGATATTTGACGGTAAATTAGTAACGAAACGTATCAAAGAAGCAAGCCTCGTATTTAAAAAAAAATAAGATTTTAGGCTGCAAATGATCTTACCAATAACAGATGATTGCTACAAAAATGATCGAAACAACGTTTAAATCCAAAGAGCTTCAAGAAAGTTAATGCTTTCAGAATCGCAGCAAGTCAGAATTCTTAACTGCATACATAAACTGCATACGCATATGGCCTCCATATTATTGAAAATATTTAGAGTCGCATTTCAGAAAATCGCCAGTGATTTATTTAATTTCATCGGTGTCCGATATTTGCAGACTGTGGAATGTTTTTCAGGGTTTTTGAATACGGCTAGGTTAAATAAATTTTGTCTGGTTTTACGTATAAACAGAGAGGGCTAATGATCGAATCATGCCGATTATCATGCGAGTCGATAATCACAATAAGGTGATTGTAATATTTAAAAAATGGTGTACAACTTATAGGGTACCACATATATTTGAAATAACGCAGCTTTTCAAAAAGTTTTCGAAAATTGAAAATTTAAGCATTGTACATCAGGCCCTGTATTTAAGGGATCAAAATGGCGTAGTGTAACGATTTTACAGCAAAGAACTTGTTAAGAAAATGTGCGATGTACAATTCAGATGGCTGTTTAACTGGATTATTTTTTCGGAAAACTAGCAATCCTATAATATTCAACTTCGAAATATTGAAACTTTTATTAGGTTTAAGAATTGGGACTTCCTTTGTTCTATACCATTCACAGGGACAAGCATTTTCTAAAAACCATTTATTGTAAATCACTTACTGATAATTTCGGATAAAACATAACGGATAAAAGAATGGACTCACGAACACTAAATCTGGCCAACGACACTGTAAACATCTAAAGTAATTGATAAATTTGAGAAAAATGTATTAGCTTATAGGAAATTTTTCCTAGCAAATCCAGCAAAATCAATCTACGATTGGATTAAATAAAATTTTAATCAGATATGGTAAGTTTGCTTTTATATCACGCGGAAACCTAGAGATCTATTACCTTCTCCACAGAAAGTTATTTTTTTCCAATTTTTTATTTTTTTATATATGCGAAAAGCAATGCTGATTACGTTGCAATAAACCACGGTACCCAGCAAATATGAAGTCAATAAGTCATGACCTTGGTAGTATAGATATAGTAGTAAATATCCCATAGCCGGTGGAAGACTGAGGTTTGATTTCCCACAATGAAGGTGTTTTCCTAACATTTTTTTAATTTACCTTTTACAGTACTTGTGCACTAACTAATTGCAGACATTTAAGCTTTACCTGTAATGATAGTTGCCGAACGGATTTAGCTTTTGATTTGAATTTAATTAACAGTTAAGTCAAGAACAACGTAACATTTTGCGACCACGTATTTTCGTTGGAATCTTCCTAAATATTGAACCGAGGATATTTCAAAAGCAAAATAAAATATCGGATAAATTATCACATCTACCACAGACAATAATGGGATCGATTGAACTGTATTTTAATTAAATTTGCTAATCACCGTTACTATAATCTACTTCAATTATCTAAAGTTCATATGTGTTATCTTTAATTTCAAGAGTTATGTACCTAATTGATGGCATCGTTTATATTTTTGACAGTAAATATTGGTATTGGCATTACAAATATTTCTACAATAATCAACACATTTGCGTCTTGAACGAATCGAGTGTCAAAGCGCTAGTGACGTCTGCAGTCGTTTTAACCTCCATCTAGTAGTCGGTTTAAATCGTAGTCAAGTGTGCCCATTAAAATTGCAGACGCGAATGTAACAAAAATTCTATACTGGACTGTATTAATAATTGAAAATTTTAATTTTGATTCAAAGTAATTTTCAAGTGGTTGTACTCGACCGCTAAAAATAAATCGAGCACAAATGAATCCATCTATAAATATCATAAGATAAACTGCATGATGTTCATTAAATGCATTTTTATGTTTTTTTATGTGTTCTATATTTTTTTGTGGTCTGTTTATAACGACTGTAGATGAACACAAAATGAAAAGTATTTGGAAAATTTAAAATAATTACTGTTATGACAGTTTTAGGTGATTGAGTGGCATAAAAATATAGTAAATGTGCGTGTGTTCTCGAATCAAACTCGTAATAATATTGTAATTATGTATGAAAATTTGTTCTACATTGGGAAATTAGATTTTAATAGCCGTGATATTTTTTTTTTTTGGGAAATTTGTTTGAATTAATTATGTTTGTGATTATCTTTGTTGTGTACATTGTGATTGGTATCGTAACACACATTTCATTTCGACCATGATGGAATTCTAAAAAAATATGCGTGATATCGCATTCCGCAAATTCTTTAACACGTTCCAGCTAATTTATATTATGCCAATATACATATGGTGGAGGTCCATGTATGAAATATTTCAATATCACGCTAATATAGTTTGCGTGTGTATATTTTGATCACGATTTATGCAATATAATGCGATTTTAAATTAGAAAATAAAAATTGCAACTATAAGCCGATTGATTAAACAAAATCGAAAGAAGCATGAAATTTAATTCAAAAATATAAATCCTTTCTAAGTAAATTAAAAAACAGGAATCGATAAAAAAGTTTTTCCCCGTTCAATTTTATATTATGTGAAATTTTAGCGTTATGCCAAGACCAACCTACCCACAGTAACAACAGCAACAACAAAATTAAATTCTTCAAACTTGCAAATAACGATTTATATTAATTTTTAATTTTTCATCCAATTTTTCCGCTATACCCAAATTACCCCCATTCTTTCGTATTTTTATCAAAAATCAGTCGCAAATAAAAAGTTTTCGGTTTTTTATTTTTATTTTTTATACTGTGTAAGGAAATTATGTAATTTCCACAAAGCACAACGTACAAAAAATACAAAAAAATAATAAAATTTCACTTTGAACTTTTATAAACAGAGAAAAACAAGAAAATTAACAACAACAACAACAAAAAGTTGTTCTTACCTTGAAAGTGTGTGGATCAAGAAGAATTAAGACATTTTGTAAAAACGCTTTTAACTGTGTAATTCAACAAATTATTTATAACGGTAAAATAATTATAGAAGCGAAACTATTTTGGGTCGTTGATACAAACTTTAAGTTTTATAATCGTTTAACCTAGAAAAACTCGTTATAATTCAAGCCAACATTTAGACCTGACAACACTTCCATTTTATCGTAAAATATCATGGAAAAGTTTTATTATTTTTCCGGGAAATTCCAAAAATATTACACAGATAAATAAAGTTAAAATTATATTTCGTCGCATTCCACGAAATTAGGTTGCCTATTTATTTAGTGACCTTATCAAATTTGGCCAGAGGACATTAATACGAAAAATATTTGTTACATTATGAAAATCTTACCTTGAAAATAGAGTAGAATTAATAAAAATGTTCGTGAAATCCTTTTCATTGTGGTATCCAGTTATTATATTGAGACCAATGTTAAATTTTAAAACTATTTTCACTTAACGTAAGTTTCCACACACTAATCTTGTATTTAGATAAAATTCAAAAAATATTTTTTTAACTTGTGAAAATTGCTAACGTACTTTTTTATAATTTTCATTTTCTTTTTTCCAATATTTGAACACTTTGACTTTAAACTTTATCCAACACTAATGAACATAAAACTGAAGGTGATTTGATTTTAAAATAAAGATGTTTCCGTTGCCCACAGAGTGTGTATTTATAGGCATAAAAGCTTTAGACGTTTTTCTTGAAATTTTTCGGTTTATTTATTTTGCTTGATGAATAAAAATAATAACAGAAACCAAATGTCAACATTTAGAAAAGTAACGAAATGGATTATTGTCCTTATGTAGGGAAAGGAGAGTCAAGATAAAAATATAACCGCTGTGAAAATTTCAATATAACTTATCATAATTTTCATTTCGTATAAAATATAAAAAAAATTTCTGTACCATAAAATATGTAAAACAGAGCTTTACGTATAAAGATAGAAAATCAATGGGAATGGCACACGATGAATATTATGCTAATGTCGTAATATTGATGGAAACGGTAATGTCTGGATTGGAAGTTTGAATGCATTTCATGTCAAAATTAAACATGTAAATATATAATAAAACCTTGACTTCATTAGACACGCATAAACTAAAACATAGAATTTGAGTAAAACGTGTGGTCAAAAAATCAATGTTGGCCTGGTCAAATGGCAACGTTTATTTTTCTATTTCAAAATCAAATCCTAAACTCACGTAGCCAAATATAAAAAACTAAACCACTTTATTTAACACTGTATATGTATATATTTATTGACAACAACAAAAACAACAAAAAAAACACAAACAATAAACTATAATTCACTGTACTAAATCATCTCTCGTTTTGTCATATACACATTTTATAAATGAAACAAGAAATTTTCCTTTTTGGTTTTCCTCAAAACAAAACCACACATGCACTCCTACAAAAAACATACACACACACATACACTCATCCACCGACAAAAGACACGAAACAATTTTCCAAAATAAAATCTTTTATTTTTTTTTTTACGTAAACTATCGATTTAAAAAAATTTTCCGATACAATCGAATCGAATAGCAACACAAACGTAAAACGAAAAATAATAAAAAAAAATTTTTTTTTTGGTTACATTAACAATCGACCACCGTTCGCGATTCTTGTTAGAATTCAACTGAAAAAGAGAAACGAAAATAAAAAAAGAGAAAAACAAATAACCGCGAAAGCAACAAAAAAAAAATGTTTTGAACTTTTTTATTTTTTAAGGGAATCATGCACACATAAGAATGAAGTCATGACTATGAACAACAGAGAGAACAGAAAGAAAGTTAAAAAAAAATAAAAATTCCATCCGAACATTGGACGACCAGATCAAATCGTGTGCTCAATTGCTATACCTAACAGAATCGTATACAAAACCAAATTTACAATGTTATCAGTGTAACGCCGAGCATGAGCACAATAAATTTTCTCATTTTCCACTAAATGCTTTCTCCAAGAAAATTTTTCACATATCTTTTGTATTTTGGAAAATTTTTGTGATGTCAACGCCATCTGAACCAAATGTGGTGGGTATTGTAAATATCGTTCATAATTTATGAATGAATTTTAAAATTTTAGTGAAATTGATTTTTCATTTTTCCACTCAACCAAATTTTATATAATGAATAACACTTTGTGGAGTAGTAGTTAGTTAAACAAAATTCGCAGAATCGTACCATAATTATATTTATTATATGTTTAGACATAATACATATATAGTAGGAAGTTCCTAGGACTAATTAAAGGAAAGAAATATTTTGTTGTTTTTTCGCTTGAATTCATTAATTCACGTTCATTTTAATAATGAGTCATGCATGATTTAACTACCCGTGGGACTTGTTTTAATATATTGTGGTAATATAGGCATATTATGTCTAAGGTGAGGGTAAACATATTATTTGTATTAGATGCATTTATTAATTTACTAAAAGGGAATAGACCTTTGAGATTTACACATCGGAACGGCATACGGAAATTATTACAATTTTACTAAATACAATACGAGATAATATAGTCGGGTACAGGTCAGGCATGCGCACTTTCACACATATTTTCCATAACATTATGACCACTATCAAATTATAACAGAAGCTAACCTTTTTTTTAAAAAATAAAGAAAATCGTTTTTCTTTTAACATTGCATTACAAGCCGCAATTTCCATTTCAAATAATATTCGATTAGCGTGTTGAATACGAAAATGTGCTTAAAGTTCAAGGTTAAATGTTATGCGTTGTTAAGATATATTTATTTTGTAAATTTGTTAACAAGATTTTCTGTCGAGACAACAATTTCCAATAAAACCGTAATAAACTATATCCAGGTATACCAACAAAACAATATATTAAAATTGACGATTTAGTAATAAAACGATTATTGCTTTAATATTATTACGAATTTTGTCTCGGATTCTTCGAGGATTTCGAATTTAAAATCCCCTAATGATTTTTTAAAGCCCGACTGGTCGTGGGAAGTCACATATTCATAAAGTACGTATAAGCTCACATGACATCGTTAAAACTAACCTCAGTGTTCAGTATCCTTTTTTGTGGTCAAAGGGCACTCCCGTTTAATGAAACTCGATTTCGTCTTCGGTTCGAGGTGAAAAATGTAAAGTTTAATATCAAAGCAGACGATAATTGTATGTTTAGCGATCGTGTTAATTGTTACCGTATTATATCGCACAATAAATTCTAAGACCTAGGATTTCCCAGTATCTTCCGGTATGTCACGATTGGATAGGAATATTAGTTATTATAGATTCGACCCGGTTACTGACACCTTACCAATCGATAGTTAGTTTTTTTATGGAGGTAGGGTATGTCCGTAATGTCAGAATTGGTCTGGTTTTTTGTTAGTCAATACCAATTTAATCAGTCACCTAGCAATATTTAAGATACTTCCTTATCACGCCACGGTCTTGAGTACAACTTGTTGAGAAATATTTCAAAAACCGAAAGGTTTGGCAGCTATATGGTTAACAATTAATTTTTGTGCAAAATCATCTTGATGTCTGGGTTAATCGACAAAATTGTCGAATTAGTATATGGGAAGATTTATGAGTGATTGTTGAGAAATAAATATATATTTACAACGAGTCCATCGATTCCATCCGATTCCGAATCTGCTTCCCAGCCTTCTCTAGTCGTAAAATAAATACCGCTATAATAAATCCTCTTAATCTATCACGTTCTTTGGAAAATTTCTCGGGGAAACTATATTTTGTGTAAATACTAACAAAGTTTTGCCTTGGGACCTGTTGATCATCACGTCATACTTTCATAAATGGAAATAGATGGCGTTTCATCATAAATATCAGATTGAAATAAAGTAAGAGCCAATTTGACTTTTGGAGTAAAGGCAATTTCGCAACGATTGCATTTCGTTTCAATTGACGCTATGATAAAGTTGTCTTGCAACGATTTGATGACGGTTTTCGACGTTTTTGAAGGCAAAAAGATGATCGTGTCATGTTTAAGCGCCAAGATATGAGCTGGCATTCTTGAAGGTGTTGGATCATAGAATGTCTTAAACATTTTGCCTGCTGAGCTTGTTTGTGGAGAAACTTTACAAATTCCTGGAGAATTCTTGGCAGCAAATCAACTTTTGTCATTCTCAACAGTCAGACCAGTCCGTGTATGTACTAAATGATCTTCAATAAAATAATCCGTATTTGTCAGGGTAGATACAAAATCAGAACTATAATTTGAATCCACCTTGCGATGGACTATATTAAATTATTATAAACGTTCACCAAAACATTTTGTGGTTGACGTCAAAGGATAAATGTCAAAACAAATCCATATGATCGATATCAATCGAAAGACTAAAGCTAGCACAAACATCGCAGATTGCTGCAAGTTTTTATTAATCAAATTCGCTTAAAGTGTCGTTTAAGACATTTAAAAGTTCTAAAAATAGTATCGCTTCACTAGAAACTAAGTAATGCAGCGATTGTTTTTGTTGTTACATTATTACATAACAATTAACTCTACTTTGGACTATGTTATTATGTTACACCCTGACGGATAAGTATGAAAGTTGACTGATGGCTTTTGAGAGAAGATTCATGTGAAGGTCGAGAAAGATTGTCTTAAGGTACGAAGCCAGATTGTATAAGGTACGAGATTATTATTATTCTTTCGTTGTCGTAGGAGACGACTTAACGGTGACAGATTAAAATCAAAAACTGACCACCAAATTAAAATTATAACTAAATTTCCGGTTATGATCAGTGACATGAGGTTTAGTATAAGCAAAGGAAATCCGACTGAATTTCAGAGTTAAAAAAGGTTAGTTTGGAACTAGAGTTGTTTTCCAAGAAACTCAAGATCCAAAAAGTAAACACGAAGTGTTCCAACGATACATGTTGCTTTATGAAGGTGACCTCATTAAGATCAAACAATTATTCAGTGACGTTCCATGTATGGAAAATATTTTGGCTAAATTCATTCCTTTTCTGGGAAGACATATTTCCAAAAAAATTTCAGAACACTTTTTAACAGTTAGTTTAAATCCAGTTTAAACTACTTAATATCTTATTTTCAGTAATTTGAAATCTGATGAAAATCTGTAAAATTTTTATTCATTCTAAAAACGTTTAAGGCTATAGACTGTCCAAATTTTCATTTGTTTTCCTTAAAATGTAAAAAATAGTAAATATATAAATAAATAGTAAATAGTAAATAGTAAATAGTAAATAGTAAATAGTAAATAGTAAATAGTAAATAGTAAATAGTAAATAGTAAATAGTAAATAGTAAATAGTAAATAGTAAATAGTAAATAGTAAATAGTAAATAGTAAATAGTAAATAGTAAATAGTAAATAGTAAATAGTAAATAGTAAATAGTAAATAGTAAATAGTAAATAGTAAATAGTAAATAGTAAATAGTAAATAGTAAATAGTAAATAGTAAATAGTAAATAGTAAATAGTAAATAGTAAATAGTAAATAGTAAATAGTAAATAGTAAATAGTAAATAGTAAATAGTAAATAGTAAATAGTAAATAGTAAATAGTAAATAGTAAATAGTAAATAGTAAATAGTAAATAGTAAATAGTAAATAGTAAATAGTAAATAGTAAATAGTAAATAGTAAATAGTAAATAGTAAATAGTAAATAGTAAATAGTAAATAGTAAATAGTAAATAGTAAATAGTAAATAGTAAATAGTAAATAGTAAATAGTAAATAGTAAATAGTAAATAGTAAATAGTAAATAGTAAATAGTAAATAGTAAATAGTAAATAGTAAATAGTAAATAGTAAATAGTAAATAGTAAATAGTAAATAGTAAATAGTAAATAGTAAATAGTAAATAGTAAATAGTAAATAGTAAATAGTAAATAGTAAATAGTAAATAGTAAATAGTAAATAGTAAATAGTAAATAGTAAATAGTAAATAGTAAATAGTAAATAGTAAATAGTAAATAGTAAATAGTAAATAGTAAATAGTAAATAGTAAATAGTAAATAGTAAATAGTAAATAGTAAATAGTAAATAGTAAATAGTAAATAGTAAATAGTAAATAGTAAATAGTAAATAGTAAATAGTAAATAGTAAATAGTAAATAGTAAATAGTAAATAGTAAATAGTAAATAGTAAATAGTAAATAGTAAATAGTAAATAGTAAATAGTAAATAGTAAATAGTAAATAGTAAATAGTAAATAGTAAATAGTAAATAGTAAATAGTAAATAGTAAATAGTAAATAGTAAATAGTAAATAGTAAATAGTAAATAGTAAATAGTAAATAGTAAATAGTAAATAGTAAATAGTAAATAGTAAATAGTAAATAGTAAATAGTAAATAGTAAATAGTAAATAGTAAATAGTAAATAGTAAATAGTAAATAGTAAATAGTAAATAGTAAATAGTAAATAGTAAATAGTAAATAGTAAATAGTAAATAGTAAATAGTAAATAGTAAATAGTAAATAGTAAATAGTAAATAGTAAATAGTAAATAGTAAATAGTAAATAGTAAATAGTAAATAGTAAATAGTAAATAGTAAATAGTAAATAGTAAATAGTAAATAGTAAATAGTAAATAGTAAATAGTAAATAGTAAATAGTAAATAGTAAATAGTAAATAGTAAATAGTAAATAGTAAATAGTAAATAGTAAATAGTAAATAGTAAATAGTAAATAGTAAATAGTAAATAGTAAATAGTAAATAGTAAATAGTAAATAGTAAATAGTAAATAGTAAATAGTAAATAGTAAATAGTAAATAGTAAATAGTAAATAGTAAATAGTAAATAGTAAATAGTAAATAGTAAATAGTAAATAGTAAATAGTAAATAGTAAATAGTAAATAGTAAATAGTAAATAGTAAATAGTAAATAGTAAATAGTAAATAGTAAATAGTAAATAGTAAATAGTAAATAGTAAATAGTAAATAGTAAATAGTAAATAGTAAATAGTAAATAGTAAATAGTAAATAGTAAATAGTAAATAGTAAATAGTAAATAGTAAATAGTAAATAGTAAATAGTAAATAGTAAATAGTAAATAGTAAATAGTAAATAGTAAATAGTAAATAGTAAATAGTAAATAGTAAATAGTAAATAGTAAATAGTAAATAGTAAATAGTAAATAGTAAATAGTAAATAGTAAATAGTAAATAGTAAATAGTAAATAGTAAATAGTAAATAGTAAATAGTAAATAGTAAATAGTAAATAGTAAATAGTAAATAGTAAATAGTAAATAGTAAATAGTAAATAGTAAATAGTAAATAGTAAATAGTAAATAGTAAATAGTAAATAGTAAATAGTAAATAGTAAATAGTAAATAGTAAATAGTAAATAGTAAATAGTAAATAGTAAATAGTAAATAGTAAATAGTAAATAGTAAATAGTAAATAGTAAATAGTAAATAGTAAATAGTAAATAGTAAATAGTAAATAGTAAATAGTAAATAGTAAATAGTAAATAGTAAATAGTAAATAGTAAATAGTAAATAGTAAATAGTAAATAGTAAATAGTAAATAGTAAATAGTAAATAGTAAATAGTAAATAGTAAATAGTAAATAGTAAATAGTAAATAGTAAATAGTAAATAGTAAATAGTAAATAGTAAATAGTAAATAGTAAATAGTAAATAGTAAATAGTAAATAGTAAATAGTAAATAGTAAATAGTAAATAGTAAATAGTAAATAGTAAATAGTAAATAGTAAATAGTAAATAGTAAATAGTAAATAGTAAATAGTAAATAGTAAATAGTAAATAGTAAATAGTAAATAGTAAATAGTAAATAGTAAATAGTAAATAGTAAATAGTAAATAGTAAATAGTAAATAGTAAATAGTAAATAGTAAATAGTAAATAGTAAATAGTAAATAGTAAATAGTAAATAGTAAATAGTAAATAGTAAATAGTAAATAGTAAATAGTAAATAGTAAATAGTAAATAGTAAATAGTAAATAGTAAATAGTAAATAGTAAATAGTAAATAGTAAATAGTAAATAGTAAATAGTAAATAGTAAATAGTAAATAGTAAATAGTAAATAGTAAATAGTAAATAGTAAATAGTAAATAGTAAATAGTAAATAGTAAATAGTAAATAGTAAATAGTAAATAGTAAATAGTAAATAGTAAATAGTAAATAGTAAATAGTAAATAGTAAATAGTAAATAGTAAATAGTAAATAGTAAATAGTAAATAGTAAATAGTAAATAGTAAATAGTAAATAGTAAATAGTAAATAGTAAATAGTAAATAGTAAATAGTAAATAGTAAATAGTAAATAGTAAATAGTAAATAGTAAATAGTAAATAGTAAATAGTAAATAGTAAATAGTAAATAGTAAATAGTAAATAGTAAATAGTAAATAGTAAATAGTAAATAGTAAATAGTAAATAGTAAATAGTAAATAGTAAATAGTAAATAGTAAATAGTAAATAGTAAATAGTAAATAGTAAATAGTAAATAGTAAATAGTAAATAGTAAATAGTAAATAGTAAATAGTAAATAGTAAATAGTAAATAGTAAATAGTAAATAGTAAATAGTAAATAGTAAATAGTAAATAGTAAATAGTAAATAGTAAATAGTAAATAGTAAATAGTAAATAGTAAATAGTAAATAGTAAATAGTAAATAGTAAATAGTAAATAGTAAATAGTAAATAGTAAATAGTAAATAGTAAATAGTAAATAGTAAATAGTAAATAGTAAATAGTAAATAGTAAATAGTAAATAGTAAATAGTAAATAGTAAATAGTAAATAGTAAATAGTAAATAGTAAATAGTAAATAGTAAATAGTAAATAGTAAATAGTAAATAGTAAATAGTAAATAGTAAATAGTAAATAGTAAATAGTAAATAGTAAATAGTAAATAGTAAATAGTAAATAGTAAATAGTAAATAGTAAATAGTAAATAGTAAATAGTAAATAGTAAATAGTAAATAGTAAATAGTAAATAGTAAATAGTAAATAGTAAATAGTAAATAGTAAATAGTAAATAGTAAATAGTAAATAGTAAATAGTAAATAGTAAATAGTAAATAGTAAATAGTAAATAGTAAATAGTAAATAGTAAATAGTAAATAGTAAATAGTAAATAGTAAATAGTAAATAGTAAATAGTAAATAGTAAATAGTAAATAGTAAATAGTAAATAGTAAATAGTAAATAGTAAATAGTAAATAGTAAATAGTAAATAGTAAATAGTAAATAGTAAATAGTAAATAGTAAATAGTAAATAGTAAATAGTAAATAGTAAATAGTAAATAGTAAATAGTAAATAGTAAATAGTAAATAGTAAATAGTAAATAGTAAATAGTAAATAGTAAATAGTAAATAGTAAATAGTAAATAGTAAATAGTAAATAGTAAATAGTAAATAGTAAATAGTAAATAGTAAATAGTAAATAGTAAATAGTAAATAGTAAATAGTAAATAGTAAATAGTAAATAGTAAATAGTAAATAGTAAATAGTAAATAGTAAATAGTAAATAGTAAATAGTAAATAGTAAATAGTAAATAGTAAATAGTAAATAGTAAATAGTAAATAGTAAATAGTAAATAGTAAATAGTAAATAGTAAATAGTAAATAGTAAATAGTAAATAGTAAATAGTAAATAGTAAATAGTAAATAGTAAATAGTAAATAGTAAATAGTAAATAGTAAATAGTAAATAGTAAATAGTAAATAGTAAATAGTAAATAGTAAATAGTAAATAGTAAATAGTAAATAGTAAATAGTAAATAGTAAATAGTAAATAGTAAATAGTAAATAGTAAATAGTAAATAGTAAATAGTAAATAGTAAATAGTAAATAGTAAATAGTAAATAGTAAATAGTAAATAGTAAATAGTAAATAGTAAATAGTAAATAGTAAATAGTAAATAGTAAATAGTAAATAGTAAATAGTAAATAGTAAATAGTAAATAGTAAATAGTAAATAGTAAATAGTAAATAGTAAATAGTAAATAGTAAATAGTAAATAGTAAATAGTAAATAGTAAATAGTAAATAGTAAATAGTAAATAGTAAATAGTAAATAGTAAATAGTAAATAGTAAATAGTAAATAGTAAATAGTAAATAGTAAATAGTAAATAGTAAATAGTAAATAGTAAATAGTAAATAGTAAATAGTAAATAGTAAATAGTAAATAGTAAATAGTAAATAGTAAATAGTAAATAGTAAATAGTAAATAGTAAATAGTAAATAGTAAATAGTAAATAGTAAATAGTAAATAGTAAATAGTAAATAGTAAATAGTAAATAGTAAATAGTAAATAGTAAATAGTAAATAGTAAATAGTAAATAGTAAATAGTAAATAGTAAATAGTAAATAGTAAATAGTAAATAGTAAATAGTAAATAGTAAATAGTAAATAGTAAATAGTAAATAGTAAATAGTAAATAGTAAATAGTAAATAGTAAATAGTAAATAGTAAATAGTAAATAGTAAATAGTAAATAGTAAATAGTAAATAGTAAATAGTAAATAGTAAATAGTAAATAGTAAATAGTAAATAGTAAATAGTAAATAGTAAATAGTAAATAGTAAATAGTAAATAGTAAATAGTAAATAGTAAATAGTAAATAGTAAATAGTAAATAGTAAATAGTAAATAGTAAATAGTAAATAGTAAATAGTAAATAGTAAATAGTAAATAGTAAATAGTAAATAGTAAATAGTAAATAGTAAATAGTAAATAGTAAATAGTAAATAGTAAATAGTAAATAGTAAATAGTAAATAGTAAATAGTAAATAGTAAATAGTAAATAGTAAATAGTAAATAGTAAATAGTAAATAGTAAATAGTAAATAGTAAATAGTAAATAGTAAATAGTAAATAGTAAATAGTAAATAGTAAATAGTAAATAGTAAATAGTAAATAGTAAATAGTAAATAGTAAATAGTAAATAGTAAATAGTAAATAGTAAATAGTAAATAGTAAATAGTAAATAGTAAATAGTAAATAGAAAATATTAAATATTAAAAAATATAGGGTGCCAGTACATTTAGCCTAAGTCAATAGGCGTCAATATTCTTAGTAATTTTTAAAAGCGACTTACGGTTTTAATTGGAATTCAAAGCTTTTGAGATGCAAAAATTTGCAACCCATGATACCGGCCACTGGTATCATGAGGTAACCGTTTGTTATTAACTTTAAAATGAAAACAATTTTCTTCCGCAGTACATAAAGCGAGAAAACTGAAAGTAATTTTATTTATTTGTACAAAATTTTCATCTAAGAACCATACTGTAAAAAAGTCGTTGCAAGAAGAAAAAGCAAGAAACACACACATATATACACAAACTCGCAATATAATGCCTCCATAGAAAAAGACTTAGCACGTTTAACTTTTTTTTGTAGCTTTTATTTTTCCATATTATTATTATTTTTAATAAAATGAAAATAAAAGTTCAACGATTTTTTTTTTTTTTACAAAAGAAAAGTCAAAAAGTCAGAGTCACAAATCTTTTAAGCCATTTATTATTGTGTTCTAAAAATGAAAACGAGAGAACCAAAAAAAAAAAATTAAAATTAAAAAAAACGAAGAATTATTACTTTAAATATGTAGAAACCTTTAACATTTGCTCTCTCATCTTATGTTGTATTTTCTGATTTTTTTTTTGTTTTTAAGCTTTTCTGAAAGCCTTCAGGGTGTGTAATTTAATATTCGTACATACATATATTTATAGAAAATAAAAAAAAATAAAAAAACAATAAATAAATTCGCATATATACATATTGGAATAATAACGGTGATTGTTTCACTCGAACACCAACCAGAACCAATGTGAAATGCTCGATGTAAAATTTTATTTTCCTATATGGTCGTGGAAAAAATTGTATTTGGTACATATATAACAGAAAGTGGAACATAAAACACTTGCTATATAAATCAAAAAATTTGCATACACGCAAAAAATATGTATCCTGTAACAAAAAAAAAAAAAAAATAACCGAAATGAATTTTAAGTGTGAATACGTGTATATACATATATATCGTGCATACACGAGAGGTGGATGGGTTATTACGAATTTCGTAAAGTTTTTTTTTTTTTTTTTGGATAACCATATGTGAAATTTTATGTTATTGATTTTCAAATAATTTTTCAAAATTACGTTTCGCTTACCTTGCCAAATATTTGTTTGGACGACGATGTTGTTGTTGTTGTTTAGCATATTATGTAATGTGTACGTTATGTTTTACCACAACTATTCGAGTAACTCAACATTTTCAATTAACTTTATACAAATAATCTACCGTTGAATTCGTATTGCTCTATGTTATTATAGTATTATTTACTGTTATATTTACGTCGATTTTATTACTCGCGGAATAATTTTAGAGGGCGTAGCAGTTGGAGTTATAACATTTAACTTTATCATGAAAAACATAGTTTA
Source organism: Tipula confusa (assembly GCA_963556175.1). Lineage (NCBI taxonomy): Eukaryota > Metazoa > Arthropoda > Insecta > Diptera > Tipulidae > Tipula > Tipula confusa. Next base: position 3,184,570 of record OY744475.1, read on the forward strand.
TTTAATTTACGACATTTTAAGGACTACATAGTCCTCAACAGTGATTCCTCCACGTTTTGAGGAGTTCATATTCCACCATTAGAAGGTGATTATGTATGTTAATCCCATATTATAATCCCAATATATTATTTTCAAATTACAATATAAACACTGAACCAATTAAAGACTTCCATATTCACCAATTAAAGTATTCGGCAAAGCCTGAATATAATCGGTTAAAGAGAATTGAAGATGAATTATTACTCCATTCACTAAAACACTTAAGAAAATGAATCAATCGTTAAAATATGTCGTAATTTTCGTGGAATATTGCATTTGACCAGGGACCAATTAAGTGCAACGGATTTGATTCTATTAGTTCTTAACACTAATCCTATATTCTATAAATCGTATCAGTCAAGTACAAGAAGTGTTACAGGAGGATATAATTGAGCCAAGTCCAACGACGCTTAAATATGGCTCCAGGGAGTTTTAAATTGTCATAAATTTTCGAAAACTAAATCAATCATCTATCAGTAATGTGTTTTGATGAAACAATCCGATAAAGAAAAAACAGCCTTTAGTAGCAGCCTTAGGACACTATACTAATATGTGAAAATGCCATTTGTTTTGAAGAACTGTTCAACTTTTCAATGGTTGATAAACACTATTATGTCTGGAGTACATGGTATTCACTGTTTAGTTCATTTGGATGATGTTTTGGTTTATGTTGCAACACTATAGATGAAAATAATCAATCAAACATGAAAAAACGTGTTCTCAAAGTTTCGTTTTAAGAATTTAAATTTGAATCCTAAGAAATGATGTTTTCTTCAAAAGGGAATAGGTTATCTGGAACATATGAATAACCAATATGGTTTGCATCCAGATCCAACTAAGATACAAACAGTGGTACCCAATTTCACAAAATAAAAAACAATTGAAATTATTTCTTGGATTAATCGAGTAATATTCGATTTTGTTAAAATTTTAAAACCGTTGACCTCCTTACTATTTAAAGTTTATTATGAATGGAATGTTTTTAAAGATGAAATATTCAACATTTTAAAGCATCCAAATAGTACACCACTCATCCTTCAATTTCCGGATTATGAAAAGGACTTTATCTTGACTTCTGATAGCCATTCGATGCCATTATCGCAGATAGTTCACCTATGCAAGCCGAATGTTGAATATTGGAGAACAAAACTATTGCAGTTTGGCCTGTGCAACATTTTTGCCGTACTTCTACGGTCGTAAATTGAAACTATATATAGATCAAAAGGAATTGATCTGCATGATGGACATACAAGATTCCCTATCACATATAGTTCGATGGCAAGCCAAATCCATAGAAAATTCAATGCAAATGCTGATGCACGATGCTGTTCATGTCTTTACCAGATCTTAGTCAAAACTTCGATCAACGAAGCCCGAGGACGATGATAATGAGCCTGATTCAGCCGCATTACCCCAGAACATGGAACAATGAATTAAAGGCCTCTACAAGTTATCACAACATCGTCTTTGGCTTTCGCAATATTATTTAAGGACATTCCTGATTCATTAGGTCCAATATAGTCAATCTGGACAAGATGATCTAACAATATTTGTTTTGCTATGCCGATCAAAAATCAGGAAGCGCATACCGCAGCTGTAAGAGTTAAAATTTCACTTGTATGAGTTAAAAAGTCTTGCTTTTTTCCGTTCACCAGTAAGGAGTATTTAAAACATTTTTATGCCCCAAAGGGTAACTTTTTACCTTTTAATTTATGCTTGGGTCAAACAAGGCTTTTTCAAAAAAGGGATTTTCAAAGTAATATTTTCCCTTGGGTAGTTTTGTTACAATATAAATAAATAAATCAAGGTTGCGGTGACTCAGAACAAATGACCTGTCCTGCTCTCTTACAAGGCTCAGAAGGGGTCCTTGCACGTGGCCCTTGGGACTGACCAACCTGCTTCTCTTACATTAGTTTACTTAGTTTACTTAATTGATTGGTAATTTCTTTTGGCAACTTACGCTTTTTGAATTTCCTCTGCAAGTGACTAAAGGTGCAACTATATCCCTAATTTTTCTGAAATCCCTAATTTTTCTTAAGTCTAAACGCTTTCCTTATTGTTCACAAGTTTATTATGAAAAAATTGTTTAATACAATTAACCATTGAATCATAAAATTTCATCTACAAATTAATGTAAGTGCAAATGTAGTACTAGCACATTTACGCCTGGAAACCTAATAAAGGACATCGGTTTAAATTAGGTGAAAGTTTGTAGTCGACGCGCTCGTGTGTTGGTAATTTATTAGAACAAAAAGCCAAAATTACTTTTGAATGCTTTCGATTCTGTTTGGATGAGAGTCATAGAAAGGAGACCATATAACACTTGCGTACTTTTGTGAGTTACTCTTGAAAGTCCTATGAGTTTCTTTTAATAAATCCTAACATTGATTAGGCTTTTTTCAATATGACGGTTAATCGTTAGACCGAACTAAAAATAACTCTTAAATCATTTGCTACATTAACTCTTTTCAAGATGTGGCCATTTAAGAAATAGTCGAAAGTTACTGGAAGCCTAGGTTTTGAATATGTAATTAACTGGTATTTGTCAACATTCAAAAATAAATCATTGGAATACCAATTACCAAAATAGCTAGAATCATGTTGTAAAATATATAGCGATCCAAACTACTAGATATGTCAGCAAACATTTTCATATCGTCAGTAAACAAAAAATAATTAGCATATTCGAAGCAATCCACAACAAAAAAATAAATAAAAGGGGACCTAACTAACTGTCCTGAGGCACATCAGACTATGCAAAGAAACACTTTGAGTAAGTTTCATCTATTTTAACATACATTTTCCGATTAGGTAAGTATGACTTCTGCCAATCTATAATGGAACAAAGTAACAATTAACTTCACTTAGCTTATAAAACAATAACCGGTGATTTACTTTGTCGAAAGCTTTAGCAAAATCGGTATACATACCATATCATCCTAAACATTCGAGATGATCGATTCAATGGAAGTACATCACATCTTTGACCATTGATTTGAACAATTTGAGAATGTAAGATAAAATTGCAATTTCGCGATAATTATTTACGATACTCCGCAAACCACTTTTGTAGATAGGTATAATTTTAGATATTTTCCAAAGTTCGGGGAATATGCCTTGGCTTAAACTCAACAGTAAACACAAAGGTCTTGTTAATCCAAAAGCACAATGTTTAAGTAAGGATACTGGTAAATCATCAGGACTAGGCTCTTTGGAAACATCCAAACTTAACAAGGCCTTCTTTACGTCATATGCTCACAAAAACCATATTCTGATTATATGACAGTGAGGAGTGACGAACATGATTACTATCCTTTACAAATACACTTTTCAAATATTCTAAAAACAAATTGCTGATTATATTCGAATCATTAAATTTTTGGCCATTAAACTCCATAAACACCTATAATCCGTTTTTGTGATTTTTAAGTTTGACACATTGCCAAAATTTCTTCGGATTACATCGTAAATTGTCTTCTATATCAATTATGTAATTGTGCAATTATGTGATTGAGTACATGCAAAAGCTGATTTTGTTTGCTTATATATTCCATGTGAGCTTTATTGCGCAGTACCTCAAAATGTTTCAGTTCTTTAGTGAACCACGGATCTTTAAGGCAATTCGACATTTTTATTTTGATTTTAGAAATATTTTAATTGCGTACTTTAACAAATCATTAAAGGTAGGTATCTACTGAACGAAGAGTGAACTTCCAATCTACTTCAGCCAAAAATTTATTTATTGAGTATAATCAGCTTTCGAATAATTATATTTAGCACGAAATTAAGGTTGCCCAAATTCTGCAAAGCAAATTCGATTGTTATAGAAGTGTTGTGTAATCGCAATAGCTGGCTTATTGGGTTACTAAATGCAACCAACATAAGAATAATTACATTAAAAAATAAATGAACTAGAAAAACAAAAAACAAAACGAGTGAGGAGTCAGTTTTTGTTCGACGGAAAACAAACAAAAAAAGTTTAATAAATATGACGCGCTGTGGAAGACGCCATTATGAAAATTCAAAAAAAAATTATTTTTAATTTACGTTTGCATTTGTAAAATAATAATAATAAAATCAAAAAATATTAACTACAAATAATATTACAAATATATGTACAACAGTTTTGTGTTGAAGTTGGTGGAATAGATCGTAGAAGCTCGAGTACCACAACAGAAGTATGAAAAATACTTGAATAGCCGGCAAAATCTTCACATGATTTAAGATTAAATAATCGGTTATTAGTGTAAAAAATTAAATCCAAAAAAGTGCCACGACTGTTTGGTATAGTGTTTATCTGACAAAGCACCATAAAGGAAAGGCATATTTTAATTTATGGAAGCACCTAAATTCTCCATATAATCATATTCGCAAAATATGCGGCAAAAGAAACGTTTGTATTAGAAGGGATCAAAACATTTTCAACCATCAACCAAAATGAATCCGGAAAATTAAACTCGCCGAATATATAAAAGTTCGAGCTACCACCGTTCATGAGTGGAAATACTGTAAACAAAATAGCGACACAGCGATATGTTAGAATTGCACGGAAGATGCACTATGCTCATTAATAAATAATATGCATTTAGTTTAAGATTGACCGAAATGAAATCCAAGGTTGGATCCCAATACGCAAGTTCGTATAACAGATTTTTTTCCGGACCGCAATAAGTCCACCACTTGTATGATCTGTAGCAATGGTATAAAACTTTATCGATTAGTGTGGCCAAGGGATGTTGTGCCTGATGAATATAAAGTAGCCACGATATTCCCTATATTTTAGAAAAGAGATCATTCTAAATGCAAAAACTATTACAGTAGAGCTAAGCTTTGCACGAGGTACAAATTACAGTCTTACATAATATTCGAAATACATCTCTGTGGTGGAAGAAATTGTAGATGACAGCAGATTTTAGATAAAAACTAAATTGTCATGACGTACACAGGTGATCCTGGACTTCCAGTAAATCTTTGACTCCTATGAGTTTTACTGATTTTATAAGTGTCGGACTCTGCCAAGGTACAGCAGTACCATAAAATATATGATTATGATTAACGATAGCGCATATACAGATATATCATTAGACTAAATCAAGATAACGAGAATACGCACGCCTCTCTAATTTACTCAGTTTTGTTTTATCGATTCAATTTAAATTGATACAATAAATTAAGTTTTCCAATTGTAACCCAAAAACTAAAAAGTTAATCAAAATCTTTAACAAAATTAAAACTCAAAAGCTCGAGAACTTTATTAAAATTTTTTAAATTAAAACAATAATCATATAGATCTAGCATAGATATGTAGATAGGGTAAGCACACATGAGTAAATATACTACATCTATACATATTCAGATATAAAGTATAGATAATATGTATAGATATAGATAATATTATATGATTTTCTATCTTCCATAAAAATAGATACACTTACTGGAAAATTTAAATAATAAGAAATTGAATAAGACAGTACTCTTATCTATTGTGGAAAATTTATAAAAATTTAAATATTTTCAATATATGCAGAATTTAAAAAAATTAAAATTCAAAGTAATTTTTTTTCTTTTTAAAAAATCCAATCAGTATGTGTATACAGTGCATTAGTACATGTAATGGGTGTTAACACCCAGAATAAAGCTACTGACACCAACAAAGTTAATGTATAGAAAATTTTGTATGCACCATATATGCATACAGATATTAAATTATGATAAATAATCGTATAATATATGTAATAACAACAACAACAACAAAAACAAATAGATAGACGAATAATTTATTGTTGGCTATGTATATGGAAAAATAATTTTAAATTTTTTTCATGATTATTCTGTGTATGCAAATTTCCTTAGGATTAAATTTATGATATGGCCATTGTTGTCACACAAATTAATTTTTTTGTTTAACACTTTATGCAATCTGTGTTAAAACTATAATATATTAAAAATAAAAATTGGACATCTAGCGTACAAAATTAATTACACCAACGAAATTCATCGCCATAAAATAATTTATGGTAACCAAAATGTTAATTGGTGATCGCAGGCTATAACACTAGATTTCATAAATTTTTACTGATATACTGACATTTGAGTTGCTGGGTAAGGCAACTTAGAAGTAAAAAATTATTTTGAAAAATTAAGGTTGACTATGGGATCTTTATCTAACAATTTTTTAAGTTTCACAAACTAAAGTAACAAATAATGAGAATAGAATGGCGTAATTCATAGAACAAAAACTCACGACATGAGTTCAAAATAGAATCCGTCTTACTGCATTCCGACCATAGTGGAAACCTAGATCTATTGCGAAACCTCGAGATTTCAGAGATCAGGACGGTGCACTAATTGACCACAAAGGCCAGGAATAATCCAAGAGCATCCAAGAGTAAAGGGCAAAAAGGAACTTTAAGGTGTACGGAAGGAAATATTTTTGTAAAACAAGTTAAAAAAAAGATTCGAAATTTTACAATTGTAAGCATTACAGATTTGTTGGTTTAAATTATACCAATTACTAAATGAGTTTAGATCCTGCTGTAAGTTTACCATGTCGTCATTTTTAATTCTTTTAAAAAATTTTATATCGTCGGCATAAATTATGAACCTGCAATGTCTAAAACATGACCAATTTAAAATGGCTTCAATTTGGCTACAATTGGGAATCTCGGCAGGACATTAATATTTCTAGAAAGCGCATCGTTTACAATATAATTGCTGAGTTCGGTTCGTCAGAGATGATAAACTCCACTTTAAAGGAAGAAAATTACATTTAAGATGTTCAACCTTCCGTTTTATAGTAAATAAATAATTAATAATTTACGATTGATTCAAATAACTTCGGAATGGCTGATAGGATGGAGTTTCTACTTCAATTTAAAATATTAGCTCTGTGTCCACTCTTGAAAACAGGCTTGACGCAGTGGGATTTCTAAACTCAAATTAAAGAGGTATATGTTTTTGGTTCGAACAAAAAAAAAATGAAAAAAAATTCAACAGCGTCCAAAGTTGACCCTTTACAGCAATCTTTTAACTTAATCTTTCAGACCATATTTGTACAATTAGTGAGTTTGTAGGTGGTCAGCCCAACGAACGATTTTACACAGAATCGGTCACGAATTGTGGAAAGCTTTGGCGATCGGACTCGGGACTACGTTATATTTCAGCCAACAGCTTCAGATATCAGCAGTAAGACGAGTGGAAGTTTATAGGTGAATTGCAGACAACTAATTGTCTACATTAAACCATACAGCACATAGATAATAAGTGCCAATACCAGCTTATCTTTAAAAGATAGTTTGGCTCTGAGAATCTTTAAATTGTCACTTTCTAGGCCCATCACATTTGCAACCAAATCGTTAGACATAGCCACTAAAATACGAGATCTCTTCACCACCAATTTCTCAGAATTGTGCTAGCTGGTAAACCATGTTTCTGTAACCCCAATGACGTTTTATTCATTTTCCACTACCGACAAGTAAAATACGTGTGATGTAGATCAAATTTCAACTGTTTTAGCTCTGGATAAAACCTGACATGAAGGATGAACGATTACGGCTTAATACCTTTAGGAAGTTGACGGAGGTTAATAATTGCTGGAGATGACAGAAAGATGCGTTACAACTTCGGAAAACCAGGTGTAAGGGTTCGACGAATATCTGAATAAACTAATACAATTTAAACTCTGCTCACTAGGACCTAGCTGGGAAACAAGATCAACTGCCTTACTATAATCTACTTTTTTCCACAAATAGCCAATGACTTGCTTCGCTGTTGTCGAAGAATCTAAATTACTGTCATAAAGATGTTTCAAATGATATACCTCGAAAGCGGATAGATCTTTATCAGCACCAGCACCATAGTGCCTATAGGGTGTATAATTAAGGACTACTGTGAAGATACAATTTGACTATTGTCTTCATTCAGTAACTTAAGCTGTATCCGAGAGAATCGGAACTGCTTGTAACGATCTAGCTCTTACAGTAAGCTCACAAAAATATAATACTCCACCGAAGGCGTAAAATAACCAAAACTCCATGAATTGTGTACCCGATCCGCTAAACTCTTTTACGCTGAATTGTATTACAATCACACAAATATCACCTCCATATGGCAGCGGACGTGGTTGGGCTGATTAGGGCCGGCGCTTCCGTAGGAGCATTTGGTGCGGTAAAACTGGACTAATTCCAATAAATTTTAAATTTAGAATTTTGAAGATACAGTTTGACAGTCAATATTACAGTCAATATTTAGAATTTTTTAGATCGACTGACCATAATGTTTATTCATTTAAACTCAATGGTGTCAACCTTTATAATCGCGGGCCATTAGCCTTTTGCATATCAGCAACAATCATTGCGACTATCATGATTCACTGTAATAAGCTGCTCCTAAAGCGACAGAAAACGCCATATATTGTATCAATAAAGGTCTGAAAAGGTCTTACGGCTATCGATTAAGCTGTTCTGTTAGTTCTGCTTTGAAACCTTACTTTCAGGTTTGCCAACACTTATGTTACTATAATCGATTGACAACTGATCCCCGACTACTCAGCCACCAAACATTTTTGATCTCACATTTTTGAGTGTTTAATTGCAAAATCTTCAAACATACACTCAAACCACGTTTATAAAAATCGGCAATGTAAACACACATATGATAAAGGATTTAAAGTTCAATGCAACTGACCTTTTAATATTATGTTTTCACAATAAATTGTTGTGTCCTGTAAGGAATCCTTAAAAATTGTCATTGTTAAATATTTCCATATCATTCAATCATTTTCGCTCTAAATGTTAAAATACAAAATAATTCAATCGAAAATTATTCGAAAAAAACTCTTTAGGGGATAGTTAACATTACAAGAATGTATATTGTCAAAATTGTAGACAGTATAGAAAATATTAAAGGTATTACTACACTATATAGTTTTGTCTTTATTTTCTCAGCAGCATAACCATAAAAAAAAATTCTGTAATTTGCATATTTTCATTTCAGTTTCAATCATTTCGTTTGTTGTACGTACATACATAGAAATACGACCAAAATAAAATTCTGGAAAATTTAGTTGTGAAATGAAAATGAATGAGTTGCAGATGAGATGACATATACAAAATACAAAAACAACATTTTCTAATGTTTATTGTGATTTTATGGTTCTGATGATTTTATGCTGTCAACATAAAATTATTATAATTTGAAATGGTTTTCAGTTAAGTCAAATATAAAATTAGATTTTTACTATATACACAGTACAAACGGTAATGTCGCGACGATGAAAATCTTACTTTGGTTTGTTTGCTATTCGCTATATGGTATAGCGAGTAGATTGGCGTGTGAAAATATAAATTTCAAGCGAAACTTTTTTTTGTTCATATACATAAATGACTTAATACACTTAATTTAAGTTCGGTTAAGTTCATTTTTTATATATGTATATGTATGTAGCGGTATGCAATACAGTTGGAAGCTTGTTTTCTGTTTTTGGATTCTTTGTTTGTTTTTAGTCAAAAATAAGTTTAGATCTCTTCTTCGGTTCTTCTTCAGCATTATAGTATTATTAAAATTATTATATTATGACTACTTCTTCGTTTTCTTCGCATTGGTCTTGTTTTTCTTCGTTATAGTTCATTTTCTTTCCGTAATATATGTACATACATTTATGCTAAAAATGTAAAGCTTTTTTTTAGGTAAAAACAGTGGAGTAGTTTTATGTTTGGAATTCCGCATATTCGGCCTTGTGTGTTTACTAACTTTCGAAGAGAACAAAGTTCCAAACCCTTTTGACAATTAAAATCTGAGCTCTACCTTGGACTCTTTACGATTTTGCACATAAAACATTCGAATATTCGTTTGCTGGGTTTGGCAGATTACGTTACATATATACCAGTTTCTATTAACAAACTATCCACCTTTCCTATTTATTATAATGATTTATAAAGCCAAATACCATCCTTCCCTGGTGATGTTTTTTGTGGGGTTTTGAAGATCCCTATAAAGATTTTAATTGTGATCGACAAATTTTTAACTATATCTCGCTCGGTGTTTGTTAGAATACGATTGTTCAGAGCAGCTCACGAACCCAAGAACTACATAAATGCTTCAAGCACGCGTACGACAATTTACCGTATACGAGACAGAGTGATAGAAAACGCAACTAATCTGGCTTAATCATAAGAACAAGGAGAGTGCGATGTTAGACCGAGTGAGAACGAAAGAAAAGAATCGTTATTGAGAATGATGAATATGTTAGTTAGAGAAATCTCTTTAACCATTATAGATCATCGGAATGCTTGAGAATGTTTATCACTTTGACAATCCTAGAACTGGCAAGGCGTACACTCTAAAGTCGAGTAAAGAGTAGATTCTGTGGTCCTTCTGCACAAGGTACTCGATCATTTCAATTCCCGTTTGCCACAGTTCCTGTTTGCAACAGTTAAATGCGGATCACGTCAAGATTCGTGTTAACCAAGTTGACAAAAACCAATGATTCTCCGGTACAACCACCAAATGCCTTGTGAATGGGACACAGTGTAAGATTGTCAAAAACATTTGGCCACTCTTTGTCGAGCTCAATTGTTTGCTGAAGATTTGCCAAATTTAAAGATAACTTTTCCTGAGATCGGCGACCAAATCAGCCAAAATCTCAAATTACCAAATTTGTTACTAAATTCTCAGCTGCAGAAGGGCGACTGCTACCACTAACCTTTTGCAGAGAAAACCATGTACTATTGGGTTAACCTTCTCCTAGTGGATCACGTTATAATGCACAATGCAATAAACACGATACTTACACATACGTTTATGATAAATGGAATTGTCAGATTTTGTCAAAGAAAATTTATTAAGGTTAGTTACAGACCAAATGTAGGCTTATAATGTGGAATTTAACTAAGGTAAACTAGGGGTGACTTTTTTGTTAGCTACCCCACGAAGCACTAGGAAAACATTCTTAATTTTGATATTGGCAAACCATTCAGTAAAATAGATTTGTCTATTAGATGCACTGAACCGAACGCTAAAAAAACTACAGGCCAAAGTTAACCTGTTACTGCGATCTTTTACCAGTTCTTGTAGACCATATTTTTATAATTGGTGGTCATTGTACTTGGTCAGCCCACCGAACGATTTTACACACATTTGTAATGGCGTTGTGGTTGGCGGCGGGGATCAAACTTACGACCGCAATGTGTTCAAGGCAACACCTTAATTATCATATACAACCGGTGACACCCGAACGCTAAACGATCTCAGAAATTCAAATGTCGTCAAGGGGGGGGGGGGTTGATTTTGCTTTGGTGATTTTCGGCAAACACTTCCTGCCATAGCAAAACGACAACGTTTAAGAACGCCTTAAATATAAATCATTGACACGGAATTCAATTCTAACACTCAATTTGCATTCAGTGAAGAAATTCAGTGCTTGAAATTGAAGGGAGGTGTTTGGCATCACCGCAACTTAAATACATACAAACACATCAGTTTATGAATCAATCCTAACGTATTGAAGTTGTTCGATTTTAGAGATTGTCATTGTTAACCCAAACAGTTCATAAAGTTACAAGTGTTGTTAGGATGTGAGATGTCGGCCGTGATCAATGATGCCAGAAGGTAGCCAAAACGAGCCTCTCCAAGGGAGACATAACAAGATTGGAAACTTATGCTTATAGCATAAGAGAGCGAACGTTAGTGTTGGATATAACAACTCGGCTGGATCTACTGAAGAAAGCATTCAATGACTTTATCGAATGTAGTTGAAAATGAATGCTTTTAAAGAGGTCTTGCTCTTTTTATCAGATAAGACTGAATATGAAACTAAATATTTAAATGTGAAGGCGATATATATGGTGTAACGCATCAAACGGCAAACCAGTCTCTATATATGAACCACATTGTTCGGTTCGATTACTCAGACTAAATATGCTAACGTTTTCAGATTAGGAGACCCAACATAAGCCTGGGCTCATAATACAAATAGTAAATAGTTTCCATCGTTTAACGAAGTTTTGAGGTTTTGAGTGATCAGTGTGATGCATTAAAAACTTAAGTTTAATCGAAACTTAGAATCTAAGGAATTATATAGCAAATCTATTGATGAGTTTATTTCACTTGGCCACATGCAAAGAGTTCCCGAAAACAAACTAAATAAAAGCGACGGTGAAATTAAATTCCTTTCCCATCGAAGGAAGCAGCTTCTCTAACAATATTTAGAAATATAGAACATCAGCCACCCCTTTTCTAGCCATACAAGTAGTATTGCACCAATTAGCAGGATATTACAGAGCAGCCGATCATCCAGAGGTGTCTAATGTGATTGAAAATCTGTTTAGTGTTGATGACTTATTAACTGAGGCGAAGAGTGTTGCAAGCAGAAAAATAAGGATGTAAACAAATGTCAACAAAAGGTGGCAATCAAATGTTCCAAGGTTTAACGAGATCGATAAAAATCAAAATCAATCTATCCAAAAAATAGACGAGGGATGGATGTCGCCTATTTAATGCCTGCGTATTAGGAATTCAAGGAAGATGAGTTCCTCGTCCCTATTGCAAGTTTCTGCAATGATTTTAGAAACCTTTAGGACGGTAAAGCCCATTTATTATCAATATAAAACTATTTATGTACAAATTATGAATTTAAAAGGTTATATCTGGGACGAAACATTTCACCAGAATCTGCATGATTACTGAAGAATAAGTCACAATCAGTTCGAACTGTTTAATTCTGTGAAAATCAAGAGATTTGTTGGTCAAATTTTAGATGACATTAAATGGTATGGATTTAGCTGCTTCCACATTTAATGCCTGCATATGCGATATGAATGTATATGCGATCTTGATAAGGACCGATTCCAGGATCGTACTTGCTTGGTTATCAGATCATCTGAGACGGTGGAAGGTGTAAGTCACTATTGTTACTACCTTTTATAAAATCCCTTTTTTAATAAGACATAAATAATTTTGAGCACATTCAACCGAAAACAAAGCAGTATAAATTAATTTTCTGGACTATCTTTATCGTAGAAACTTGAATTTTCTTTTTAAAGTATAGCCGATGTTCCAAACCATTTCTGGAGAGATTATGATTGTTTAAAATCTTGGTAAATAATGGTAATATGACACAGACCTGCTCCACTATACCGTATGTTCATTCATCTGTATATCATTTTGTATGAAAATGTTTGTATTTATTTAGATATAATAAAATTTATATTTTATAAAAAATACAAAACAGCAAAAAAATAAAAAAATAAAAATAAGAAAACTTCTGTGTACGTGAAAATTTCGTATTTTCTTTTTTAAATAAGTATTTTTGTGTGAATTGTTTTTCTTTATTTTGCAATGTAATTTATAGCTAAAATAAGATATCTAACATGTGCATTTTCTACTTTGCCATATCACTTAGATATATTATATATTTGACTTGTATTTTTTTGGAATAAAAATGGCAAAAAATAAACTTAGCATTTTTTTTACTTATTTGTGCTTCAAGTTCTTCTAAATAAATATGTAGCTATATATGTACATTTGTTGCTGTTATTTTTAGAAAAAATAATACATAAAATAAACTTTTATACAAGATTGCTTTAATTGTTACTCTTATCATTATTATTAAGGTTGGGAAATTTGGAAATTAAAAACGTTCGTAGATTTCAGGTTTTCTAGAAAAACGAAATAGCAGAAAAAAAAAAGAAAAATACTCGACATGGAGAAGGAGGTTTTTACATAAATACGTTTGTTCGTTTAGAAAATGTAAAGTGAAAATCCTAGTTTACAATATAAATAAGTTTATTCGCCTGTCAAACAGTCAAATATAAACCACTTGTGACCATTTTTCAATCAAACAAACGTCTCAAGTTTATAGAACCGACATAAAAAGTTTTTTTTACTCCCGTTATATAAAATCCATTAGAAAAATACTCCAAAATCAATATGGAATTAAAAATTAATTTTCTACGAATTCAATTTTCATAATATATTGTCATCAATGATTATATATATATATATATATATATATATATATATATATATATATATATATATATATATATATATATATATAACGCTATCAGCTCTTGTATATTCATAATTTTGTGTCTTAAAGCCTTGTCGAATTTAAATGCAAAAAATATTTATTAAAAAGTATGAATATTTTAAAGAAATTTTATTCTGATATCTAAGCTTTTGATTAAGATATTATTAAAATTATTAAGAGAGCGGCAAAAAAAAGTGAGTCGACTAAAATTTTGCACTAATCGTTTAAAAACTTAGGTGACACAAAAAGGTACCAGCTAACAATTTGTTCTACGTCGAGTAAAACTTGTCCGACTCGATGACTCTAGTTTTGTTAAAACATTAGAAATGTATTGGCAGCTAGATGGAGATTTGCAAAATAACAAAAAAATAATAATAATATGCAAAATTGTCATAATTTTTGGCCCAGGCAGAATAATCGCTCCATCTATTACATTAGGCAAGGTGTTTGTGTAACGGCTTTGGAAATTGGAACTATATTGGGATGCTGCCTACTTCAAGAGAAACATATTTCATGGTCAACATTCTGAAATCAAATTTCAAAATTAAAATATCTTGAAGTTCAAAGTCACCTAAATTCTCAAGGGAACATTGGCTACTGAAACACAAGTAAAACGCAATACCGGAACAAACACAAATAAAATCCGTATCTTCTATAACTGATGAGCCTCCAGATTTCTTGCAAAACATTAAATGCATTTCGCAAACTTCTACAGTGTTACATTGTAACAACAAATAAGATCAATAGTTCTTTGATTTATTATGCAATTGTTTATTGTCTACAGTGTTAAGTGTATATGCAATTTAAGGAGTTTAGCTAACATTTGCAGTGTTTTGAGAAAATTAAGAAAAAAGGAAAAATTTGTATCATAATAATGTTTATTAATTTATAAATGTTCAAAATGTCCACCATTTGACTTAAAACATTTTTCTACTCTGCTTACAAAATTTAGATGAAAATATCTTTAATGTTTTGTCTCATATTTTCTGAAGTGGTGGGTGATTAAAATTGGCTAAGTCTTTCAGTTTTCCCTATAAATAAAAATCCATACATGTTAAATCGGGTGATCGTGCTAGAAAAGATGTTCATTACTTCCAATCTATTTCATCGGGAACATTGAATTTAATTTGATGTTGGGAAGCTGTTCCAAAATGGGAGGTGTACTATACAACTGAATCCAGATTTTTTGTGTTTCTCGCAGTAGAATGTATTCCAATAAATTGTAATCTTGCTCTAAAATCTTTTGCAGATAAATCTTGCAGCAATGATATGTACGCATAGAATTTATTTTCTCTCCAAACGCAAGACACAGTCGTTTAAGATATTCCTCTATTTCGTGCAATATTTCATGTTGATGTCTGTGAGTCATGTGATACTATGCAGATAGAACATCAACAATAGTTTCTTCAGGAAACTCATGACACATTTTTTTTCCCTATGCTTTCGGTAGTGCGAAGCTTATCTGCTAAACGTTTTAATACACCTTTTCCAATTTGTCGACGATCTAAATGTCATGATTATCTATTTTTATTTGGTGTTACAATGTAACACTGTAGAACTTTATGAAAATTCGTTTGCTTTAGTGTCAAATCAATTTTTGATCATATGTCTGAAATCATACATTTTACAAAAATGTTAAGTGAGCAAAAAGTATTAACTTTAAATTGCTCAAAAATTGCTCAATATAAAAAACCTCTTGAAAATATAGGTTCTAATTTAAAAAACCTAACTTTGGCCTATTTCTCCGACACTAATGAGTTTCCTTAACTCCTTAGTCAATTTCATTTGGAGTCATTTTCTGCTATATCTAGCATACCGTTCTCGAGATGATTGCTTGGCATTTTTTTAAAAACTCACCTCTAAATGTATATATATATATATATATATATATATATATATATATATATATATATATATATATATATATATATATATATATATATATATATATATATATATATATATATATATATATATATATATATATATATATATATATATATATATATATATATATATATATATATATATATGAGTCATTCCATTATATTTCGGACAGCCTCCAAAATTCATCTCTTCGATTTTGGTTTTTTTATTTTTTTCACTTTCCTTATTAAAAATAAGTAGACCCCAATTTTTTTTTTTTTTTTTTGTACCTATGGTTGTCCCGTTATTCGAGTTTTTAGTTTTGACAGTTTTCAAATTGTGATTTTTGACTCCTACATTAAATATTGTATCTTCGGTTCTAAAATGAGTATTTTCATAAACAGTAGCATTTTAGAAAGGTATTAAGCTGTTCTATATTATTTCATAATTTATTTTTATAAAATACCGTTATCTTTGGAGTTATGGTTAGATATATCTATGTTTATACTTCCACCGCTAGAGGGCTAAAGATACCAAAATTTAAATATACCCGATGCACCATTTGATAGGAAATTTGTTCACCTTTTATAAAAAAGTAAAATTATTTTCGTATACGGCTATAGTTTAGCCGCCAGAAGACTTCAAAGTTGAAAAAACGTGTTTTTTTAGAAAAAAAAATTCTATTAGTTGCGAAATGAGAATGAAAGTATACACTTAACGGACATTTTTTGTATAATTTTGATACAAAATACAGCAATAAATAGAAAAACGGCCAGTTTTGAAATATTTAGGTTAGAACTCGTCTCCCAGAGGGAAGATAAATTGAAATTAACTAATTTTTTAAGCTTTTTCCTGCCAAAATTTGCTGTAAATGTTTAGTTATTATGATTAAATGCAAGTTTTTTTTCTGTTTTTGTATAAAATAAATCAGTTATTCAATTAAGTGCATATTCGCAAATGTTTGAGGAACAGATAAACCGCCAGCGGGTTGAGAAATGAAATTAACCATTATTTCAGTATTTTTGTGAAACGAATGATTGAATTGAGTACAAATACCTGGTATGTGTACATGCAACCAATTTTTATTTCTTTAAATCTAAGTTGTGTCCTTTTTAATTTACCCGTTTTCTCGCCAAACAACAGGTAGTTATCTAATTTTGAAATCACTGGTATTACAGCGATGAATCATCTTGCATATGTTTGCACCCATTTTTATTTTATTGCCGCCTTCTTTTAAAACAGCATTTATAAATTCGTCATTTCAGGTATAAAAGCCATGAGGAGCACATATTTTATTATTACTTTATTACCTAGCGCTATTTATTGTCCCTATGTAACAGAAAAAGGAGGTGCTCAGTAATTTTATGACTATACGGCAAATAATAAACTAGGCTCATATAAATAAACGTACAAAATTTTTGGCTCTTCAGTTAATATCTAAAAGTGGACTATAAAGTATCTCTTTCGTAAATTTATTATTGGTGTGAAATATCGAATTTAAAATACAAAATGGTTAATCCGGAATGCTGTAATCCTTTTGATTTGGAAAACCATAAAAATTTGAAAAATAATTCTAATGCTATTAGTGTAAAACTAGCTGAAAAAGCTCAACAATTTTTAAATCGTGAAATAACAAATAAAAGAATTTGTAACAAATGCAGAGCTAAATTGTATAGGTTAACCGAAGTTGTAAGTTTACCAAGTACACCGGCAAGCTGTTCAACATCCTCGTCCAGTATATCACCACCACATGAAATTCTATCGGAAAATTCATCACCACCACATGAAATTCTTCAGTCGGTGTATCATGATATTTTCACCGAATCATGTGAACGATTGGGTGGATCTCCTGTAAACAAATACAGGCTCACAGAATCATTGTATCGCCAAAAGCAGCTGGAAAAAGTGGTCAGGCTCACTTGTGAAAATGTTTTGTACGTTCCGGTGCCCAAAATATCACCAATAGATGCTGATCAGTCAAATCTTCATGATGATAACGGAAACATTCTTAACAATATTTTGGAAGCATTTAATCGCGAGGAAAACTACGAAAATCGTGTATTGCTGCTTACTTTAATACCTGAAAATTGGTCAGTAACCAGAATTATGGATAAGTTCCAGGCAACAAAACACATAGTATTAAAATCAAAGAATTTAATCAAGGAGAGAGGATATGGCAGGTTACCTGGGCCAAGAAAAAGGAGGTCTGGAATTTCTTCAGAAACAATAACCACAGTTACGGAATTCTACAAAAGTATGGATATCAGCCGACAGCTTCCCGGATTAAATGACTGCATAAGTGTTCGTGATGTTAATGGAAATCGGGTTCAAAAGCAGAAACTACTTGTCTTGTGCAGTTTATCTGAGGCTTATAAGGCGTTTTTGGAAAAATATCCATCTGACAACATTGGATTCTCCAAGTTTGCAGAGCTTCGGCCAAAAGAATGTATATTAGCGGGAAAAGCCGGAACGCATAATGAATGTGTTTGTATAATTCATCAGAACAACAATTTGTTATGTCCAGTTATAACAAAAATTTTACAATGCGACCCTGTTATTAATAATGAAAGAGAACTGTTAAAAAGAGTATCCTGTGAAAATTTGACCTGGGATTGCTGTAACGGTGATTGTGAAGACTGCAATGTGTTATTGGATGATTTCCTGAAACAAATAAAAGCCGCAGCAGACGCTGAAGAAATGAACGAAGTAACATACAGTTATTGGAATCCTGTTGAAAATGTGTTTAAATTGCAGAAGATTATATCTTCTGTTGATGAAGTCGTCGAAATTTTATCAGAATCAAAATATGGCCTAGCAGTACTGCGTAAACACGATTTTATCACTAAACAACAATCAAGTTATTTAAAGCTCGTAAAAAATGATCTGCAAGTTGGAGAATATGTTGTTGTTTTGGATTTTGCAGAGAATTATAAATTTTTAACACAAAATGAAATTCAGGCAGCACATTATTACACACAACAAGCAACTTTATTTCCAATTGTGGCGTACTACAAATCAGCAGCAGGTGTAATAAGCATAGTTTCCTATGCAATAATATCAGAAGAGGAGACGCACGATGCAGTAGCTGTATATGGATTTCAAAATAAATTTATAAATTTTCTAAAAGACAATGAGTCAGAATTTCCAGCGCCAAAAATTTTTTATTATTTTTCGGATGGAGCTGTGTCGCAGTTCAAGAACAAAAATAACTTTATCAACATCAATTACCATCATCATGATTTCAATATTGACTGTGAATGGAATTTTTTCGCCACAAGCCACGGTAAGGGACCTTCAGATGGTGTTGGAGGCACCATTAAGAGAGCCGCTAGAACGGCTTCATTGAGGTGTATTAACGAGAGCCTTTTTAATACTGCAAAAGGATTTTATGAATGGTGTAAAGATAAAAGCACCATACAGTCTATTCGTTTCGGTTATGTAACCAAAGAAGAATATGCAAAAACTAAAACAAAACTTAATAAAAGATTTTCTAATATTAAAACAGTGCAAAATACCCGGCAAACTCATCAAATAATGCCGAGCTCTGATAAAACATTTATTAGAACTAAAATGTTCTCAAATTCTCTTACTGTAAATATATGTTCTTTGTAAAAATCGTCATTAAAAAATATAAATATTTTGTAAAAACAATTGTAAAAATTACATTTTTTTTATTTAAATGTATCGTCTTTTTGCCGGTTTACTCTAAAACGCCTAAAAAAAATTTGTTAATTACACTTTTGCGGTCTTCTGGTGGTTTACCTGTATCTGGAATAGTTGCAAATAGGCGCTTAATTGAATAACTGATTTATTTTATACAAAAACAGAAAAAAAACTTGCATTTAATCATAATAACTAAACATTTACAGCAATTTTTGGCAGGAAAAAGCTTAAAAAATTAATTAATTTCAATTTATCTTCCCTCTGGGGGTCGAGTTCTAACCAAAATATTTCAAAACTGGCCGTTTTTCTATTTACTGCTGTATTTTGTATCAAAATTATACAAAAAATGTCCGTTAAGTGTATACTTTCATTCTCATTTCGCAACTAATAGAATTTTTTTTTCTAAAAAAACACGTTTTTTCAACTTTGAAGTCTTCTGGCGGCTAAACTATAGCCGTGGACGAAAATAATTTTACTTTTTTATAAAAGGTGAACAAATTTCCTATCAAATGGTGCATCGGGTATATTTAAATTTTGGTATCTTTAGCCCTCTAGCGGTGGAAGTATAAACATAGATATATCTAACCATAACTCCAAAGATAACGGTATTTTATAAAAATAAATTATGAAATAATATAGAACAGCTTAATACCTTTCTAAAATGCTACTGTTTATGAAAATACTCATTTTAGAACCGAAGATACAATATTTAATGTAGGAGTCAAAAATCAAAATTTGAAAACAGTCAAAACTAAAAACTCGAATAACGGGACAACCATAGGTACAAAAAAAAAAAAAACAAATAGGGGTCTACTTATTTTTAATAAGGAAAGTGAAAAAAATAAAAAAACCAAAATCGAAGAGATGAATTTTGGAGGCTGTCCGAAATATAATGGAATGACTCATATATATATATATATATATATATATATATATATATATATATATATATATATATATATATATATATATATATATATATATATATATATATATATATATAGATATAAATTTAAAGTTTCATGTAATTTTTTCTAAATGTGCACTCATTCTATTCCCTCTCACTCGCTCATTTCTTACATAAATAACATAAATACTAATTATAAATAATTTTTCTTATTTACATAATAATAAAACGAAATCATCATCACAGTCAAAATATCAACAAGTGAATTTTAATTTACTTTACTAATATTTTTTTTTATTAATCAAAATAGCGGAGAAAACTTTTGAAAAACTTTTTCCTTCAAACTTTTTTTTTTTTGTTTTAAAGTTGAAAAATTTTCGTTATGGAAGTGCGCATACAAATTAAAGTTTATTTCAATTAAAAAATTTATAACTATTAATTATTGAATTTTATTGAATAAATATAGAATATAGAAAAATAGTTATCGAGACGACAAAAAGGTCGTTAATAATGAATAAAGAAAATTGATTTTGCTATAAATGGGTTGGTATGCTGTGTGAGAACGTAATTAAGAGTAAGTTGATTTTTGAATATGGAATATTAATGTTATTTGTAAGTAAGTGCATTTGTACAGTGTGATGGGTTTATACACGACAACTACCTAGTATCTTAAAAATACAATGTTCTTTAAAAACTACTCGAGCACTTTTTGAAATCTGCGTGAATTCTTTACTGTATTTAGATTCAACCTCTAAAAAAAAGTCAACGAAACTAAAGGAAAGCCTGACGATGAGAACGTCATTGAAACGACAGTTTCAGAACTTCGACCAGTCTTTTACTTAGGTCACAATGTTTAATCCCAACGGATTCAAATCACAGCTGCGTGGTGTTCAATTGACATTTCCGTTACGGCTGATACACGTTGTGAATGCATCGGCTTATCCATGGTTACGTATGGATTTTCTGAGCCCCAAATGCAACAATTATGCTGATTGACAAAGCGTCCGAGGTTAAAATGAGCTTCGTCGGAAAAGATGATTTTTCGGTAAGAATGCTCGTTTCCTCATTTGAATGTAAGTTTTCAATATTTCCTAATTTTGTTAAAGCTTAAAGCGAACCATTCATTGTAAATGTCAAACAATAAACTAATTTTTTGTAATTTTCTGCAAACGAATGGAAACTCAGAAACGTTTTCATGTAACTCAGATAATAGCCAGCTAAAAACTCTGACCATAAAACGGAAAACAAGTTTTTCAAAAGGTGTATACAATGATACAAGATACAAGATTGTCAAAATTCAACCCGCGAGTATTTTAAAAATAATCGTATATGGATAATTTATTCCATATCCATATCTAGTACGGTGTACTAATTGCAGCTTTTCAAACTACACTTCAGCGAGCTAAAGTACGCCTCATTTCAATGACATTTCTAGGGCTGACATCAAATAAGCCAAATCACTCATACGAAAAACGTTGGCAAATGCTTGTGTTCCTCCAGACTCCATGTACGGGTTCATTTTATTACTTATCTACGCTAATTCCATTTTTAAGATTAATACAGCTGTTTACCGATGGCCTAGCATTGACGTAATCTTACGATAAAATTAAATATATGGGAAGTTGGATAGATCTATAACGTGGGCAACTGTTAATTTGACCATGTACCACGGAACCTTAATTTTTCGTATGCATTCTAGCATTTTTATCATGGGGACCCGTATAACTTGTCAGCTCGACACTTAATTTTAATATTTTATTTCATACACATTCCTTATGAAATTAGTTTCAGGTCAGCAATAGATGACTTGAGGCATTTAAAAAATGACATTATATGTTATTTACGACTCTATCTAGTGAATTCACCGAGTTTAATTACCAAGTTGATGAAGATTGGTCTCAAAAACTGACAGTTATTTCTTAAAGATTACTCTACCGGAAATTAGTTTAACACTGATAAAATTTTTTACTGACCACTTCCGACGAAGCACTGTATAAATAAAAGTACTAACATTATAAGAAAAAACAGTTTACTCATTGATGTTCCAGATGTCGGGTCGATAGAATATACGTCAAAATTTAGAATAAATATATGACATTTAGGCGATTATACGTATAAAAATATTTTGATTATTTTTAAACGATACCATTAGCGACATCTAGCACGTCAATGGGCTAACATACAATGATAGTACTATTTGTATTTATACTATGGACGGAGTCTTCAGTTGTTCATTTTAAGCGTTGTGAATTTTCATATTACTGTCAAGAACCTGTAGAATTTGAAAACCTGGTCGATTATGATAATCTAGTAAGAATTAAGAATTCGGTGAAAGAAATATTCAACGATTTGATTTAGCATTATAGCTATATATTCAAAATAGTTATCAAAAGTGTCAAAGAAGTTGAACGGTCTAAGAATTGTGTCAACTAATAATTTATATGAGGTTATCGATTAACTTAATCTCGCAACGTCAATCGACACTAATTAGGCCGAATCCAATTTACTCCAAAACTCCGTAAGCAAAGCAGTATCACAGATTTCTTTCAAGTACATGGGTGGCAAATGTTATAGTGGTTTTATGTATCCTTGTCGACAGCTTTGTGATATATACACTTTTTCGAACAAGAGATGACAGACTAGACACATATAAATTCATTTTTAGTCATTGTCATTATCTTTAAGAAAAATAATCATTGATTTGTTTAATTTGTGGTTTAATTTGTGATTCGTGTGAAATTAATAAAATAAAAATTAGCAATTAGCGTTGTCATTTTGATTGAGTTCTTAAATAAGGAGGCTCGTCATAGTCGCTTTTTACAAGAAAATTATTGTATTCTTCATTAGATTTGATCAGTGTTGCGATTCCATGATAAACCAATGAATTGCTGTTCACTGCGGAAAACACTTTTGTTACAACCAAGAAAATACAAATAACTTTACGGCATACAGTCAAATTTTCAAGCACCCTCCCTCTTACGCACTTTTGAAAGTTTTTGGTAAACACCAATAAAAGTGTCATTGGGTTAAAACGAAATAATATCCGATTTTATTTTTTTTAAATCAGTGTTGCAATACTATATCTAATCTCACAAACCAGCTAGACTTAAGAGACAAAAGCAGTGAGCTAATTTCAAAGGCGTACATTTAGAGCACTACTGCTAATTATTGTGTCATCAGAAGTAAGAATACACCATATTTTGAAGATTTTGAACGAGATTTATCTAATATACTTTTTTTTAATTGCCATTATTTCTTCTGATAACCGAAATAACCGTCGAACCTTTGCTGATAAAATTGTTTCCGTAGACGACCAGAATCAGTTTTAATTCTTACTTTCTTTGCTCTAACATCCAACTGCATCTTATTAGGATGTTTAGATATAATGCATCATATGCGTGCTAAACATTTCTTATGTCCAAAATCAAAATTACCAAAAGGTTTAGAAGGTGATGCTTCTGTGAGAATTTCCTTCTAGGGTTCTTTCATGAGTAATTTCTCTATCTCGTTCAAACTAATTTTAAACACTGGAAAGTATCAACCTTATTCAGTTTGATAAAATGTGATCAAAACAAGTCATAGAATTACATATCAGTAATTCAAGTAGGCAAATTAATCGTCGATTCTAGACCAAACGATGCCACCATAAACATATAGGTGATTGCAATTTGGCTCGTTTTAGTTTTGCTGGGTGGTATATTTGCGTTTATGTCACCAATATCCAACCATTCGATTTTTTGCTCTGATTTTTTAAAATACGTTTCTAATCCGTTAATAAAATCTCCCTTTTGACTCCCCACCTATAAACACAGATAAAACAAAAAACATTAACAAGCATGAGCTTCTGCTTTTCCAAGTATTGTATCAAACTTTGGGAACCTCTCTATATAGTGTTTGAAAATAATAACGGGAAGGTAAAAACCAGATTAAAATCTAAAATATGTGATCCGGCTTCTGAATACAATTAAAGATCACCAAAGACTAGAATTTCCCTGTTAGATAAGCTCAGTTAAATGAAATTTTTAACCTGCTTATTTTTGTTCCGATTTTTATTTATAAAAATCATTGAGTTACAATTTTATTGATTTTTAATGACATTCGAGAATTTTTTCATTTATTTTTTGGTTTGTGTTCTTTAAACCGTTGTTGAAGTGGAGATGGTGTCGGTTAATTCTTTTATTTTGAGCCCAATATCTACAAATATTGCTAATTGTGTCATGAAATGCTCAATTAATCCTATACCTCTGATAGTATCAAAATGGCTTATTTTAATTCGCGCAGTTTGAATATGGATGATAAATTTACTGAATTTGTTAATTTAATTGATGGACTAAATTT
>OY744475.1:3209611-3252111 GCA_963556175.1 Tipula confusa
TATATATATATCGATAAATATATTAAATGAACAATTCATTTTCTATTTTGGAAAAACTTTACGATTTTATTATTGTGCTGCTATTTTATAAATGTGTTCTTGTAGTTTGTATTTCTATTTTGCTGCTTTCTCTGGACTGTATAAGTAATCAAATAAAAGCTCTCCTATATACTTTTTTCTATCTCCTATATTTACCATTCTATATCTTTTATTATTTTAATGTCTTTGTTTTCTGTTCAAATGTGCAGAGGGTCTCGCTCCTTCAGCTTTTTTTCCTTCCCTTATCATTATTAAATTTAATAGAATACATTAAAAAAAATAAAAATAAAATAAAAAAAATAACGAAACAGTAATAGAAGGGTAAAATTATAGTATTTCTGTTTTGTTTCTCGTATTTTATGGGAAATAATGTCCAAAGTGGCCAAAAACTATTTGTGTTTATATGACCGTAAAATAAATAAAACATAACGACTTTCTGGAAATAAAACAAAATACAACCAAACAAAAAAAAAAAAAAAAAGTTCTCGAAGATTACATTCTGATTGGTTTTTCCTATTTTGCTTGCGCAGGTTTGCGATAATTTTTGGGTCAATTGATATAGAATATCGCATGTACGTATATATATTCACTAAATAGGATTAATTGAAGTATAATTTTGGTAAATTCATGTTGGCATTATCTAGTTGCAATTTAAATTTTAAATTATCCCAATTATTTACCAAAAAATTTAACAAAAAAAAAAATAATTATAAAATTTTCCCTTTTACAATGATGATAATTAAAATTTTCCAACAATACAATACAGTGTGTGCAAAATTCATGATAGTATAGTAATTCGAAAAAAATAAATTCGAGCTATTCTTATTTTTTTTTTGTAGGAGGCAAAAAATAAATTCTATTTTAATTTTTTTATGAGTTTTTCATGACCTTCATCATTAACCATTTAGCACACAGAATACACATTAGATAGCGGACACCAACAAAAAAATGTTCGCTGTGCATTCAAAAAAAGTGGAACATTTTTTATTTTTTTATTTTTTTACACCAACAACACATAAAAAGTGTATATTATATTTTTTTTTGTGGAAAAGCATCGCCGAATTTTTGCGAAAAATAAAATAATATTTTCCGAGTTAATTATTAAAAATTAAATTTTCCTTTTGTCCTTATACAATTTTAAAAATTTTATATACCACAGTAGTAAAATTACAAAAACAAAATTCAAAATGAAACAACAATGAAAACCGAATACAATAAAAAGCTTTTCTTAATTTTCTTGTCTTCTTTTGTTTTCGTTTTAATTTTTTTTTTTTGTACCAGTTTTTCTTTTACGCTTATATGATTTATAGCATAAAAATGACATTTTTCTTTTCATTTTCGGAAAATTATATTATGCGAAATAGAAAATACGGAAAATTTTTTTTTTTCATTTTCTTAAAGACAAAATTACGGTAAGATCTCTAAATTTTTATAACTCTCGTCGGTGGTGTCTGCCTTTGAGGATATATGCGTACTTGGTGTAATGAAAATGAATTACGGTATAAACCATATTGTTGTTGTGTTTATGTTACTATTTATGGTACATGAAAATTAAATGACTTTTAACAATCGATATTACAAAGAGGAAAGTTAATTTAAACTTTACGGTTGACCAAACAAAACATTTATAATAATTGTTCGATTGATTTTGGATCGATTATGTACAAAATGAAAGTACATAATTGAAAGATTGGCTTTGAGTGGTTTCTATAGATAGTTTTATATAGACGACTAAGATAAGCCTTTGGTTAAAATGGAATATCGCTAGTAAAAAATGGTTCATAAGATTTCTGGACTACTTCTAAAAGCTTCTCACCCAACAACAGATATAGAGACGTTTAATTACTAGGGTGCCTTTTTGATTTGGTTTTTAAAACTCGTATGAACCAGTTTTGTTGACAGTTTTAGTATCATTTCTTTTATCGAACTTGGTTAAGTTCTTTTTATTCTGTAGGATATTCTATATTCTCTACACAAACACCATACTTTAACTTAACTTTGCCGTAAGCTGAATCAATTTTGAAATAATTCTGCTTTTATCCAACTTATAGTATATATTGTTTGGAGTAGCATGCTAATATTTTTTTATTTGGAAGGTTTGATTGGTTATCACAACCTTGAGATGAAAAAAGATCATATACTATTAAAAAATAAAAATAACAATCTGTATTTAAGTCAACGTACATAAACAAAAACTAATTGGTGTGCCAACGTGCTGTACGCGACAATTGATAAGTAGTCCCATTATCTATCAACTGAATCTACCAACAGTAACAATTGGACATTAAATATCAGTTAGTGGTCACAGCAACATGACTGGACTACCTTGATGTACATTGTCCAACAAAGGTGTCAAAACATTCGTAACATCTAGCCTATGCATCTATAAAATCCAATAGCACTCACGGCTTCCGAGAATATGTTGATTGTAATTTGCGGTGATGGTTTCAGTACTTGGTTAGCTAAAAGTTGACTAGTGTATTTTTCTTGTTTGATAGCAATAAATAATTTATTTTGTAACAAATAAAATGCAAATTTTTTAGTTTGATTTATTTAGAAAGGATTCAGAGGGCAATCTTTCGGGTTCAGTGAGGTAAGTTGAAACAGTGTATAATCGTCGTCACTGCGTTGAATGGAATCCATTTTGAAATTTGCGTTTAAATCACGAGTTATTTACTATTAGTATGGCGAAATTTTAGTGTAGTTGCATTTATTTCTCCAAAAGAGAAAAATAATTGTTATTGCAATGGCCGAAAGGGAGTTCAAAGAAATTACTGCTAAACCAGGTTTAAACGGAAATTGAAATGAGACTCGAATATTTAGAGCGAGAGTTCTCCGAGTTTGTAGAGATTACTAGAATAAATTGACCAGTTATGATATTCAATTGGAACTGTACGAATATGAAACAGGATACATTGATGTTAAAGCTAAATTCTTACAATCACTTAAGAAGGACCAAAACAAGTCAGACTTCCATTAAGTTAAGGCTATGATGTCACGATTGTTACACGAACAAAATTAATTCTAAACCACTCTCATCATCATTTATAAGTTATCTAAATCAAATAATACAGAAGAGCCTCATTTTTCAGTAAGATTACCGACGTTACGTCTACAAAAGTTCTAAGGGAACTATGAAGACTTTCATCACACAATATTTCGCCCGTTAAATGCATTTCAATGTATTGAATAATTATTTATGGGAAACAAGATAGAGTAAAAAATCAATTAATTTATTTACTAAATTTATGTACATACATATTATACTTAAAATATAAACTCAATATATTACCATGACCATGCATTACCATATATATACCACCCGGCCTTCACTTCTAACCACGTTATTTCGCCAAAATATTAGATTTTAGGAGTTCGGGAAAAGTAATTGTTGATAGGTGTGTAATTAAATGGCTTCTGCAATGATTTTTTAAAGAGGTCTACTGTTTCAATAATGTGCTCCCACGCGTGCCAGTAGTCCGATAAATTCAACGAATTATTTCCATTTACTCAAGATAACCGTAGCTTTTTGTAATTTCTTAAAATATATTTTTTAGTTTTCGTAGCAAACCTCCAAAACAAAAGATTGTGTTTCAATTCTTTCAACATGGGGATATTGGTCGCCACAATTTATAACCCTATAAAATTTTATTTAAAATATGCTATCATTTTTGTTCTTATATTTGCACAGTGAGGCATAATTTAATAAATTTTGCGTTACTTGCCTGTGATCACTCCAAGTCAGAACTGTCCCCTTATGTCTGCAACAAATCCAAAAAATAGATCTAGACTGATTTAGACTAATGTTACTAGTACTTTGCATGATTTTGTCATTTTATAATGTCTGAGTAGCGTCGAGTATATCTCCAGAATATATTAACAAGCCTATGCGCTATTGTTTCGGTCAAGGTTTTTAGCATTTACTAAATTCTTGATTTCTCATTGCTTTTAAGCAAAATAAATAAACTAAAGGAAAAATAGACGTAAAACTTATCTATGAGTTTGATCGACAAACTGAATTAATTAAAAAATGGTCATTGCTTTTGGCCTT
This sequence comes from Tipula confusa, assembly GCA_963556175.1. NCBI lineage: Eukaryota > Metazoa > Arthropoda > Insecta > Diptera > Tipulidae > Tipula > Tipula confusa. Next base: position 3,213,702 of record OY744475.1, read on the forward strand.
ACTTCCAAATCGGCAGAGGCCGAATTTTACTAAGAAATCCCAAATTTGGTTCACGAATTTTACAGTGTGACTGAGCCAGATTGTTTCAGAATTGCTTAATTTCGATCCGGAAGAAACGGACTATGTCCAAAAATGTGACTTGTCTATGCAACGTGGCCTCTTCAGTTCAGATTGATTCGTAGTATGTTTGTATATCCTTAGTCCATAAATAAGGAGCATCACACAAATCTTTGGTCTCTTACTTTCATCTCATTTCTGTGATTATTTTAATTTCTCATTTTTTCCACAGATTCTCATAAAATATTTCAAATATAATCCTTGCATTCTCTAGATCATTTCTCACAACTGTTATAGATCTTTTCGGACATTTTTTTTGAGAAAATTAGCCCTTTCATTCCTTTCAATCTGCGAGTTTAGTAGTAAATACATAGAAAAGCTATCTCATAAATGAAGTCCACGTAATCATTATCTTTCTATCCACTTCAAAATGTCATACTATTCTTGGAATTATTTTCCGATTTCCGTTCTATTATAGCCCAAATTAATCCTTCTACTAATCAGCTTAGCGTTCCGGCATCGGTATAAACTTTCTAGTGTTGCAAATATTACAAGCTGAATATTCCAAACAAAAGTTTTAGCAATAATTTCATACAGTTCCTTATAATATTTAGAATTATACTACTTTTAAAAATATGCTAATATTTTAAAAGGACAATGCTAACTCCATATTTTTTTATTATTCACTGACCTATTAAAGAACCTTTCTACTTTTTCTTTTTAAAATTTATTTTCCATTGATTGGTGACTCACCCATCTTAGACCACAGATCTTATATTGGGGTTGAACTTAATGCGCTTAACTGCCAACATTACTCTGGAAAGTATTTTAAACTTTCTTCAATATGCTGAAAGCCTCATTTGGACCAGTATATCAATCACATGAGATGATAGGATCACTTCTTTTATCAGATGGTTTTTAAACAAATTTTGTTTGTAACAAATATTTTTTGAAACAAATCCTGCTAACATTTGTCTGGCCAAAAACAATACTCTATCAATTATTTTCACTCTTAATCTCTCATAATAATCTATAGATGATAATACTGGATGAGTTGACAACAACAACAATTAACAGTTTTTGATGCAATGCATTAAAACCCTATGCTGCCCAATGCTTACATATTACAGTATACAGTTATATGTAAGCATTATAAGCAGCACATTGTTTTAATCTTATCATTGCTGTTTTATGTTGTATTAACGTTATATTCTGGTTTCGCTTTGTGATGTTATTAAATTTACCTTGATGCTTTTCATCAATGGTTTAGTTGGTACTCCTCGATTTCCGTGTCGATATACACAACGATTTTGATTTAATATTTTTAGTTTGCGATGAGCATTGTCGTTACAACGAATGCAGACCCCTTGGAATGAATCGAGAAACTATCCTCCGATTACACTGTGTGATTTACAATTTACTACACTGTCAATACAGTTATTTTCTAACATCCCTCCTTTTTAAGCTTTACTGACGAATTGCTCTTGATTTATTTAATTCTACTCCCTACTTAGATAGATTACCCATGAGTTGTTGTTCAGTTGCGAGTCGTCGTTTGATACAAAAGATACATTTATGAATAGTTGATTTGAGTAAGTTTTTGTCTTTAAAGAACCAGTACTTTCTTCGAAAGTAATGTAGGCGTAGGGATGCACCAAATTGTAAATGTATTCTGTGATATCTAATATTAAATTTGGCGATGTTAAAACTTACTGTTAGTAAGGATGACACACTCACATTGGATGTGAGTGTGTCATATGGTGCGATCGATTTTCAATTCAATAATTTATGGATTTAGTGATTTGGTTGGGCTTTACCAGAAAATTGTTAAACCTTTTACTCCTTCGAAACCTATACTGGATTATAGACTTTGATTTAATACCCCACTATCTTCGTCTAGGAAGGACCTTAAATATTTTTTCACCTATGTAGTGGTTTTGAAACTCAATTCAGCACGATGGTGGAATCAGTCCGTCGGTTGATTTTTGAGGCTGAAATTGAAAATATTTCGGTTAATTTGTTATCGTAGAAATCCATGGGCATTGCCTTCAATCACTTTTTTGTAATGTAACAAGAAAGAGTTTTGAGACATTGAATTGACCGACATATTTGAAACTAATCATATACTTACATCGTGCACTAGCAAGAAGCAAAAATCAACTATCTTCTTTGGCAATATTTACATGTTCCCTTGGATTTGCACTGAAATATATGGAATGATGATTGCTGAAATAGTTAAAACAGGTATTTTGTTTTCGACTTATTCTCTTTGGTTCTCAATAGTCATATCGTTGAACTTAGGGCCCTTGATTAACGGTTGGCGTTAATTTTTGCAAATTGAACAAAATAAACTTAAAGTAATTGTTTACATTGGCACCGCCATTACGTCAAAGACATTACGTCAGGAACATCGACTCTTTTGTTTATAAATCCAATCAATGATTAACATGTTGGCTATTTCACATTTCATGTTTTCGTAGCCTGTATGTACTTCATTTCTTCATTTAGGTTTTGTGTAGATAACTATAATAAGCTAACTAGGGATCCTCTGCAGATTTGCAAAATATCTGTATATGCGCACGGGATTTCAAAGCACATTTACTCATGAAAGATATCAAAACTGATATCTTGCATGAGTAAATGTTCAATGTTTAATAGTTTGTCTACGATTAAAAGTTTTTATTTCGACAGTGAAATAAAAAACTATTCATATTGTCTGATTCTAAACCCAATGATTTTTTGTAAAAAATTCCATTCTTAAACATATCGATTGTATCCATAAATATGATGTGTATGCTATAAATCACACCGTGTTTAAAATCCCAAGAGCTTTTTTTTTGTCGAATAAACAAGTCCTTGAGAGATGTATTCAATTTATGTAAACGAAATTTTATTTATCCGCTTTGTAACTGTTAAGTATTTTGATGTAGCAAATATGATTATAGAACAGAATTTAATTTGAAGCACAGTTTCTACAGGGAAATTCGTATATATTTCCAAAAAAAGCTTAAATTTTATATTTCAAATCTTTAGTATTAGGAGAGTCAACAATCATATATTTTTTTATGCATAATAACGAGTACATCATAGAATCATTCTTATGTTACATTGTATACACATTGAAAATGCTGCGATAATCATCTTAAATCGTTTAAGTATTAAAACAAAAAAAAACCAAATAAAAGTACCTACCGCATATTTCCGTTACGATTATACGAATCGAAAGCTTAAAACTTTTTTAATACTAAAAAATTTGTTGAACAATAAAAACTATTCTATTACTATTTATCTACTGTCGTTATAAGATTACGACAACTACTACTAGCATTTCTATACTGCTTTTTGAATAGTTATTTTACAGTAATTTTTTAATGTTTTCGAAAAGCTTCACAAAAATCATATAAAAGCGATAATAATTCCCAATTTAAAAACTTTGGTTTCTTTGTCACTCACTACTGTCATACACTGGGAACGACAAACAATTTCGCAAATTTTCTCATTTCCCAAAAGTTTTTTTTTATTTTTAATTTCAATCGTTACGTCAGGAAAACACAAAAGAATACGAGATTCATGTTCAAAATTATGACGATTTAAAATGGTGGCGGAGGATTATATCTTACTGTATATTATAATTTCGGTTTTATTCACTTCAACAACCGAATATAAAAAAAAACAACAGAACAATTAAATTGGCACTTTATGAGACTCATTCGTGATAATTTAGTCCTTGTGGAGAAACTTTAATGAGTCCTAAATTGAAAAAACTAATAAAATGTGAAATTATGTTATCTGTTTTATGGTAGAATTGTGCGCTTAAATGATATCACCTACAGACTGAGTATGAGACCATAAATTGTATACGAAGTATGGACATATTAATGTTGAATTTCACACGTGGAAAATTTACCGTCACGAAGTTAATGAAGCAATTAAAACCAAAATTACTGAGAGGTTAACGAGATTATGGCTAATAAAAGTTATCTGATTAACAGAAGTCGCAACTCATTTTTTATGAAACCAAACTCGTAATAAGAAAAGTTCAGTCCATATCATCGAACAGGTTATTCTAAAAGCTTCTTTAAATTACCCTTGGAAGTAGCAGCTAACCTGTTGCACAGCTGGGTGGACAACCCAACTGAGTTAAAAGTTCATATGTCAATAATTCGAAGTAAGAATAGTGGTTTTTGACATGAATTATAACGCTTAGAAAAATGCAACTGAGTATTGAGGTTCTAAATTATCAACATGAACTTGCAACCGATCGTAAAGCAACATAAATAGTTACATAAATAGGACTAGTACCAAATCATCACTAAAACATTAAAACTAAAAGTAAACACAATATAATAAAACTTTACAATAAATAAGTATCAAGAATTTGTAAGTTAATAAAATGTACAGTTAATCAATAAAATATATAAAAAATAAAAACAATCACTAAATTATATTTAAATTTTTAATAATTCGATTTTTAAATTAATTTTTTCCAATATTAAAATCGAGCATCTTATAGCGTTAAAATTTTTGATGGCTATATCAAAAGGATTATGAGTACCGTAATTGGTTCTGTGGTAACGAGGTTGAATAAAGCATCGGTTTCTTATATTTAAATTGTTTGGTACAAAATCAACGCTAGCTAAAAGCTCGGAAGAATTTAACTTATTGTTTAATAAGTTAAATATAAAACAAGTCGAGTTAGTAGAACACCTTAAATTTAACGGAAGCAACCGAACCATTTTACAACGATTATTACATGGAACATAATCTGACGTTCTAATAATAGAATGGCATACATGTCTAGTGGATTTTCTCAATTCGATTAATACGAATATCATACAGATGATCCCACACACGATAGAAAGGTATTCTACTTGCACTATAGATGGTCTTGAAGGTATCCAAATCTTTAACATCTTTACCAACACGAAACTTAAATCCCACCATACCATTAGCTTTGTTTATTATTTTTTTGGTATGACGAGCAAATGTTAGGTTTTCATCAAGAACAATATCAAGGTCAACTACTTCTTTCATGCGACTAATATTAACATTTTTAACTTATTTTACTTTTCATTTATTTACATTAAGTTATAATTTATTACAGTGACACCATTGGAAGAATCTATCCAAATTATGTTGGAGAAGCGAACAATCACCTACATTATTTAACTTCACGTATATTTTCATATCATCAGCATAAAGTAAAAATTTAGAATTTTATAAGGTTAGATTAACATCGTTAATAAATATATTGAATATTAAGGGTCCTAGATGACTTCCATGAGAAACCCCGGATGTTACTTCCCGCAAACTCGAATAACAATCGCCGATCTTCACAGATTGTTTGTGACCACAAAGATAAGATCTTTACACAACAACAGGTTCGAGTGAACACCAACTTCCTGCAATTTAGATAAAACAATACCATGTGAGATTCTATCAAATGCCTTTTTGAAGTCCGTAAACACTACATCAACCCGCGCGCCACCTTCAATCGAGTTTATTACAAATTGGGTAAATTCAACGAGATTAGCAGCAGTTGAGCGACCCGGGAAAAATCCATGTTGCTGTGAAATAATAAACTTACCAAATTCAATGAACATAATATCGCGAACCATGCATTCAAAGATTTTAGGAATAGCCGGCAGAATGGAAATCGGTTTATAATTAGTCACTAAAGATCTATCCCCATCTTTGAATAATATCGAGACAATAACCAATTTCTAGTGATCTGTTAAACAGCAGGCCTTACGGTAAAGCCACTTCTGTGTAAAATACTTGCAGGGATCAGATCAGGACTAGGGCAATGATTTGGTTTTAATTTCAACATATAGTTGTATATATCATTGGTTTCGAAAATAACCGATCCCAAATTGCCAACAACAAGACTAGAATTAGAGGATTGATTTAAATTAAATGATGGCGATGAGGTTAAAAAATTAGATTAGAATATTGATGAGAACATTCCGCAAATATCGTGTACGTACTCTGACTCAGTGTTAGCCAGTTTCATGCTGCGAGGATAACCGAAAGTACCCCTTTTTGTATTGATGAAGGACTAAACATTTTTGGGATCACTTTTTATCGCAGCCTCTACATCATGAACATATTGGCGAAATTTTACTCTACACATTTTTTTAAATTGGGCTCGAGCAACTTTAAACAATTCATAGCCTGAAGAAAGTACATATGGCTTGCATTTCCTACGCAATCGATTCATTTTGTTTTTGGCCAATCGTAAGTGTTTCTAAACCATATAGTTTTGTACTTCTGGTAAAACTGATGAGACCGAATAAACCTTTCGAAAAACACGGCATCATAAAATATGGATACAGAATTATATAAATCGCAATAGTCAAAGAGATGTATCCAATCAATATTATCCAAAAATAAATTTAATCCTCGAAAATCATCCTTGTAGTAATCAAAATATGACTTATTAACTGTACTTTCAAGTTCGGTTTTACCAAATTTAATAGTTAATAAAAGTTAAGGCATTTGTCCGTATTGATGCATTTGTCATTCTAATGAAACATTTTGGACTTAAAACTACTGACAAACATGTCTAAACACAAGAAGTAAAAGATGAGTTGTAAACAACAATGCACTTGCATATACTAGAAGCAATTCTTCAAGCAACTGAGTTTTAGAGCGATGTTATTTTGGTGTGGTGATTTAAATTGATCATATATAACTGAAGTTTAAAACTCTTATTGCCATTTTAATTTTGCAATTTTAATAATTATACAATTTAACGAACTATAAATGAAAAGCACAGTGAAAATTTATTAAAAATTAGGAAGATATTCGTCAATTTGCAACTCAGTTAAACAGAGAGCATCGAACTTACACGCCAATCAATAACACCGGCTAGTAAACTGTAGACAAAAATTAAAGAATCATAAAGGTGCTAATCAAACATTTTCTTCGCCTTGGTGTTGCAAAGTTTCGTTTTACCGCTTAAAACTTAATTCACATCGGTAATAATTTATTATGATAATCATGAGATTTACTATAATAAAAAATCCAATTTAAACTGTCACTTTACACATCTATTATTAACTGATGGTTTTATTATCGCTTATTTACAGCTAGCTATACCTGCAAAATGCGATTGTGATTTATTTTTCTTTTCAATCAACAATGTGTCACTCTTCAAAACACAAGAATCTATCAATCAACTTCAATTTGTTGTCTTGCTGAATACATCGCCCCAGATTAAAATGCATATTTTTTATGCACAATAAATCAATTAGCGTATTTCTATATCTCTTTATGTCAGATGGTTAGTAAAGGAAAGCAAAAATATTGCAACGGTCTTAGACGAGATTAACTTTGAAAAAATAATTGATAAAAAAAAAACACGTAGGACTTTTTTGCCTTGGTTTTCCCATTTGGAAAATATGCTTGGCTCATTAAAGATCGAAAAAGTGTAGAAACCGCATACTTTGAATGCAGAAATATTGTTTGGTTGGTAGCTGGATTCTCGACTGAAGGAATATGGTGCCCATTTTTTCTCGGTAATGTAGAGAGAATTCACATGATCGGTTGCCAATTCAAGAGCTTTAACGTTTTAGACGACTTCCAAGCAAATCCAGTTTACAAGTTGTGAAGCGGTCCGTGCATTTACATCGGTAGTTTTTACCTTGACTTCCTTTGCCTTAAATCTGGTGAATACGATCCTGAATTTCCTTTTCGTAATATACTTTGATTGTTAGATTTCAACTTTGTTAGATGGAACCCATATGTATTTTTAATGTCTGATATCTTTTCTTGTAGTTGCAGTGCATCGTCTTCGTCATCGGCTCCCATTATGAGAAAGTCCACGGACATATCTTTGGCTTTAGCAAAAGAAGCATTTTTGGCTGAATTTTTATTGTCGTTTATGGTACTTGTTTTAATGCACTGGTATCTAGAAATGACGTAAAGATCAGACCATAACTAGATCAGCCCATCATAGGATAAAAATGTCATATGCGTTGCGAAATTCTTGCGAAATTTTTTGACATTGACTATCTTCCGACGCAAGAAATGATTTTCGCATAAATCTTTCAGCGTTACCGGAATTTTCTGCTTGTTAAGAGATTCAAGTTCTCAAATTTTTTTAAATTTCTATCGATGTCCACAATGTCGTTTTGTTAACTGGATAGATCAACGAAACGAGAACACTATTCTTGGAAACCCCGTGTTGCCTTGATAGTATCCATTCGAATGTCGTGTTTTGAATGAAAGGCACATTTGCGTATTTCTAAATAGCCCGTAATAGAGAAGATTTTTTTTTTTTTTTTTTTTTTTTTTATTCATTCTTATACTGAGATAAGTAAGGCCAAAGGCCTTTTCAAAGTATATCTCAGCATTAATATAATTTTTTACATATACATAGTTTATTACAATACGATAAAAAAAAAAAAAAAAAATTAATATTAAAATTAAAATAAAATTAAAATTAACACCATTATAGGTGTGTTCCACTACAGTTAAATAAATAAAAATAAAAGTTCAAAATAATAAAATTCAAAACACACATTATGCATATATATACATACATACACACATATTCATATATATATACATATATACATATATATATATATATATACATATACACATATATATATATATATACACACACATATAAATACATACATACACACATATATCTACATATACATACACACATACATACACATATATACACATATACATACATATATACATATATATACATATACACACATACATACATATATACATATATCTACATATACATATATACACATATATTTACATACACACATATATACATATATATATATACATATATATATATATATATATACATATATACATATATTTACATACACACACATACATATATATATATATATATATATATATATATATATATACACACATATATATATATATATATATATATATATACATACATACACATACACATACACATGCACATACATATACATATACACACACATACATACATATACATATACATACACACATACATACATACATACTCAAATGCATATAAATTCAAATTATCGAAACAAGTATGAACAAGTTCTATAAACAAGTTAAGTTGAAATGACATCATCTTGAATTATGCTTAAAAAAGTCTGTGCATGCTTTTTTGAACCGATCAACGGATTTACTTCTTTTAATACATTCGGGCAATTCGTTAAATTTAATGATTCCATCAACAAATATTGAAGACGTAAACTGACTAGTAGCAAATCTAGATGAGAATGATGTGATTCGAAGAACTCTGGGTGAAGAACTAAAAGTTACTAAAGAATACAAATAAGATGGATGTTTAAGATGTAATATTTTGAAAATAAAACAAAGAACTCTTATTTTGAGATATGTAACAAAAGATATGCCAAGTATTTTGTCTTGAAAATCAGATACATGATCAAACTTACGCAGCCCATATATATATCTCAAGCACTTATTAAAAGTTAATTTCAACCGGTTCTTAGACTTGGAGTCAGCATTATAAATAAATATGTCTCCATATGTGAGAATAGGCAAAATTAAAGTCTTGACAAATAGTAGCCTAATTGGTACTGGAGTAATGTTACCTAATTTGTTGAGTGAAAATAGTGCAAAGTTGACTTTATTGCAAACCTGATTAACATGTGCACTCCAAGTTAATGTACTATTAAATAATACTCCAAGATTTCGAGCAACATCAGATACAAATAATTTCACACCTTCAATTTCAATATTAACTAGATCTTTATCAATCTTATGTTTATAGATTGGTAAAACTTGTGATTTATTTGCATTCAAAAGCAAGCCATTTGATTTGGCCCAAGAAGAAATCATAAGCAAGTCATGGTTCAAACTTCGGCATGTAACATCGATATTGCGCAATGGTCCAGAATTGTAGAGTTGAAAATCATCCGCATACATATGATACTTCGAGTACTTAAGTCTCTCTGGTAAGTCATTAATATAAAGCGAAAATAAAAGAGGACCAAGGACAGAACCTTGTGGTACTCCAGACAAAACTGATACCGGCGACGAAAATACATTACAAGATTTCACTACTTGCTTGCGATTGGTTAAGTATGAAACGATAAGTCGAGTTGAGTAATCAGAAAACTTAAAATAAAATTTCAGTTTTTGTGCAAGTAGAACATGGTTAATACAATCAAACGCCTTGGAAAAATCAAGTAATACAAGCACAGAAATATTTGACTGGTTCAAACTTTTCAATAAATCAAAATACACTTTAGACAAAGCTGTAGATGTGGAATGATGCCTCCTAAACCCAGATTGAAACCGATCCAGCAAATTAAATTGATTCAAATATTCCTTAATGTTGATACATAATAACAGTTCAAATACTTTGGACAAATATGGTAAAATGCTTATCGGTCGAAAATCAGATAGCAAGGAAGGTGATGTAATTTTTGGTACCGGTGTAATAATCGCAGTTTTCCACACGTCAGGAAAAGTGCAGCTTGCTACTATATAATTAAAAATGTGAGTACAATAAGGAATAATGACAGGAAGCAACATTTTTACCAACTTAGGTATCATATTGTCATGGCCAACAGCATTTGACTTAATATGCAATATAGCCAAAGCCACTTCAGTTTCAGTAAACGATGTAAAGTTTAATTCATAATTGAAATCTTTAACTTTATGAGCGAACGGCAAAACAACTGGATTTTGTGGAATATCCGAAAACTGTTTATTGAAATCATCAGCTGTGAAATTGTTGACAGTGTTTTTATTCGTTGTTTGCATTCCTAGACTTTTTATTACACTCCAGACGTTTCTCCCCTTGCGACCAGCATCCAACCTATCAAAAAAGTATTTTCTTTTACAATCACGGATCAGACATGATGTTCTATTCCGTATTCTACAGTAGGACAACCTATCGGCGGTACATTTACTTTTTCGCCACCTAAATAAAGCTTGATCACGTTTATTAATAGATTCTTCAACCATCTGATTGAACCATGGCATTGACCCATTATTGCACAATTTACGTTTTGTCGGGACATGATTATTAAGAATATTTGTAAATAAATCATTAAAATATTTCACTTTGCTGTTAACATCTGGACATTGATAAATCCCACACCAATTCAGTAGCAAACTATCATTAAGAAGCTTGTGCACATTTACTTTACGAAAATCACGCACATACTGGTAGTTGACTGCTGTATGGGAGTTTCGGTATTTATAGCTAACAAAAATTAAGTCATGATCAGAGATACCTGGGATAGCAGTTTGCCCTAAGCTGATTATTTGGTCAGCATTTAAGTCTGGAACAACAATAAGGTCCAAAGTAGCTGTCAGCCTGGTATTATAAAATGGTAGAATCGTAAGAGAAAGTGAGGTCATGAGATCTAGAAAATGTTTAGTGACTGTTGATGGATTTTCCACGTTTAAATTGAAATCACCCATAATTATGACATGATGGTAATCTGAAACCAAAGCGGATATAGCTTCTACTATTTGGTTCACTTGCGACACCGTGCAGCTTGGAGGATTGTAGACAACACCAACTAAAAGTTTACCACCACATAGCATAACCTCAACAAAAAGCGCATCAAAGAATGTCAAATGAGATTTATGTATTACATTAACTTTCAGGTTGTCTCTAACATATAATCCAACTCCACCTCCTCTACTTGCTCTATCATTTCTAATTAAAACATATCCAGGAATTTGGAACAGACATTCTGGGATACCATCTCGAAGCCAGGTCTCAGAAACACCAACAATATGGAATGAAGTCGACACAACTAGATTTGAGATTTCATCAATATGAGCAGAAATACTACGTGCATTCAAATGACATACATTCAAACAACCAAAACTATACTTTATATTGTCTTTTATGAAATTCACAACTGGCACTTTGCCATCATTCTGTTTGGTTTTAATCCCTAGTACCATCATTAAATAAGAATAAAAGCAATATATGCAAATCAGTAAAATCACTGAGACTAAATTGGAATTGGAAAATAGGTGTCATTTCAACATACCAAGTTGTAAGCCAACTGTACAAATTTTGTAAAAAAGTAATGATCAATAATGTAAAATTAAGATACAATAAAGTGCAAATATATAATAAAGTCAAAAAGTTAAATAAGTTACTCAAAAATTTGATATATAAAAGTAATAAAAAATAAAAAATATAATAAAATAAAAAATTAAAATAATTGATCGTGTTAGACCGAAAATTTCTATATACAAGAAAAATACTGTAGTGTAATGTGTACTTTAATTGCTTAATTGGTATTAAGCGTATACTGCCAACATGCAAAAATAACAAAAAATAAAATACAAACAACGCAGTGGCAAAAGTTTTGACAACAAGTGTCAAAATAAAAAACAAAACAAAAATTAACTTAGCAAATGTAAACAAAAACAATGGTAAATATAAGTTTATAACCTTAGCTAAGCCTACAAAAAATTTAAATAAAAATATACTTAATGGTTCATTTTCACTTCTTCCTTCAGGAATCATCAACATTTGGAGATTCAATTGGCTGCAGGCGAAATAAATCATTCAATGACTGGACACGTACAACATTCGAGTCAGCTGATTTTCGTAAGTAAATTTGTCCCATCTTACACCATAGATATTTATAATTATTTTTCATTTTGATATTTTTAGCTTCATTATACAGGAATGATTGAAATTTTGTGAAGTGCTGCATGATGTAGATGCGCTGCTCAGGATGATCACCCGGACAGATACTACCCAAGTCGGTGGTAAGAAGTATTTTCTTCTTACGCATTAGAGCGAGAATATTATTTTGTAGTTCATTTGATTTTAATGTGACAATAAAAACGTCATCTGACATATTTTTGTTAGTTTTATTAGATGGAAGTTTGTTGCCACCTCGCTTAGTTTGCCGAATTGAAATAATGTCACCGGCTATTACAGAATGATCCACATTCTTAATAGTAGCTAAAATTAATCCATTCACGTCAGGATGCTGGTTAGGTAGCCCAACGATAGTAATTTTTGATGAGTTAACAATTTGATTAGGCTTATCCAGTAGAGACTCCATTACGTTGAGGCGTTCTTCATGTTTCCGACACGTCTCTTGTAGCCCCAAACAAGTTTTTGTTAATCGTTTATTATCGACAACTAAATTCATTATTTCTTTTTTGAATCCCTCGAACTCAGCACAGATGAACTCCTGAGATACTTTAATTTCAGCAATAAGAGTTTGTATAATTTCAAATTGGCCATCAAACCGCTTCATTAGACCATTTATGGCAGCAGCACATGTTGACTCTGCACTACAAGGAGATGTCTTTGAAGATACATTCGGTGAAACTGGTAAGCTTGGTAGCACATGACACGAAGCAGGAGCATTCAAACACTCTGGTGAGCAAAACCAATTAGACTCAGCTGCTTTTTTTGTTTTGGCTGCTCCAATAATCCCTTTGCAGGATGGATGGTAAAGCTTACGACAAAAACTACACATAAAAACTGCCTGCCTTTGAGTGATCCCCTTTTGACATGATACTGCAGGACAAATCATGTTAGGGTGGAAGTTGGGAGCATCAACAGCAACCTCAAAAAAAGGCATTTTATTTGAGCACAAAGATAAATAATCAAAGTAACGTCAAAACCCGCCAAAAATATATTGAAAATGTCACTTTTGTATAGTACAAGACACAAAAATAAATTTTAATTTTTTTTTTTTTTTTTTTTTTTTTCTTTTCTTATTTCGTCTTTCCGAAAATCAAATATTTGCTTGCACTCCACTTTTATTAGATTTTATAATTGATCTTATAATTGATTTTATAATCAATAAGATTTTGCAAAACTAAATTGCAGAAAGTTTTATCACAATAAAATACTATTAATATTAAAACTTTATATCACTTGAACTTGAACTTTAATTTTTTTATTTTTTATTTTATTTATTTTGGTTAAATTCTATTGATTGACATATGTATACTCGAATATGGTTGTGAATCGAATCACAACCATATGAGTATAAACTTAGTGGTAACCTTTAACATTAAAAAAGCATCGATAATACTCACTAAAGTCACAAATGTCACTTGTGTCAGAGTCATTTTTACGGTGATATCAAATACCAGTGGCATAAATATGTTGTTCGATAACTGGACTTGGTAAATTAATGTTTGAAATATCACGGGCCCAGATAAATAAGGTTTACTAGGTAGAAGTTCAGAACCAGCATTTACTCTAAAAGCGTTAAGATTGTCACAAGCTTCGTCAAAACTTCCACAGTTCAATCTTAACTTGATCAATCATAAATCATAATCAATCGATCAGATGAAAATCTTTCTCTCGAGATAAATCATCATCGTGTAACGTGATTGACATTTCCATAGCAAATTTTCAAGCGTATATGAGACCAATGTAGGAGAACCAAGCCGTTTCTGGTTGATTACATCTGACAGATGACGAAGAAGCATGTGAGTTACTGTATCAGATGACGACTACAAAAAATACAGATTGTAAATTCGTCGTACGATTGCCTTTTTTAAAGGACCCGCTATGTATATTAGAAAATTCATACGACCATGCAATTTCAAGATTCCGTGCACACTATTTAAGATATTATATCAGCAGTTTATGAAACAGTACCTAGAATTAAATCATGGTGTTTTAAATTCATAAATGGCCATACAAAAATAAGAGTGGCATTTGACTCGTCAGCAAAATATTCTAAAGGAAGATCACTAAACGAAATCTTAAGAAATTGACCAACAGTGCAGTCGACATTATATCCAATACCAACAACATTGGTTTACAACGGGGTATGTGGAGCGAAGCAAGTTGAATATTCGATCCACTGGGTTAAAGTATCATGAGTATCGCGATTTGAAAATTTTTTTATAGTTGTTAGCTTGAATCAAATTATTAGCAATAAACTCAAGATTGTCAAAATCAAATCTTTGTTATAAATTAAATATCTCTAGAGTGAGTGATTTCCTGAATAGGTGACAAAACGCGGAAACAACGAAGTCAGTCATAAATCATGTTTACGAAATTTCAACCATATTCTCGACGCACAACGAACTCTCAGAGTTAATGGAAAGAAAAAAAATACATTGATCGACTACAATGCTCAACATCCCTACATAATATTGACTAGGAAATCGGATGCGGTTTCGAAATTGGTTGAAAAGTATCATGTTAAAGCTAAAACAACCACTCAGCAATAACTAATGGCTAAAAAATGTATGCGTAAATGTATTTGTATGTGTATATCTTCCAAAGCAGCGCATATTGAAGTAGCTCGTAGCTTACAATGAATTAACTTTTTACGGCATAGCAGAGGATGACTGCAAGACGAGAACTACGCAGTTAATTTAGCGATTACTGATCAAATTTTGTTGGTACTAATAGAATTCTTAATGAGTGGTTTAAAATGCTAAAACACAGTAATAATTTAATCTCTGAGTTTCTTCTAAAAGAAAAGAATTTCTTCAAATTTTTGAGGTTTTTGGGATGCGGCAATGAAAAGCAGTAAAACACACCTCAGACTAGTCGTAGGCAAGAATATCCTCACAAAAAACGAATTTACCACATCGGTAACAGAAATTGAAGGAATTTCAAATTCGAGTCCACTGTGTCGTGGGGTTGATGATTTAGATGGTCTAACTCTATTTACCTGCTATTAACAAAGATAGCAATTTGTCAAACACATGGTACAGCATTTTTGGTTAAGATGGCACAATAAATATTTCCTAACATTGCAACATTGCTTCAAATGACAAACGACCTCTGCACGCGAAAGTAAATGAACTTAAGTGAAAAGTTAAACCATCGCGATTGTAAAGTACATAATTAACATTTTAATATTTTAGATGGATCAGCGATGGAGCCGAAGATTTATAATAATATTAAAAAAAGAAGCTTGGTCAATATATAACTATATGCAACTATAAAGTAGATTCCGCATGTTTTAAAATAATGGTAGTTAAAGCGTTTTGTTATGTTTTAACTCTAATTTTATGCAATTTTATGCACCCAGTGCGGAAGTGATATTCGAATATTTATAACTATGCACTTATATATTATATAAGCATGGAAAACCATTTTCTTTAAACAAACATTTTAAAAAGGAAAAAACCAACACATAACCGTAATATTTACTTAGCATAGTGATTAATCAAAACTATTTCATTAAAGTAAAATGCAATTTAGCTCTGGTTTACATATAACACAAAGATATCAACACCCAAAAACGTAATGTATGTTGACATTTTCTTGGCAGAATAATACCATTTCACTATTTCCCTCTATTCCACAGTTTTCCTTTTTTTTATAGAACTGAAACTTTATTTTGAAAAATTAAACATTAATTGTGATAGTATTACAAAAAATAAAAAGCTCTACAAATTTTTTTATATATATATATATCTCACAACATATACATATAATATATATAAAATACATTTGTGCGCTTTTTTGTTACTAGCGCTAGAGCTTCACATCGAAAACACAACGAAAAAGTTTAGTTAGACGAGCACAGTACATATATATATCAGGCTACAGTAGAAAAAATGTAATTTAATTGGAAAACTAATCTAAATTTATGTAAAACACCGGAAAAATAATGTCTTATTTAATTAAAGCTTGACTTTATGTGTATATGTGTGTGTGTATGTATCTATGTTTATATAAAAGAGATATATGAAGACAAGTTTTTGTGCTGACTTTAGTAAAACATTTTTTTGTCTATGTTTGGTCTGACGGCATCTACCGTAGTCACAATAATATATCGAATCAAACAAAAATTCTATTAATATTATATCATCATATTATGGTACATAAAAAAAAAAAAGTTTCGTTACATAACAACTGAGAGACAGTAAAAGCATTTTAATATTATTACTAGCAATTCGAAGCAAAATCGATAATCTTTTAATATAATTTTTCGTATTCTCTAGTTTTTAGCGATTCTATTTAACCCTTCATTGAACTGAAAAATTTGCAACCGTTTCTAGTACTACTTACTAGCGACATACACTATATATGTATATATACTTACACTATTATAGTTAAGAAAGCTCACCAAAATATAGTAAAAAAAAAAAAAGTTTCTAATTCCATTACGATTTTTTATTTTATATTATTATCCTTTCGATAAAAAAACCAAATCGTAAACATATAAAATTTATGCATTAATACTCGATATTTTTTTTTCGTCGATGCCACTCACTCGAAATATCATAAAACGAAAATATGAAAATCTATAAAATGCTAAAATAGTTTTTCCAATTTAAAACGAAAAAAAAAAAATCTATAGTTATAAATTACTATTGGAAATTTTCATAATATTTTTCAAATGCTTGCTGCTTTTAATGGAATAATGTTTGCTAATAAATTTCCAAACCATCATCATCTCAAAAGCAGTGAGATCAAATTCGATGTGATTGAAATGAAAATTTTATCGCACGTAAGTGTTTTTTTAGCGACTATAATTTATTGATTCGAAACCACTTTCGAAGTTAATAAACGAGTCATCAACAATATTCCTACTATTAATTACCGTTAAATTGTTGTATCTTTGAAATGTTAAAAATTTACATGTGACCAACAGCAGTGATATACTCTAAGAAATTATAAACAAAACTTAGGTTTTGTATAATTATAATAAATGGCAACATTTTTTACATCACTAATTTTAAACAAATTCGTGATCTCGTGATTAAATTGAACTCGGTAAGTGTCGTCATTGTCACGTTTGATGTTATAAATCATTCGCATTACTCTTTCAATTTCACTAGCCCTCCCTTAAAGGGAGGGTTTAGTCTACCTCTCAGGATCCAACTCCCACACTAATACAGTTCAGGTTATCAGCATTTACAAAAATCATACAATGCAATAGGTTACAAGCGAAGTTAGACAAGTAACAAATTGCAGTAGATGATTATAAAACGAAATATAATAGCCACCTTTTTATTCGAGACTGCCAGAACACACTAACAGTTCTGATAGAAACTAGCGCTGGTATATCTGTCATTTTCTATACAATATATATAAACCAATATGTATATTGGTATGTAATTCGATATGTAAATCGTGATTTTATTGGTGCAGATTTCCTAAAAAAATAATGAGAGCTATAAGCTATCTCTATACCTAGCAACAAAACGTTTTTGATATTATGTTGACCAATCAATTATCTGCTAGTCACAAACAAAATAATTCTGCAATATAACAGCCGCAGTAATATCAAATTATAGAAGTTAGTAGTCCAAGGCTGGCTGTATGTTGATGTCTCAAATTAATCTGTAAACAAAAGTTCATCTTCAACCTTTCCAGGGGAAAATTAAAAATCGTCCAGTCCTAATTTTCGGATGAAATTCCATCGGGAAGTGGTTTACTCCAACAGGGAACTTTCTGTAGTCTCTTTATATTCAGTTTTTTTAAACATCATATTTCTGTAACAGACAATTTGCTTAGACTGATCTTGAGTTATTGATCGAAACAAGCAGACATTAGGAAGAAAAGTGTCTGGAAAGTAAATTTAAAATTTCAGCATTTCCTAGTATGTTTTAACAGTCCATGCAACTTAGGGCCACCATTGCCATTCTAAAGAATTACTCGCTGTTCGTATCACAGCTCTTTTCTTCAATTTTCGGCTCAAACGCTTGGCTTGATCAGCTCACAATATATACTATATATGAAAGAAAATCTGAAGAAAATCAGTCAAAAACAAATGATCGATCGACATGGTAATTTTGACTAATAAATGGCCGAAAGGTTGACTACTAATCAGATCAGAAGAAGATTACATAAATGTATAGGATTTGAGAAGAAAAGTTGTGTTAGTTCTTAAAAATTTGTAATGTAAAAAAAAGCAATATCTTGTGTACAATTTTCTCGCCCTCAAACCGCACCACGCCAAATCAAGTTAATTATAATTTTTCACGCCTTCATAATTTCCTTAATACATTTTTTTGTTTTATTTTGTTTGGTATGAGAAAAAAGGATTTTTTTTTCTTTTTCTTCAAAAATTTAAGGCAAAACACTTCCGGATATTTAAATAATAATAAAAAAAAAATTTGTTTTGGAATATACCGCAAAATTTTAAATTACTTTATCAACCGAATAATTATTATCTTTATTGTTTAGTGTTTCTCTTAATTTAAAAGATTTCCCAACAAAATCTTAGGATACTGGAATATTTGTGAGGAAAAAGGACCCACCAAACCCTTGTGTCCTTTTTATTTTCTTCTTAATACTTTTTGTTGTTTTGGCTAAAATTTTAGTTTTTCAACTTCATCAATCAAAATATGAATAAATTAATTATTTACATGTAAAACTTTTCACCGTGCTTAATTTATTTAAAAATAAAAACTTTTCCTACTGTTAACTCCTTTTAAATCTAATCTAAATTTTGATGGAATAGGGTGATATTTATACGTACAAATATTAAGAGGTGTCGAATGCTGAAACTTAAGATATGTTTTCTAGGGTATACATCCACCCAGTTTGAAATAGAGAAAGATTTGTATTTGCATAGTAAATAATAGAAAAAGGCGAACTACTTCTACAATAATATTTTTCAATCCTTTTGAACTGGCGGGATAAGAATACGAAGAAAATAATATTGTCCTTTTTGCTTTTGATCTATAACCATTATGTAATTTCAAACAAAGATTCTCTGAATACAGCTACATAATATATATATGCAAAAAAAGAAATGTAAGAATGTAACTGTCTGTATATAGTATACAAATATCCTTTTATAAATTTATTTTTTTTAATAAACAAAGAAGTTGGAAAATTTCAAATATCACTTGGCAAAATCATCAAGTAATGTACAAGAAAATAGAAAATAGTTTTTTGATGTTTATATAAATTTTCTCGATAAAGGATCATAAAGATGATACACAATACTAAATGTTATTCAAATCCTTTTTCATGTCAGAAAATTTATTTTTAAATTGACTTTGTGTGTGTTTATTCAGAGTGAGTTTTACATATACGAATTAGGTAAGGTGACTATAGATTTAGACATTCGTACTAAATGATTAGAAATGTTATTAAATTGCTTGAATTAGAGCAGTTGGTACAGTGACTAATACTGCAGGGCTAAGATCGAAAGAAATGGCTTTTGTTGGCGCGAAGCGATTGCTTTAATTTTGTGGACTGTATCTTTTCTACTTTTACACAGTAATTCACAAAACTCAAAATGCTTTGGTAATTTATTTAAAATGGCTGGACGGTTTGCTTACAAATTTTGACTGTACGAGTATATTAGCACTCCGGTCGATTTATTAGACACGATTCTCCTTTGTTTGTTTAAGCTTATATATCATCTTTTAATTTTGCCTAGGTAAAGATATGGAGTACTACGAAGCTTGCATGCCGAATTTTTACAAAATACGCTCAGAACTAGACATTTTAAAACTGGATATTTCAAAATAGGATTTGACAAAACGAGATAAGGTACAAAACTTGATATGGTACAACACTGGATATTTCAAAACAGGATATTTCGACACGTGATTTAAACTTAAAATGATTTTTCTGGAATAAGGCTAGTAACGTTGAATATTTATTACTTGAATATTTCTAAGGAGGGAAAAAGAATTTTCCTTCACTCAATGTTTTTGCTTTAATTGTTTAATTAAATTTGATTTTAAAACCTTTTTTGGGAAAACCTCTGGAATATGGCCAATAAGGATTCATACTTGAATAATTTTAAGCAGAGAGAGAATTTTCCTTCACTTAATGGTTTTTTTAACTGCTGCTTTTCTCATCTTATTAAAATAATCATTGAATTGATCGAGTTTACTGTCAGTAAAATGTATCTTCATCTATTTTTTATTCTTCTACTTAATATAACTTTTCTTCACTTTAGAGAATCTATGTGAGAAAAATTAATTAATTTTCATCAACATTCCTACGTATCAAATTTCATCATAATCGGTTAAGAACTTAGTTCCTTCCTAATTGGCCATATTCCAGAACTTTCCTAAAAAACCATTTTAAGTTTAAATCACATGTCGAAATATCATGTTTTGAAATATCCAGTTATTTATAACCAATAGATGGCATTCTTATTCTAATGTCAAACAAATCAAAACAAAGAATAAAAATACTAAAATAAAACATGCCTTTATTAGCATATCTTATGTTGTTTTTTCAGGTGATTGCCAGAGGATGGTTTAAAAAAGTCCCTCGCCATGGATCTGTTGATCCAATTCATCTCTTTAAATGTCCAGAAAAATTAAAAAAAATAAAAATATATTGTCGAATTAAAATGAAGTCATTCAATTAATTAGCTGATCTCCGGTTTTCCATTTACTTCACTTATTTAGTGACGTTAGATTCTTGGACTTCCTTCTGGTTAGTTTCGGTTAATGTCGGCAGGACAAATGTCTCTGTGTTAATGTTTAATGTATCAAAGAAAATCTTCAGATAGAACGCAGAGTGGTGTTGTGTTGTTCGCTGTCTCTATTTAATTGATTACTGTAGTTAATTCTTCGAAAGTAAACAACGAATTTACCTTTACGTGTCTTAGGTGGTATTTCGAATTTATTGCAGCTTTACACAGTCCTCCAAATCCTAAGCACCCTATAAATCTCTAATGTATTGTTACCTGTCTGCAAAAATATGAACTTTTAAAATTTAGTAATTCGGTTTAGAAAATATAAAATAAAATATATTCTTAAAAAGAAAATCATTCGAAAATAAGATGCAGATAAAACTACAAAAGTCGGATTTTATTAACCTCTGCAATCAATAATAGCAAAACTTCAAAAAACAAAAACAGATGATGGTATAACTAAAATCCAGATAGACAAGAAATCAACAAGAAATTTCGTTCAACACAAATTTCAAATCAACCTTGCCACAGTGAACTAAGTCAAATTGGAGGAAATTCAATACAAACAGATTGAGAAATACTGAAACAAGAAACATCTCCAATGAAATGCTCCAATCGAATCCCCATAGAAATTATCAGCTATCAGTATACAACGTGTTTGCAATCAACTAATGAAGCATTCACCAAAATAGTGTCGGACGTACTCTCCTACCAAGAATACAATCGAAAACGCTGTCAATTTAAATTATAAAAAATGAGCTAACAAAGCAAGGCAGTGGTTCGAGGCAAATACGAAAGAAAATTTACAAAAGACATTCTTAAAGCTACTAAGGAGGCAGCATAAAACTACTAGACTGTGAAAGGAAGTTCACTGGCTAAATTACCAACAATAAAAAAAACTTCTAGTCAAGTCTTAACTACTGAGAAATACAAATTTACAAGCTGGTTTGAATCAGAAAACGCAGTTGCACTGATCACATCAATTCAATCCGCATCATTACTGAATTACAACCTAATGAATAGTATTATCCACTTGAAGTCAGTTGAAGTCAAAAAGTTTAACTCAAAAATATAAAAGCTTAGATGTTAAAAATGATTTTTTTTTTAGATCGAATCCAATGGAATTGGGTAGTGGATCTTACGGGACAGTAATTGCCCAAAAAATTGTAATATAATTATTATACTTGTTTATTATCGAACTTTGTATTCGAATTAATATAACTTTGATAACTATCGATGTACAACCCACATCCCAAAAGATTATGGTCGAAGCACCTAGAATGCATTCGTATTTAGTTCATAACTCCATATACATGAAAAATTCAAAAATTCATTTCTAATAACAAATTCGATAAGTTTTTTTTTGTAGCCACACATTGAACTTTCTGGTATATACACACCACACAGCATCTCTACCGTAAGCTGTTTGTCATGTTTGTCGTGTGTGGGTGTTAGTTTTGGTCACCATATAACATTTTCATACTCCTCATAATGCATACACAACATGTGCAGGTAGTATTTACAATTTCAAAAATAAATACATACATATCTATATATGGTGGTGTTCATGGGTGTGTGTGTATGAATTTGAAAAACATAAAATAAAATAAAACAGACGATAACATTATAAACATGATTCAACATAACAACAACAAAAACAAACAACAACATCAACAACAAATTCATGAAAAAGGGAATTATATTTTTCCTGTTTTTCTGCAAAGTTGTACTTTCAATCTAATTTTCATTTTTTTTCTATGTATTTATGTATACATGTTCATATGAGTACATATATGCACATACCCATATATAGGTACATAAAATATCCAATTGTCTTTCTGTTTTCCCTGTCTGTCTCATTTGCCATTCAACAACACAATTTTTATCCGTTGTTTTTTTTTTGGTTTTTTTTGCGAAACAAAAGAAAAGTTAAATGAAAATTGTGAAAACTAACACTTTAATGTGTTATTTTCCTTGTGTAACACTTTTGTTTTGTTGTAATTTTAATGCTGTGTATGTTTTGTTATGTGTGAGGTGTTTTTGTTTTTTATGCTGGTCCATCCAACTGTACAGGTAGGTGTAGATGTGTAAAAGGAGTTTTTCGTTTTATGTAATTTCAATGAACATTGGACATCCTAACGTTTTGAGGGAAAACAACAAAGAGATGTTATCTTTATCATACGTACCTATATATAGAGGTGACATGTTTAAAATTAACATTGGCTTAAGTGCACGTTATATCGTTTCAGCTTAGATTCTTAAAACATATATATGCTTTTAGTGTTGTTGTTGTTGTTTACAAATATGAAAAAGCTGCATTTTGTACCCTAATTATACACAAATAAGATACATTAAAAAAAAATAAAAGAAAAAATTTAAGATATCAAGAGTAATGGCAAAAAGTTTTCTGAGATTCAAATATATGATAATGCAACCACAGAACCATATTCATACATGTATGTACACATATGTATGTACGTAAATTTGGTATATATATATGTAGTTGAAAGTTTAAACCGTAAGTATATTTAGGATAATAAAATATCAAATTGTATGTTATAAGAATTATATTTATATGTACATATATGCTACGTCATATAGCTATTATAATATGCATACATACATACAAATATGTGTGTTCGTTATGTACGTAATCTTATGTAATACATTGTAATGAATTCAGCAAGCGTTTTTATTTTTGGTACCTTTTCCTTATACGTACATATGTATACGTATATGTTTGATTCTTGATGTTGTTACAGTAACGATAAGAAAATAATTTACGTAATGAAAATTAATGTTAGAACCAAAATTAAGAAGACGATCTCTGGTATGTAGGAAATGAAACACAAATAATTTATTTTTTTATATTTTAATTAAAACCGGAGTCCTTTCCTTGATATACGTGTTTGATGCGATACGTTATCTATATGCGAATAAGGTTATGACCGGTATAATTTTTTTCTACTGTATTTTAATTTGTCTTCGTCTAGTTATTGGGTTTTGGAATATTTTAGTGAAAATGATTAAGCTAAAGTAAGATTTTATTTAAAAAGTTTTGAAACAAAGTAACTATATTCTAGAATTTTTGCATATTCTTAATATACTAACCTTAAGCACAAAGTAAACAGTATAAGAGGAATCATACAAAAATATTTTTTCAAGAATACAGAATAGGCGAATTGTATGTAACGTAAAATTGCCTAGAGACCAATAATAGTCTATTCTTTAACTCTTGAGTAAATTTCCAGTTTAAACCTCTGTCAATAAGGACAGCTAAGTATCAACATGCCTAACAGAATTTTCTACAAAACTATAAAACAAGTATCCATGCGTCACCATGTGACGCATGGTGTATTCATACTACAGTCAAAAGTATGATATCTTTCCTAAAAAAAATTGCATGCGGTTATCTGAAAGTGCAATAATTTAGTTTTGTGGCTCAAATCAAAGTTATGAGCCTTCAATAATACTGATAAGCAATTTAGATCGTTTTCCAAATGAAAGTGACATTTAATTGCATGCTATATAGGACTAGCATATGTAAACGATAAATCGCCATAAAATGAAGTAATAGGCCCATTTAATTTCTGTTGAACTATTTCATTTACAAAACATCTATTGTATCCACAAACGACACAGTCATATTTTTAATTTTTTTCCAACTACTTAGAAAAAATTAAAAGTACCGATATTGGGCCATAATTGAGAAGATTAGTATATCACTTTTTTTTTTTTAATATTAGAACAACTAAAGCCCTCGTAAAGGATACAGAAACATTTTTGGTTTCTAAACTTAGATTTAAAGTAAAAGCATGCCATTTTTTCAAAACATTTTTCGAGATGCAATCCAAACCAGGAAAACATTTATTTTTTAGAGAACGACTAATCTAGTACTCTAATCTAGTACTGAGAAATCATACGTTTTTTGTCTGTAATGGTTCCTTCTGAATAGGATTACTATATAATGTCTAAATCTATTATTGTTTACATGCTTGTTGGCAAGGTGATAAAAGTTATTTCTTTTACGTACAAGTTTCAATAAATTTTCAGTCATCCCAGACTTCATCTTCCTTGACTGTTTACCACAAGGCTTAGTAGTATTGCACTAATTTTAATGACTTTTAAAAATTTAGAAGATTAGATTGACTTCAAGATCTTAATTTGATTTTAAAAGTTGCACCTCATAATTTAATTTCAATTAGACAATGATTTCATCAAATCGATACAGGACGGGTTTAAAAAGATTATCCAAACCAAATTTTGAAAATGAAAGCAGGAGTATATCTGAAATTAAATTAGTATTAAAAAAATATAGAATTAGAAATTTAGAATTTGAAAGTATTCTTTTGGTAAGTCTCGTTACAATTTATATTCCAAACCAGGATGAAATACTTTATCGAAGGCTTGAGCTACATTCAGAATGATTACGGAACATAGTTTTTTATTTTCAAGAACATCATCTATTAGATTTCTTTAAAATATTATAGGCTTCATTATTTTGAGAACAAGTTTCTATAAGATTTTGGAGAGTGCTGGAAGCAGAGAAATTAGGCTTTATGGTTTTTTATCACTAGGAGGCTCCTTTGGTTTTGGTAACATAATAATTTCAGATATTTTTTATATCTTTGTTACATATTAACATATTTCTCTATAATATTTCTCTATAATCTTCCCTATCATCTTCCCTATATTTTCTGATTATATTCTCTACCACTGATTGCCTTACGTGTGGTATAAATGTCTCTTCCAGATAAAATGCAAAAAATTCTGTTTACTGGTTACCATTTGTTAATAATTTCCTCCGTAATTTAATCATCAATTGGTATTTGATCCTTTATTCTTTTTCGTGTTTTTGAAGCTTTTAATAGAGAATAGGCGCTATTTTTATTGCCATTTTAAAACTACGTAGATATCGACTTACCAATTCATTATTTAGTTCTTCAACTCTGCGCTTAAGCTTGGTGCAAAAGTAATTAAGAATTATTTTGATTTGTGATGATGCATCTTTGCTAAGTTTTTCTTACTTTCCGCTTTTCACTAACCCACTCTCTGATCTCAACAGGTTAACTGAAATAGTGCTATCCCAAGCTGCTTGTTAAATATTCTTTGATGCTTGATTGGTCCTTGAATATCTGTACTTTAACCAATTTCTTTAATAGGTCCCAACTGATTTAATAGATGGTATCCGTAGATTTTCTTCCGTATACTAATCATTGAACTAAGACTTAAGTATTGTTTAGTATAAAATGGATGTTATTTTATCCATATTGTTTCTGGAGTATCTAAACTCCTGTTTAAACCTTCAATGCTTTCTCTTGTTTACTAAGCTGTGTTTTAAGTGAAATGGTGCGTTGCTGCCCATTAGCTGCTACTACTTGTAAAATGTATTTGTTTTTTTATCAGTATAACTTACACAAATAAGGCAAATAAAAGGCCTTTATACAATATTTTCTTATGTGCAACGCAGTTTGTTACATACATAGGTCATAACTAATAACTTAAATTAACATGATTAAAAATTTAAACTAAACAAAACAAAAAAATAAAAAAAATAATATTTAATATTTAAAAAGCATATTTAAAAACATAATTTAAGTTAGGAAAAGGAGAGAAAAATAACAATAAATTAGGAAAGCAACAAACAGGATGATTCAATTTATGTCACTGGTTTCATCAATCTTTTAAAGTTATATAAACTCGCAGCAGCTTTAAAAGATTAAAGTTATATAAACTCGCAGCAGCTTTGGAGGAAGACTATTCCAAAGCTCCACTCCATGTACAAAGAATGACCACTGCCTCGTTTTAAACTTATAAGACTTTGGTAGATTTAAATTCAAACTTCGTTTCGATAAGCATAAATTAAGATTTTCGTACAGATACATCGGGGTTCTCTTCTGAATCAGATCAAACATAAAACATATTGCAGATAATTCTAAATATTTATTTAAAGTGATATTAACTATTTGCTTCGACAGAACAGAAATAGGCTTACCAATTCGTTTCAAAAATATGTACCTTGCACACGAATTAAAAGCAACATTTAACCGTTTCAACTATTTTTTGGAACAGTTATGATATACTGGGGCACAGTATGAAATTAAACGACCCACTAAGCCAAACTTTTAACTTGGTCATAGAAATCGATTTTTATATTATTGATTTCGAAGTGAACATTCGGTATGATTAATTGCTTTCTATTCGAGAGAATTATAGGGATTTACTAGGGTTAATTTGCAGCTTGTTTAAATTTGTCCAATCGAAAACTTTAGACAAAGTAATATTTAGATTATCAGTCAAGATCTCCAAAAGAATATAATTGCAAGTCATCGGCATAGAGGTGATAGCACGTATTGCTGAACTACTTTGCAGTTTTCATTTATGTAAAAAGAGAGCAATATTAGCCCCAAAATCGAACCTTGGAAAACTCCAGATGTAATGAACTTCATTTTGCTAAAGTTTAGATAATACTTTACGGAAGGCCGCCTTTGTTGCAAGTAGGAAAAAATCAATCGACAAGCACCTTTAGAAAAATTATACTCTTTGCACAGTTTGGTCACCAGAATAGCATAATCAACCTTATCGATTTAGTCCGCTTTCCATACTTAGAATAAAAAGGTGTAAAATAGTTGCCCTGATTTGTATTGTTGTTAATTACTACTGGCACCTTATCAAGTGATGAAACCTGCGTGATTTATCTTTGATTTTTTGTATATCAATAGCAGCAATATAATAATTTGCAGGGTGATGAATAGAGTATCTTCCAGGGCATCCCATACATGTTGGCTCTCTGTTAAAATGTGTTTGCGTATGGTTTTAGATTTGGCTCTTTTGGCATTGCACTATTAGCTCAGGTTTTACTATGTTTTTTTGTACTTTACTATACGGTACATAGATTCTAATTCTCATATAAAGATAGCTCTTATATTAAAAATGGCGTCAGTAATTTCTTTGTTATTGAAAGTAAGCGCATACATAAGGGAAGACCTTCTTTGTAACTTTGACTTGCTCTTTTTATTAAATATTTGCAATAAATTTTTGTAACCTCCGTTGCTCATTATATAAATTTTTATACAGATTGAATGAAGGTTCTTTGCTTAAGTGCTGGAACTTTGGATTTTGCCGTTTTCATTCATCAGCAGCATAATTTTGGTGTTGAGCTGACTTGTCAGGTAAAGTGTAACTAGGTGGAGGTGATTTTGTCACTTTCAAGTTTGGTTTAAAAGGTGTATAAGTTTTATCTTTTGCTTTGAGTTATTATAGGAATGCTGTGTTTTAAACAAAGTGGGAACTAAGTAGTTCCTACAAGACACTATGAGAAATGTGGTCTGAGACTACACGAAAATTATAAATTTAATTTCCGTAATACAGCAGCGCGATCATAGGTTTTATCTATTTTACAATTTCTGGCACAAAATCATAATAATTATGAAGTAAAGACTCTTTGCATCTTTCGACTAATCACTACTATACCAACAAAATGGGACTTATAATTTTTTGCTATTGTCTTCACCACTATTTCAGAACTTCATCAACATTACGTTAATTTATTTAAAAACACTAACGATTGTAAATACATACAGACTAAGCTTTTTAGATAGTGGTGGCAATGCCAAATGACGTACAAACTCTTACACTCTACACATATACATACATAACAAAATTGAATTACAAAATTTTAAGCATAATCGAAAAAAAGCTCATTTTATATTCAAAAATTGTATATAAAACTTTTTAATAATAAAAATCTTATATTATCATTTTTTTTTTGATGAATGATTTAATCTTATCAATACATACGAAAAGAACCGAAAGAACAAAAATACTTTGGGAAAAGTACCAAAAAAAAAAGAAAATGATAATAACAGTAATAATAATAATGAGAATATTAAAATGGAAAAACTTGTAAATATATTGATAAGGAGAATTTTCATTATTATTAAGATGATAAGAATAATATCAATATTTATTTATCTTTTATCTTCAATTATATATATATATATATATATATATATATATATATATATATATATATATATATATATATATGTATATATATATATATATATATATATATATATATATATATATATATATATATATATATATATATATATATATATATATATAAATGAGTCACTTATTTTGCAAGCGGGGCAAGTTCATTGTAATAAAATTTGAAGATATTGATTAAAAGATTTTGTTTTTGCTTTGATTAAAAGGTAATCAAAATCCGCGACATTTGTGGTTTAGCATATTTCGTTAAAGGAAAAACGGTATCATGTTTAGTGTCATCTAATTCGGTTGAGAACACTTATAAATTTGGTCTCTTAATTTGTCGGTAAGATAGTAACAAAGGTAATATTTAAATCAGGCCAACAAACTCCAACAAGTCACTTTCTATATATCCAGCTTACGGTTATTGCGTGGAGTCAGTCCAAGCATACATTTCTCCGTTGTTTTAATTTATGATGCCTTTTTTTATTCTTACATTTATCTACACATCTGCAAATCCAAATAGTTCCACCTTTTGTTTTTGGAGGGTATTAATCCATATCCCTTATTTTACCAATGAATAGTTCAGCCTTCTATACTTGTCTCATCTCTGTCATATTGCATTGATTCAAATTTGATTTTAAAGAGTGTTTGGAAACTTGAAGGTAACAATAAATATACTGTGTACCTTCAGTTTCCAGCTTCTGTCCCACTCATTCGGCAGATGCTTTAATATTGACCTGTCTCTTCTTTGGATTAAGTTGATTTGCTACATTCATAAAAATTAATGATGTCTGAGATGATGGTTGATTAATGCTCTTAAGAGCATGTAGCTGCCCTGATTTGTTGTCAATGATACTACGGCTATCGGTAATATACTACTGTAGCAATTTGCGATTTTTCACTTGTATTTTGCTGATTAAATTTGGCACCGTAATTATTCTTATGTCTATACATCTACAGGATGTTTTATATGCTTGTTTAACCGTTTTATTTTTGTTTGCTGCCGATGTGTAATTGTTGCTGATTTTTGTGAGTTTTCATATAGTCTTCTTGTAATGTCATCTAGTTGTTAGCTTAATAAAACATATGATCATATAAAGATGATCATCGGGCTCCATGACTCTATGTTAGCTTCAATAGACATTTAATTGTTGTGTCATGGAGATTTCTTAAATCTGATGTGAATTCTACAATTATATTTACAGGACTCAACAACATACCCAGCTAATTTGAGATTTACAGTCTCTTATGGAATCGACTGTTTAAGATTTTTCAGACTGCCTGATAATTTTATTCTATATATTGGCTGAAGATGATCATAATAACATCTAAATTACAATTATACATTTAATGAGTGTCGTTAAATTGGTTATCCTCGTGTATCACTTTGTTAAACGTGCCACGAAACCTAATCCTTGTTTGGTAACCTACAGAATGGTTTAAGTGGATGGAAGATGAATATCCGTGGCTTATTGATTTTGTTTAATCCCCTCAATTCTTGTTGTTAGTTGGATGATTTATTGTAGGGTTTATTGGATCTGATCCCATATTTGTGTGTTTCGAATGTTGCAATTCCAGATTGGATAAATTCCCATTGCCTGTTGTTTTTGTCAGTGAATGCCCTTTTTAATTCAATTGCATGGTGACTAGGATTATAAGTTAAACAAGCGGGCTGCCGATGAGTTTGGCAATAAGAAAGAGTCTAATCAGCAAATTAGAGTATGTAACTCACATACAACAAATACGAATATCTTCAAATATTTAAATATGAAATTTATTATGGTAACTAACACCCAAAATGTCTTGTTTCCTACTTTATATATAAATGAACGAACCGCACACCCAAAATAAATGATGCACGTACGTTGGCGAATGAAAAAAAGCTCAAGAAAAATTAAAACCTGCCCAAAAATATTTTATTTATGTATCTTCTTAATTCACGTTTCGTGCTGTTGTTGTTATATTGTGTTTGGTTAAAAGCTACAAACATATACACCATAAATGTAAATAAGCACCTTGAATAATATAACTAAATATATTTCCCTATATATTTTAGAGCAGCAACTACTCCAAGACCTAAACACAAATATTTGGCTATATATAGTCAATTGAAAATTATATAGATTCAGGGCGATATATTCTCAGGCACACGCCGTAACAAAAAGTTATTAAAATTACATGTGGAATTTTTGTTTTGGTATTGATAAATAAATAAAAATAAATATGAGGCCATTGTGAGCCTAAATTGCCAAAATACACAATGATGTAATAATTTTGGAAAATCCTTTATTTTTTACTTAGCATTACAATTTGTATTTTTAGTTTTATGTATGTTCAGATATATGTACGAGTATGTTGTGTTCAACTTTGTTATGTTGTTCTTCGGTTTTCCATGAGAGAAATTATTTATTTTCATAATTTATTTATATGGTTGCGGTACTTGTTTCCGTAAGAATTTTTCATCTTATACATGTATAAGCACTTTAAAAGTCCCAAAAAAATACAAAACAAGAGCTTTTTTTATATATATAGAAAAAGTTATTCACGTGAAAAATTTAATTGATTTAAATATATATATATATATATATATATATATATATATATATATATATATATATATATATATATATATATATATATATATATATCAGTAGCGTAGCCTGGTTTTTGAAAGTAGGGAAGTAATTTGATTAATTCCATTTGCAATTCCGAGCCTTAATGTCGGGTGATGTTCGTGTTATAACATTTTTTAATTAGTTATGTGCTCTTAAAGATCTGTGAACTCAATACTCTATATAACCTGTTTGACTACAGAAATAATAATTGAGCTTGGACTCTGAATACAAGTGCATCTATATCTATACATTGCTGGAAGTCGCAGCAATACGAAGAGTATTTTCAAGATGATCATTTAAAATGATTGTTTTTAATTTACCTTTTGTAAGCTTCAAATACAAAAAATCTGCTCACAAAATTTATAAAATTTTATATTAAGCGCACTGGAATAAGAATAAATTGAAAAATTTCCCCTCATTCCAATATAAACCCATCAAAAAGTTGGAATGCAACTATTCCAAACGGAATGAAATGAATACAATTGTTGTTGTAAAATTACCAATAAAATATGGCTATTTAGTTTACTAATTATATAACGTACACCAAAAACTATAACAAAATACGAAAAGCGAATCTTAAATTGCTTCCTGAGATAACCATAATATTCATGATACACGATTTGAGTAATTGAGAATTAAATTCCCCTGATTTTTTTTTTGTTTATTATATCATTTAATACTTCTTTTCCATATCAAAAAACATTAAATTTTTAGGTAAAGGGGAAAAATTTCATAAGTGTCATTTTATTTGTCATGGAATAAAATACCATATTTGAATTCAATTCCTAGTCAAATAAAATAACCAATCACTTCC
Source organism: Tipula confusa (assembly GCA_963556175.1). NCBI lineage: Eukaryota > Metazoa > Arthropoda > Insecta > Diptera > Tipulidae > Tipula > Tipula confusa. The sequence goes on from OY744475.1 coordinate 3,246,518, forward strand.
CGAGTTGTGTTTTTAAAAGTTGGTCGTGTATTTTGTGTATTGTGTAATTGATACTAATTTATTTTAATTCAAACTTAATTTTAAATTAAAAAATAAAATTTATTAAAGTTTTTAAAGGTTATTAATGTTATTAAAGTTATTAAAGTTATTAAAATTTGGAATTTAACAACATTTAGAACGAAAATTATTAATAATGTGACATCTAGGAACGAACACTGAAACTAAACAGTTGTAATTGAATTTCAATACCAGCAAATCATTTGGAATTGGTTAAATTGAATATATGGCATTATTAGTTTAATTTGCCAAATAAATTACCACTATAATCAATTCAATTAATAGACACAAAATATCTCATTCGACTTTGTGCCATTCTCATTCTCTTATCATCTATAATTCTATAAAACACAATTATACATATGTACGTAGTGCTATTTTGTTTCCTCAAGGCGCTTTTATGGTTGTGTTCATTCGTTCGGTAATTCGTTCCGTACTTTTTTTAACCAATCACATTCCCTTATTTTCCCCTTATTTTCGTTCCGTATTTTTTTCTTTAAGATGACCAACTTTTAACTTTTCGTTCAAACGATTATGGAGTAAAAGAGAAAATTATACAATTTAAAAAGGATAGCAATACTATATACAAACAAATTTTGACAGTAGCGATAATTTGATTAGTATTGTTGAAGTTTCGTGGTAAATGTATATAAATTAAATAGTAAATCGTTGTTTAAAATCAATTTTACATAAAATAAAATTAAAATAGGTATAGTTTTCTTTACAGACAAAATAAGTTTGATAAATCTAACAAGAAAATGTCAAATGCTTAGATTTTTAATCGATAGGTGGTGACAAACTCGTTCCCTGAATTTTCATCAACCATAAAATCATCAAAATAATATTACCGAAAGAACGAATGAACGAACGAATGAATGAACACAACCATAAAAGCGCCTTCATTTTTTGTTTTCCTGCATAATATATTGAGAGGGAAGCATCTGCCATATTCAGGGTGTACAGTGAAAGAAAAAAACCACAAATACAAGCATTCTTTAAATAAATATTATGTCCTGCAGTGTAATATTTAGTAGAGAAATAATCAAAAATTATATTGCTTCCCATGGGGAATTGGTTTTAATCTCTTCATATTACATATGATTACGTACGTATATTTTGTGTTGTGTTATTTTTTAAAGTTTTAAAACGGAGGAAAAAATGGTTTTACTTTTGGTAAACGTTCTTAATAATTGTGAAAACAATGATACACATTTTTTTTAAAGATTAATCATACAAAATATAATTTTGTATCGCCTTATAAAATTAAAGGGAAGCAGTGCTTCCCTTGCTTCCAAGGACTTTACTCCATTTATATATATATATATATATATATATATATATATATATATATATATATATATATATATATATATATATATATATCTAAGCCCATTTTGAAAAATTGTTTTCTCGGTTTTACGTAGTTCGGTTTACAGAATTTTGGTTTTGCCAAAAAAACTCTTGTTTTTTTTAAATCTTAGATTTAATTTTTTAAGTCTAAAATATTTTGCAATTTCTAGTTTTTCGGTAGTTTTTAATTTTCATGGTTATTTGATTTTGCTAGAATTTTTACAAAACAGTTTGTTAGATTTTTTTTTTATTAATTAAATGTAATATGCTTTTTTGTACTATTTCAAAAATATTATGATAAGTTTAAGGTATGAAAAATATAAGTAAAAACTAAAAAATTATGAATTTTTTCTTGCAGTTTTTCCAGAGTTTTCTTTTTTATTTGTGATGAAACACCAATTTTCTGTTTTTTGATGGAAACATTTATTGGCGCGCTTTGAGGGTAAGAACGACTTGTATGCCGTTACGAAAAATGGGCCGACGCGTGACGGCATGTGCGTCTCGACTAAATTTTGAATGGTCACTATTTTGAATAGATGGCACTTTAAACATAGAAATGAAAATAAACATAAAAAAATTTTCGAAAATAAACAAAAAATTTAAGATGATCAAATTTTAAAATCACCTGCAGTAAAATGTATAATACGCGTGCACAACGATATATGCTTTACGAAAAACACAATCCACCGAATCAAACCAAAGGTTCGTAAATTTATTTTTATTTTTGCGCATATTTCGTCGATCGAATATCAATTAATCGAATAGCGACCTAAACGCCAGTTTGACGATTTTAAGTTAGTAGTGGATCCTTATGTTTTCAGTACCGCTCTTTCTGAATCTATGGAACAAGTTGTTGTATCCGTTACTGAAATGTTCAGTATTGGTTTTGTCGTATACTCTTCAAATTTTGATTTGTTTCGTACTGGTTTGTCGTGATCGTTTGTCGTAAACCGGCATGGTGTTGGTTAAGGTGTTTGCTTAAACACACTGTGGTTTCGAGTTCGATCTCCAATACTAACCACAACGCCGTGACTAATAATGCGTAAAACCGTCCATTGAACTTTTAAATCAAATTGATTCAAGGTCAAAGCAAATAACTGGAAATTTTGACAGTAAATTTGGAGAACTAGACATTATTCTTGATTTGCAACAATTACCTCCAGTTTGAGCTACTCCAATTTGCAAGAAGCCAAAACAATTACGAAAAGTTGGTTCTCTGCTGTGTCGAGTATTAAAATTCTTTTAAAACGAAGAAGACATACAGCGCTACTCAAATGGGGTTCGATTATTTCATTAAAACGCATCGATCAATGAATACTACATATCTATTTTGCAACATGCTCATGTGATCGGTATAGGCATGGCATTACCATACGAAATTATTTTTGTAATTGAAAAACCTTATATTTTACACAAACATAGATATTACAGAAAGCTAAGCTAACGATGATGTTAGTTTTCACAAAATGAAATTATTAGCGTATAGCAGGTTTTTCCTGATAAAGGAACTAGTACAGTTGCCACAGTAGAAAAGCTACTGGATTAATTACGGAACTAAAATTCGTTAAACGAGCCGTTCCTGTTATACGTCAAACTAATTAGTATACATCTTAAAAACAACAAAACCATTGTGGAGAAAAGAAATCACTCCTGTGATATCTGGATGTGCCATAACTATTCATAAGTCTCAAGGAGTATATATGACGAAAAAGTCTAAGAATATAGTAAAACTCCTTCTATTCAGTTACTATGTGTCGCTTTATTGCTTGTTACTATAGTATTGAAGATTTGTTCATACGTTTGTATGTAACCGTAATGATGATTTAAGATTTTACCATAGAAGAAGAATATATCAATCAATTTTGACTGTGCAAGGAAAATTAAGTCTATTGAATGATAGCCTTCTATATCATTCAATAGACTTAATACTCTACAAGATATAACTACTGATTTCATTAAATCGAAAGAGGGATTGACAATTTTAACTGTAACCTGCCAAAGTCTCAAAAAAACATGCTTTATATTTACAAGATTCTATTTCTCAGAAATGTAACTTTTTATTATTATCATAAACAGGGTTTCCTAACGAAAAAGACGTTCAATTGCCTAATTTCGTTTGTTTAGTAAAATTTGAACGGAAAAATGTTAGAGCTGCGGGAGTTGCGCTATATCAAAACAGAAACATAGCGAGAATCACTACGCTGAATAAAGAAATTTCAAAACAAAATGCAGGTGAACTTAATGTAACTCAAACAAATATTAGTGATATATGTGCTTTTTAAATTGAAATGGGTAATGGGAGAAAATTTCTTATGGCTGTTGTGTATATTTCATCAAATGAAAAGTCTCAGAAATCATAAAATTTTTAAACAGTTGGTTACTCATATATAGTCGCGAAGGTTCAAGGATTTTAAGAGATACTTTGGACCAACTACTAATGATTTTAGCAGAAGATTTAAATGTAAATTGTGCAACAAGTGATTCAATTCCTTTGACCTAAAACTTGATTCAAACCTACAACTAGATATCAATTAACAATCGATGAGGGATTCTCAAGGTACCTTCATCAATTCTTATACTTTTGTTTCATACTCCCGTTATCATCGGCCAATTTTTACATGTATCTTCTGTGATTTTGTAGCGACCTTCGCTACACACACAATTAAAAATTATTCAGATATTTCGTGCAATTTTCATATAATTCGCTAACGCTACATGTACACTGTACATAAATATATATAGAGCGTAAAAGTAGCTATTACACATAGCACTCGGTCGCCATGGCCTGATGAGATGACAAATAATTTTTAACAAAAAATTATTTACGATTCCTCATCAGATCGAAACTGAGCTTTGCTTTGCACAACATCAAAAATTCTGAATAATTAAAATAATGACGTCAACCGCCGTCGTTATAATGGTGACCCCGACGTGATATGCAACATGCAACACTTCTTCTGATTCATTCTTCTTCACTCTTAACTCAACATGGGTTCGTCACATACCGCAACAAGCCTATCTAAGAGTTCTCCCTAACCACTGGTTACCTACGAGATCGCGATGGCTTTCACCAACGGTGTTAAGCTTCAAAGAAGCACTTTTCATATACGGTATTACTTTCAATTCAGAGTAAGAACAATCACTCGCAGAGGAGTACTGTAGCGACCTTCGCTACACACACAATTAAAAATTATTCAGATATTTCGTGCTATTTTCATATAATTCGCTAACGCTACATGTACACTGTACATAAATATATATAGAGCGTAAAAGTAGCTATTACACATAGCACTCGGTCGCCATGGCCTGATGAGATGACAAATAATTTTTAACAAAAAATTATTTACGATTCCTCATCAGATCGAAACTGAGCTTTGCTTTGCACAACATCAAAAAAAAAAATTCTGAATAATTAAAATAATGACGTCAACCGCCGTCGTTATAATTTCAGACGGCATTCTTTTTTTTATTCGAACTTTGAGAGGATTAATCTTAACCAACAATGCCAATTCAATGCCAACTACGGCTTGTAATCTTAAATATCAATTAGCCTCAAAACTGTGTTAAGTGAAGTCCCATCAGCGATATTGGCAACCTACATCAAATAATTTTCGCTTATCAAGGCCCTTTTAAATAATTTTTCGAACCATCTTCCAATTTAACGTTAATCATAGGGTCTAAAGATTTGTTCAATTCGTTAACTAGCAAATACGTTCTACAGCCAGCACACCAGACTTTTAAACGTGCAAAATTGAATAATTTCAACACAATCTTTGATCGCACTATACAAAATCGAACAAACTTGTTTTGTAGACTGCGAGTCCGGGAAAAAATCTGAAGCTACGTAAAACTATCAAAACAAAGTTCAAATTCTGTTAAAGTATTATTTAAAAAGTAATTCTAAAACCATTACATCCATATAAATAGAAAAAAAAAAAATGTATTCAAGATGAATTATAAAATGGTTGTAGCTCAGCAGCTGATGTAATATCAAATAAATTATAGTCGTTTGAAAGACCCCCGACCACAGATGCAACAGTTTCATCTAACATCTTAACATCTTATTTTTATTTCAATAAAACCGCTTCTAATGCTATCTTCTCTTATTTATAATATGTGTTCCGTTAAGCATATGTATGTGTGCATATAGAAAATTGATATCCATATAGAAGGAAAACCTAGGTAAT